>JAGTTD010000013.1:21263695-21726706 GCA_018398585.1 Simmondsia chinensis | reverse complement strand
TGATCAATCATACACCGTATATGATTAGTTTTAATGGTGTGAAATCAAAGTGTATAGGTGTGTTTCATGTCATTTGGGGTGTGTGATCTGCCATACATCGTGTGTGATAGGTTTTTATGGTGTAAAATCATCTTGTCTTGGTGTGTTTCAAGAAATTAGTGGTGTGTGATTAATCATACACTGTGTATGATAGGTTTTAATGGTACAAAATCATCTTGTCTGGGTGTGTTTAAAGTAATTAGCGGTGTTCGTTTAATCATACACCGTGTATGATAGGTTTTAATGGTGTGAAATCAACTTGTATAGGTTTGTTTCAAGAAATTAGTGATGCATGATAAATCATACATCGTATATAACAGGTTTAAATGTTGTATATCAACTTGTATAGATGTGTTTCAAGTAATTAGTGGTCTATGATCAGTCACACACCGTGAATAATAGGTCTCAATGGTGTGAAATCAACTTGTATAGGTGTGTTTCAAGTAATTAGTGGTATAATATGTTTTAATGGTGTGAAATCAACATGTAAGGGTGTGTTTCAAGTAATTAGTGGTGTATTATCAATCACACACAGTGTATAATTGGTTTTAATGGGGTGAAATTAACTTGTATAGGTGTATTTCAAGTAATTGGTGGTGTACGATTAATCATACATCGTGTATGATAGGTTTTATTGGTGTCAAATCAACTTATATTGGTGTGATTCATGTAATTAGTGGGGTATGATCAATCATACACCGATTGTGATGGGTTTTAATGGTGTGAAATCTACTTGTATATGTGTATTACAAGTAATTGGTGGTGTATTATCAATCACACACAATGTATGATTGGTTTTAATGGTGTGAAATCAACGTGTATAGGTGTGTTTCAAGTAATTGGTTTTTTATGATTAATCATACATCGTGTATGATAGGTTTTAACGGTTTAAAATCAACTTGTATAGGTTTGGTTAAAGTAATTAGTGGTGTATGATCAATCATACGCAGTATATGATAGGTTTTAATGGTGTGAGATCAATTTGTGTTGGTGTGTTTTAAGTAATTAGTGGTGTATGATCAATCATACACCATGTATGATAGATTTTAATGTTGTGAAATCAACTTTTATGTGTGTGTTTCATGTAATTAGTGGTGCATGATCAATCATACACCATGTATGATAGGTTTTAATGGTGTAAAATCATCTTATCTAGGTGTGTTTCTAGAAATTAGTAGTGTATGATTTATCATAAACCGTGTATAATAGGTTTTAATGGTGTAAAATCAACATCTATAGGTGTGTTTCATGTAATTAGTGGTGTATGATCAATCATACATCGCGCACGATAGGTTTTAATGGTGGAAAATCAAATTGTGTAGGCGTGTTTCATGTAATTAATTGTGTATAATGAATCATACACCATGTATGATTGATTTTGATGGTGTCAAATCAACTTGTATTGGTGTGTTTTAAGTAATTAGTGGTGTATGATCAATCTTACGACGTATACGATAGGTTTTAATGGGGTGAAATCATCTTGTCTAGGTGTGTTTCTAGTAATTAGCCGTGTATTATTAATCATACACCATGTATGATTAGTTTTAATGGTGTAAAATAAACTTGTATGGTGCATTTATAGTAATTAGCGGTATATGATGAATCATATACCGTGTATGATTGGTTTTAATAGTGTAAAATCAAGTTATATCGTTGTGTTTCTAGTAATTTGTGGGGTATGATCAATCATACACCATGTATGATTGGTTTTAATGGTGTGAAATCAACTTGTTTAGGTGTGTTTCAAGAAATTGGTGGTGTATGATCAATCATACACGATGTGTGATAGGTTTCAATGGTGTGAAGTCAACTTGTGTAGGTGTGTTTCAGGTAATTAGTGGTGTATGATCAATCATACACCGTGTATGATAGGTCTAAACGATGTGAGACCATTTTGTTTCGGAGTGTTTTAAGTAATTAGTTGTGCATGATCAATCATACACCGTATATGATTAGTTTTAGTGGTGTGAAATCAACTTGTATAGATGTGTTTCATGTAATTTGTGGTGTGTGATCAATCATATACCGTGTATGATAAGTTTTTATGGTGTAAAATCATCTTGTCTAGGCCTGTTTCAAGAAATTAGTGGTGTATGATTAATCATACACCGTTTATGATAGGTTTTAATGGTGCAAAATCATCTTGTTTGTGTGTGTTTAAAGTAATTAGTGGTGTGCGTTTAATCATACATCGTGTATGGTAGGTTTTAATGGTGTGAAATCAACTTGTATAGGTTTGTTTCAAGAAATTAGTGATGCATGATCAATCATACACCATATATGACAGGTTTAAATGTTGTAAAATCAACTTGTGTAGGTGTGTTTCAAGTAATTAGTAGTGTATGATCAGTTATATACTGTGTATGATAGGTTTTAATGGTGTGAGCTCATTTTGTGTTGGTGTGTATTAAGTAATTAGCGGTGTACGATTAGTCATAATCCTTTTATTTTAGGTTTTAGTGGTGTGAAATCAAATTTTTTCGGTCTATTTCACGTAATTAGTGGTATATGAAAGATCATAAATTATATATGATCGGTTTTCATGGTGTAAAATAAAATTTTATGGGTGTGTTTCACGTAATTAGTTGTGTATGATCAGTCATACACCGTGTATAATAGGTCTTAATGGTTTGAAATCAACTTGTATAGGTGTGTTTCAAGCAATTATTGGTGTATGATCAATAATACACCGTGTATTGTCAGTTTTATCGGTTTGAGATCATTTTATGTTGGTGTGTTTTAAGTAATTAGTCGTGTATGATCAGTCATACACCGTATATGATAGGTTTAAATGGTGTACAGTCAACTTGCTTAAGTGTGTTTCAGGCTATTAGTGGTGTATGATCAATCATACACTGTATATGATAGGTTTAAATGGTGTCAAATCAACTTGTGTAGGTGTGTTTCATGTAATTAGTGGTGCATTGTCAATCATCAACCGCGCATGATAGGTTTTAATGGTGTAAAATCATCTTGCCTAGGTGTGTTTCAAGTAATTAGGGGAGTATAATTAATCATACACCGTGTATGATAAGTTTTAATGGTGTAAAATCAACTTGTATAGGTGCATTTAAAGTAATTAGTGGTGTAAGATCAATCATACACCGTGTATGATAGGTTTTAAGGGTGTGAAATCAACTTGTATAGGTGTGTATCACGTAATTAGTGGTGCATGGTCAATAATACACCGTGTATGATAGGTTTTAATGGTTTGAGATCATTTTGTGTTTGTGTGTTTTAAGTAATTAGTTGTGCATGATCAATCATACAATGTACATGATAGGTTTAAATGGTGTAAAGTCGACCTGTGTAGGTGTTTTTCAAGCAATTAGTGGTGCATGATCAATCATACACCGCATATGATAGGTTTAAATGGTGAGAAATCAACTTGTATAGGTGTGTTTCATGTAATTAGTGGTGCATGATAATACATAAAACGTGTACAATAGGTTTTAATGGTGTAAAATCATCTTGTCTAGGTGTGTTTCATGTAATTAGTGGTGTTTGATTTATCATACACCATGTGTGATATGTTTTGATGGTATAAAATCAACTTGTACAGGCGTGTTTCAAGTAATTGGTGGTGTATGATCAATCATACACTGTGTATGATTGGTTTTAATGGTGGAAAATCAACTTGTATAAGTGTGTTTCAAGTAATTAGTGGTGTGACATCAACTTGTATAGGAGTGTTTCAAGTAATTGGTGGAGTATGATCAATCGTACATCGTGTATAATGGGTTTTTATGGTGCAAAATTAACTTGTATAGGTGTGTTTTAAGTAATATGTGGTACATAATCAAGTAATAAGTGGATTATAATCAATCATACACCGTGTATGGTAGGTTTTAATGGTGTAAAATAAACTTGCATAGGTGTGTTTCAAGTAATTAGTGGTGATGATAAATCATGCACCGTGTATGATTGGTTTTAATGGTGTGAAATCAACTTGTATAAGTGTGTTTCAAGTAATTAGTGGTGTATTATCAATCATACATCGTGTATGATTGGTTTTAATGGTGTGAAATCAACTTGTGTAGGTGTGTTTCATGTAATTAGTGGTGTATAATAAATTATACACCGTGTATAATGGGTTTTAATGGGAGCAACTTGTATATGTGTGTTTTAAGTAATTAGTGGTATAAGATCAATCGCACAGCGTGTATGATAGGTTTTAATGGTGTAAATCAACTTGTATTGGTGTGCTTCAAATAATTAGTGATTCATGATCAATCATACACTGTGTATGATAGGTTTTAATGGTACGAAATCAACTAGTATAGGTGTGTTTCAAAGTAATTAGTGATGTATGATCAATTATATACCGTGTATGATAGGTTTTAACGGTGTGAGATCATTTTGTGTTGGTGTGTTTTAAGTAATTAACGGCGTATGATCAATCATACACCATTTATTTTAGGTTTTAATGGTGTGAAATCAACTTATATCGGTGTGTTTCAAGTAATTAGTGGTATATGATCAATCATAAACTACATATGATTGGTTCTAATGGTGTAAAATCAATTTGTATAAGTGTGTTTCAAGTAATTAGTTGTATATGATCAGTCATACACCGTGTATAATAGGTCTCAATGGTGTGAAATCAACTCGTATAGGTGTTTTTCAAGTAATTACTGGTGTATGATCAAAGATACGCCGTGTATAATAGGTTTTATCGGTTTGAGATCATTTTGTGTTGGTATGTTTTAAGTGATTAGTTGTGTATGATAGGTTGAAATGGTGTAAAGTCAACTTGTTTAGGTGTGTTTCGGGTAACTAGTGGTGTATGATCAATCATACACTGTATATGATAGGTTTAAATGGGGTGAAATCAACTTGTATAGGTGTGTTTGATGTAATTTGTGGTGCATTGTCAATCACGAACCGTGCATGATAGGTTTTATTGGTATAAAATCATCTTGTCTAGGTGCGTTTCAAGTAATTAGTGGTGTATAATTAATCATACACCGTGTATGCTAAGTTTTAATGCTGTAAAATCAACTTGTATAGGTGCATTTCAAGTAATTAGTGGTATATGATCCATCATACACCGTGTATGACAGGTTTCAATGGTGTAAAATAAACTTGTATAGGTGTGTTTCAAATAATTAGTGGTGTTTGATCAATCATACGCCGTGTATGATTGGTTTTAATGGTGTGAAATTAACTTATATAAGTGTGTTACAAGTAATTAGCGGTGTATGATCAATGATACACCGTGTATTATAGGTTTTATCGGTTTGAGATCATTTTGTGTTGGGGTGTTACTAGTAATTAGTTGTGTACGATAGATTTAAATGGTGTGAAGTTAACTTGTTTAGGTGTGTTTCAGGTAATAAGTGGTGTATGATCAATTATACACTGTATATGATAGGTTTAAATGGTGTGAAATCAATTTGTATAGGTGTGTTTCATGTAATTATTGGTGCATTGTCAATCATGAACCGTGCATGATAGGTTTTAATGGTGTAAAATTATCTTGTCTAGGTGTGTTTCAAGTAATTAGTGGTGTATAATTAATCATACACTGTGTATGCTAAGTTTTAATATTGTAAAGTCAACTTGTATAGGTGCATTTCAAGTAATTAATGGTATAAGGTCAATCATACAATGTGTATGATAGGTTTTAAGGGTGTGAAATCAACTTGTATGGGTGTGTTTCAAGAACTTAGTGGTGTACGATTAATCATACACCGTCTATGACAGGTTTAAATGTTGTAAAATCAACTTGTATAAGTGTGATTAGGAAAGTATAATTAATCATACACCGTATATGATAAGTTTTAATGGTGTAAAATCAACTTGTATAGGTGCATTTAGGTGTATAAGATCAATCATACACCGTGTATGATAGGTTTTAAGGGTGTGAAATCAACTTGTATAGGTGTGTATCAAGTAATTAGTGGTGCAGGATCAATGATACACCGTGTATGATAGGCTTTAACAGTTTGAGATCATTTTGTGTTGGTGTGTTTTAAGTAATTAGTTGTGTATGATCAATCATACACCATATATGATAGTTTTAGATGGTGTAAAGTCAACCTGTATGGGTGGGTTTCAAGAAATTAGTGGTGTATGATCAAATCATACACCATACATGATAGGTTTAAATGGTGTGAAATCAACTTGTATAGGTTTGTGTCATGTAATTAGAGGTGCATTGTCAATCATGAACCGCGCATGATAGGTTTTAATGGTGTAAAATCATCTTGTCTAGGTGTGTTTCAAGTAATTAGGGGTCTAGGATCAGTCATACACCGTGTATAATAGGTCTCAGTGGTGTGAAATCAACTATTATAGGTGTTTTTCTAATAATTAGTGGTATAATATGTTTTAATGGTGTGAAATCAACTTGTACAGGTGTGTTTCAAGTAATTAGTGGTGTATTATCAATCCCACACAGTGTATGATTGGTTTTAATGGGGTGAAATCAACTTGTATGGGTGTGTTTAAAGTAATTGGTGGTGTACGATTAATCATACATCGTGTATGATTGGTTTTAATGGTGTAAAATCAACTTATATAGGTGTGTTTCATGTAACTAGTGGTGTATGATGAATCATACGCCAGTTATGGTAGGTTTTAATGGTGTGAAATCTACTTGTATATGTGTATTACAAGTATTTGGTGGTGTATTATCAATCACACACAATGTATGATTTTGTTTTAAGGGTGTGAAATCAAAGTGTATAGGTGTGTTTCAAGTAATTGGTTGTGTATGATTAATCATACATCGTGTATGATTGGTTTTAATGGTTTAAAATGAACTTGTATAGGTTTGTTTCAAGTAATTAGTGGTGTATGATCAATCATACGCAGTGTATGATAGGTTTTAATGGTGTGAGATCTATTTGTGTTGGTGTGTTTTAAGTAATTAGTAGTGTATGATCAATCATACACCGTGTATGATAGGTTTGAATGTTGTGAAATCAACTTGTATGTGTGTGTTTCATGTAATTAGTGGTGCATGATCAATCATACAACGTGTATGATAGGTTTTAATAGTGTAAAATCATATTGTCTAGGTGTGTTTCAAAAAATTAGTGGTGCATGATTTGTCATAAACTGTGTATAATAGGTTTTAATGGTGTAAAATCAATTTGTATTGGTGTATTTCAAGTAATTAGTGGTGTATGATCAATCATACATCGTGCACGATAGGTTTTAATGGTGGAAAATCAACTTGTACAGGCGTGTTTCAAGTAATTAGTTATGTATGTTGAACCATACACCGTGTATGATTGGTTTTAATGGTTCCAAATCAACTTGTATAGGTATTTTTTAAGTAATTAGTGGTGTATGATCAATCATACAACGTGTACGATAGGTTTTAATGTGGTGAAATCATCTTGTCTAGGTGTGTTTCAAGTAATTAGTGGTGTATTATTGACCATACACCATGTATGATAAGTTTTAATGGTGTAAAATGAACTTGTATGGGTGAATTTACAGTAATTGGCGGTATATCATCAATCATACACCGTGTATGATAGGTTTTAATGGTGTCAAATCAACTTGTATCGGTGTGTTTCAGGTAATTTGTGGTGTATGATTTGATTGGTTTTAATGGTGTGAAATCAACTTGTATAGGTGTGTTTCAAGAAATTAGTGGTGTATGATCAATCATACACTGTGTGTGACAGGTTTAAATGGTGTGAAGTCAACTTGTATAGGTGTGTTTCAAGTAATTAGTGGTGTATGATCAATCATACACCGTGTGTGACAGGTCTAAACGGTGTGAGATCATTTTGTTTTGGGGTGTTTTAAGTAATTAGTTGTGCGTGATCAATCATACACTATATATGATTTGTTTTAATGGTGTGAAATCAACTTGTATAGGTGTGTTTCATGCAATTTGTGGTGTGTGATCAATCATACACCGTGTATGATAGGTTTCTACGGTGTAAAATCTTCTTGTCGAGGCGTGTTTCAAGAAATTAGTGGTGTATGATTAATCATACATGGTTTTTGATAGGTTTTTATGGTGCAAAATCATATTGCCTGGGTGTGTTTAAAGTATTTAGTGGTGTGCGTTTAATCATACACCATGTATGGTAGGTTTTTATGGTGTGAAATCAACTTGTATGGGTTTGTTTCAAGAAATTAGTGAGTCATGATCAATCATACACCATATATGACTGGTTTAAATGTTGTAAAATCAACTTGGGTAGGTGTGTTTAAAGTAATTAGTAGTGTATGATCAGTTATATACTGTGTATGATAGGTTTTAACGGTGTGAGATCATTTTGTGTTGGTGTGTATTAAGTAATTGGCGGTGTATGATCAATCGTACACCGTTTATTTTAGGTTTTAATGGTATAAAATTGACTTGAATCAGTCTATTTCACGTGATTAGTGGTATATGATAGATCATAAATTTTATATGATAGGTTTTAATGGTGTAAAATCGACTTTTATAGGTGTGTTTCAAGTAATTAGTTGTGTACGATCCGTCATACACCGTGTATAATAGGTCTTAATGGTTTGAAATCAACTTGTATAGGTGTGTTTCAAGTCATTATTGGTGTATGATCAATGATACCCCGTTTATTGTCGGTTTTATCGGTTTGAGATCATTTTGTGTTGGTTTGTTTTATGTAATTAGTCGTGTATGATCAATCGTACACCGTATATGATAGGTTTAAATGGTGTGAAGTCAACTTGTTTAAGTGTGTTTCAGGTTATTAGTGGTGTATGATCAATCATACATTGTATATGATAGGTTTAAATGGTCTCAAATAAACTTGTGTAGGTGTGTTTCATGCAATTGGTGATGCATTGCCAATCATCAACCGTGCATGATAGGTTTTAATGGTGTAAAATCATCTTGTCTAGGTGTGTTTCTAGTAAGTAGGGGCGTATAATTAATCATACACCCTGTATGATAAGTTTTAATGAAATAAAATCAACTTGTATAGGTGCATTTCAATTAATTAGTGGGATTAGATCAATCATACACCGTGCATGATAGGTTTTAAGGGTGAGAAATCAACTTGTACAGGTGTGTATCAAGTAATTCGTGGTGCATGATCAATGGTACACCGTGTATGATAGGTTTTAAAGGTTTGAGATCATTTTGTGTTGGTGTTTTTTAAGTAATTAGTTGTGTATGATCAATCATACACTGTATATGATAGGTTTAAATGGTGTAAAGTCGACTTGTATGGGTGTGTTTCAAGTAATTAGTGGTGCATGATCAATCATACACCGTATATGATAGGTTTAAATGGTGTGAAATCAACTTGCATAGGTGTGTTTCATGTAATTAGTGGTGCATGATAATAGATAAACCATCTACGATAGGTTTTAATGGTGTAAAATCATCTTGTCTAGGTGTGTTTCAAGTAATTAGTGGCGTTCGATTTATCATACACCGTGTATGATAGGTTTTAATGGTATAAAATCAACTTGTACAGGCGTGTGTCAAGTAATTGGTGATATATGATCAACCATTCACCATTTATGATAGGTTTTAACGGTGGAGAATCAACTTGTATAAGTGTGTTTTAAGTAATTAGTGGTGTGAAATCAATTTGTATAGGTGTGTTTCACTTAATTAGTGGCGTATGATCAATCGTACACCGTGTATAATGGGTTTTAACGATGTAAAATTGACTTGTATAGGTGTGTTTTAAGTAATAAGAGGTATATAATCAATCATACACTGTATATGGTAGGTTTTAATGGTGTAAAATAAACTTGTATAGGTGTGTTTCAAGTAATTAGTGATGTATGATAAATCATGCACTGCGTTTGATTGGTTTTAATGGCATGAAATCAACTTGTATATGTGTGTTTCAAGTAATTAGTGGTGTATGATCAATCATACACCGTGTATGATTGGTTTTAATGGTGTGAAATCAACTTGTATAGGTGTGTTTCAAGTAATTAGTAGTGTATGATAAATCATACACCGTATATAATGGGTTTTAATGGTGTAAAATCAACTTGTAGAGGTGTGTTTTAAGTAATTAGTGGTATAGGATTAAACATACGGCGTGTATGATAGGTTTTAATGGTATAAAATCAACTTATAGAAGTGTTTTTCAAGTAATTAGTTGAGTATGACTAATCATACACCATGTATGATTGGATTTAATGAAATGAAATCAACTTGTTTAAGTGTGTTTCAAGTAATTAGTGTTGCATGATCTGTTATACACCGTGTATGATTGGTGTAAATTGTGTGAAATCAACAAGTGTAGGTGTGTTTCAAGTAATTAGTGGTGTATGATCAGTCATATAGCGTGTATAATAGGTTTCAATAGAGTGAAATCAACTTGTGTAGGTGCGTTTCAAATAATTAGTAGTATATGATCAATCATACATCGTGTATGATAGGTTTTAATGGTTTAAAATCAACTTGTCTTGGTGTGTTTCAAGTAATTAGTGGTATATCATTAATCATACAGCATGTATGATAGGTTTTAATAGTGTAAATTCAACTTGCATAGGTGTGTTTCAAGTAATTAGTGGTGTATGATCAATCATACACTGTGTATAATAGGTTTTTATATGGGAAATCAACTTATATAGGTGTGTTTTAAGCTATTAGTGGTGTCAATCACACACCGTGTATGATAGGTTTTAATGGTGTGAACTGAACTCGTATTTGTATGTTTCAAGTAATTAGTGGTGTAGGATCAATCATACACCGTGTATGATAGGTTTTAATGGTGTGAAATCACTTAGTATAGGTGTGTTTCGGGTAATTAGAAGTGTATGATCAATCATACGCCGTGTACAATAGGTTTTAATGGTGTGAGATCATTTTGTGTTGGTGTGTTTTAAGTAATTGGTGGTGTATGATAAATCATATACCGTGCATAATTGGTTTTAATGATGTGAAATCAACTTGTATAGGTGTGTTTCATGCAATTAATGGTGTACGATCATTCATACATTGTGTATGATAGGTTTTAACGGCGTAAAATCAACTAGTATTGGTGTGTTTCAAGTAATTAGTGGAGTATGATCAATCATGCAACGTGTATGACAGGTTTTAATGGTGTTAAATCAACTTGCATGGGTTTGTTTCAAGAAATTAGTGGCGTATGATCAATAATACACCGTGTACGATTGGTTTTGATGTTGTGAAATCAACTTGTATAAGTGTGTTTCAAGTAATAAGTCCTGTCTGATCAATATCAAAACGGGTATGATGAGTACTGTATGATCAATCATGAACCGTGTATGATAGGTTTTAATGGTGTAAAATCATCTTGTCTAGGTGTGTTTTAAGTAATTAGTGGTATATGATTAATCATCCTTCGTGTATAATTGGTTATAATGGTGTAAAGTCAACTTGTACTGGTGTGTTTCAAGCAATTAGTTTTGTATGATTGATCATACGCCGTGTATGATATGTTCTAATGGTGTGAGATCATTTTCTGTTGGTGTGTTTTGAGTAATTAGTGGCGTATGATCAATCGTACACCGTGTATGATAGGTTTTAATAGTGTGAAATCAACTTGTATTGGTGTGTTTCGTGTAATAAGTGGTGTATGATTAGTCATACACCCCGTATGATAGGTTTTAATGGTGTGAAATCGACTTGTATAAGTGTATTTCAAGTAATTAGTGGTTTATGATTAATCATAAACCGCGCATGATGGGTTTAGACGGTGTGAGATCATTTTGTGTTGGTGTGTTTCAAGTAATTAGTTATGTATGATCAATCATACACCATATATGATAGGTTTAAATGGTGTAAAGTCAACTTGTATAGGTGTGTTTCAAGTAATTAGTGGTGTATGATCAATAATACACCGTATATGTTAGGTTTAAATGGTGTGAAATCAACTTGTATAAGTGTGTTTCACGTAACTAGTGGTTTATGATCAATCATACACCGTGTATAACAGGTTTTAATGGTGTAAAATCAACCTTTATAGGCGTGTTTCAAGTAATTAGTGGTTTATGATCAGTTATACACCGTGTATGATATGTTTTTGTGGTGTGAAATCAACTTGTATAAATGTGTTTCATGTAATTAGTGGTTTATGATCAAACATACACCATGTACGATAGGTTTAAATGGTGTGAGATCATTTTGTGACGGTGTGTTTTGAGTAATTTGTTGTGTATGATCAATCATACACCGTATATGATTAGTATTAATGGTGTGAATTCAACTTGTATAGGTGTCTTTCAAGTAATTAGTAGTATATGATCAATCATACACCGTGTATGATATGTTTTTATGGTGTGAAATCAACTTGTATAAGTGTGTTTCATGTAATTAGTGGTTTATGATCAATCATACACCGTGTACGATAGGTTTAAAAGGTGTGAGATCATTTTGTGCCGGTGTGTTTTAAGTAATTTGTTGAGTGTGATCAATCATACCCCATCTATGATTAGTATTAATCGCGTGAAATCAACTTGTACAGGTGTGTTACACGTAATTGGTGGTATATGATCAATCATAAACCATATGTGATAGGTTTTAATGGTTTAAAATCATCTTGTCTAGGTGTTTTCCAAGCAATTAGTGGTGTATTATTAACCATACATCGTGTATGATAGATTTTAAGGGTGGAAAATCTACTTGTATGGGTGTGGTTCAAGTAATTAGTGGTGTATGATCAGCGAAACACCGTGTATGATTGGTTTTAATGGTGTGAAAAGATTGGTTTTAATGGTGTGAAATGAACCTTTATTGGCGTGTTTCAAGTAATTAGTGGTTTTAGTGGTGTGAAATCGACTTGTATAAGTGTTTTTCAAGTAGTTAGTGGTGTATGATCAGTGAAACACCGTGTATGATTGGTTTTAACTGTGTGAAATGAACTTTTATTGGTGTGTTTCAAGTAATTAGTGGTATATGATGGCCCATATGCCGTGTATAATGGGTTTTAATGGTGTAAATTGAACTTGTATTGGGGTGTTTTAGGTAATTAGTGGTATAAGATCAACCATACATCGTGTATGACAGGTTTTAATGGTGTAAAATCAAGTAGTATTGGTGTGTTTTAAGTAATTAGTTATGCATGATCAATCATACACCGTGTATAATAGGTTTTAATGGTGTGAAATCAACTTGTTTAGTTGTATTTCATGTAATTTGTGGTACATGATCAATCATACACCATGTATGATAGGTTTTAATGGTATAAAATCAATTAGTATTGGGGTGTTTCAAGTAATTAGTAGTGCATGATATATCATACACCGTGTATAATAGGTTTTAATAGTGTGAAATCAACTTGTATAGGTGTGTTTCGAGTAATTAGAGGTACATGATCAATTATACGACTTGTATGATTGGTTTTAGTGGTGTGAAATCGACTTTTATGAGTGTGTTTCAAGTAATTAGTGGTGTATGATCAGTGAAACACCGTGTATGATAGGTTTTAATGGTGTGAAATGAACTTTTATTGGTGTGTTTCAAGAAATTAGTGGTGTATGATAGATCATATGCCGTGTATAATGGTTTTTAATGGTGTAAATTGAACTTGTATTGGTGTGTTTTAAGTAATTAGTGGTATAAGATCAACCACACATCGTGTATGATAGGTTTTGATGGTGTAAAATCAACTAGTATTGGTGTGCTTCAATAATTAGTTGTGTATGAACAATCATAATCCGTGTATAATAGGTTTTTAGGGTGTAAAATCAACTTGTTTAGGTGTGTTTCATGTAATATGTGGTGCATGATCAATCATAGGTCGTGTACGATAGGCTTTAATGGTATAAAATCAACTAGTATTGGTGTGTTTCAAGTAATTAGTTGTGCACGATATATCATACACCGTGTATAATTCGTTTTAATAGTGTGAAATCAATTTGTATATGTGTGTTTCAAGTAATTAGTGGTATATGATCAATCATACACTGTTTATGAATGGTTTTAATGTGGTGAAATCAACTCGTGTGGGTGTGTTTCATGTAATTAGTGGTGTACGATCAAAGGTACACCTTGTATGGTAGGCTGCAATGGTATGAAATCAATTAGTATTGGTGTGTTTCTAATAATTAGTTGTGCATGATATATCATACATCATGTATAATTGGTTTTAATAGTGTGAAATCAACTTGTAGATGTGTGTTTCAAGGAGTTAGTGGTATACGATCAATCATACAACATGTATTATAGGTTTTAATGGTGTAAAATCAACTTGTTTTTGTTGTGTTTTATGTAATAGCGGTGTATGATAAATCATACTTCATGTATAATAGGTTTTAATGGTGTGAAATCAACTTGTATAGGTGTTTTTCAAGTAAATAGTGGTGTATGATCAATCATACACCGTGTATGATTGGTTTTAATGGTGTGAAATCAACTTGTATAAACGTGTTTCAAGTAATTTGTGGTGTATGATCAATCGTACACCGTGTATGATTGGTTTTAATGGTGTGAAATCAACTGGTTTCGGTGTGTTTCAAGTGATTAGTCGTGCACTATCAACCACACATCGTGTATGATAGGTTTTAATGGTGTAAAATCAACTAGTATTGGTGTGCTTCAATAATTAGTTGTGTATGAACAATCATCATCCGTGTATAATAGGTTTTTAGGGTGTAAAATCAACTTGTTTAGGTGTGTTTCATGTAATATGTGGTGCATGATCAATCATAGGTCGTGTACGATAGGCTTTAATGGTATAAAATCAACTAGTATTGGTGTGTTTCAAGTAATTAGTTGTGCACGACATATCATACACCGTGTATAATTCGCTTTAATAGTGTGAAATCAATTTGTATATGTGTGTTTCAAGTAATTAGTGGTATATGATCAATCATACACTGTTTATGAATGGTTTTAATGTGGTGAAATCAACTCGTGTGGGTGTGTTTCATGTAATTAGTGGTGTACGATCAAAGGTACACCGTGTATGGTAGGTTTAAATGGTGTAAAATCAACTCGTATTGGTGCGTTTCAAGTAATTAGTGGTGTATGATCAATAATACACTGTGTATGATATGTTTTAATGGTGTGTAATCAACTCGTATAGGTGCGTTTCAAGTAATTAGTGGTGTATGATCAATCATACAACGTGTGTGATGGGTTTTAATGGTATGAAATCAACTAGTATAGGTGTGTTTCAAGTAATTAGTGGCGTGCGATCAATCATACACTGTGTATGATTAGTTTTAAAGGTGTGAAATCAACTTGTATAGGTGTGTTTCAAGTAATTGGTGGTGTACGATCAATCAAACACCGTGCATAATAGGTTTTAATGGTGTTAAAGCAACTTGCATAGGTATGTTTCAAGTAATTAGTGGAATACGATCAATCATACACCATTTATGATTGGTTTTAATGGTACAAAATAGACTTGTATAAATGTGTTTCAAGTAATTAGTGGGGTATGTTCAATCATACACCGTGTGTGATTGGTTTTAATGGTGTGAAATGAAATTGCGCAGGTGTGTTTCAAGTAATTAGCGGTGTATGATCAATCATACACCGTATTTGATAGGTTTTAATTGTGTGAAAACAACTTGTATAGGTGTGTTTTAAATAATTAGTGGTGTATGATCTATCATACACCGTGTATGTTTGGTTTTAATGGTGTGAAATCAACTTGCGCAGGTGCGTTTCAAGTAATTAGCGGTGTATGATCAATCATACACCGTATTTGGTAGGTTTTAATTGTGTCCAAACAACTTGTGTAGGTGTGTTCCAAATAATTAGTGGTGTATGATCAATCATACATCGTGTATGTTTGGTTTTGATGGCGTGAAATCAACTTGTCTAGGTGTATTTCAAGTAATTAGTAGCCTGTGATCAATCACAAAACGTGTAATACAGGTTTAAATGGTGTGAAATCAACTTGTATGGGTCTGTTTCATGTAATTGGTGGTATATGATCAATCGTACACCCTATTTGATTGGTTTTAATGGTGTGAAATCAACTTGTATAGGTATGTTTCAAGTAACTAGTGGTGTACGATCAATCTTACACCGTGTATGATAGGTTTTAATGGTGTGAAATCAACTTGTACCGGTGTGTTTCAAGTAATTGGTGGTCTATGATCAATCATACACCTTGAATGATTGGTTTTAATGGCGTAAAATCAAATTGTATAGGTGTGTTTCAAGTAATTAGTGGTGTATGATGAATCATACACCGTGTATGATGAATCATACACAGTGTATGATTGGTTTTAGTTGTGTGAAATGAGTTTGTACAGGTGTGTTTCACGTAATTAGTGGCATATGATCAATCATACACCGAGTATGATAGGTTTTAATGGTGTGAAATCAACTTGTATAGGTGTGTTTCAAGTAATTAGTAGTGTATGAACAATCATACACCGTGTATAATAGGTTTTAATGGTGTGTAATCATTTTATATAGGTGTGTTTCAAGTAATTAGTGGTGTATGATCAATCATACACCGTGTATAATAGGTTTTAATTGTGTAAAATCAACTTGTATAGGTGTGTTTCAAGTAATTAGTGGTTTATGATCAATCATTCACCGTGTATGATGTGTTTTTATGGTGTGAAATCAACTTGTATAAGTGTGTTTCATGTAATTAGTGGTTTACGATCGATCATACACCGTGTACGATAGTTTTAAACGGGGTGAGATCATTTTGTGCCGGTGTGTTGTAAGTAATTTGTTGTGTATGATCAATCATGCACCATGTATGAATAGTATTAATGGTGTAAAATCAGCTTGTATAGGTGTGTGTCAAGTAATTAGTGGTGTATGATCAATCATAAACCGCGTATGATATGTTTTTATAGTGTAAAATCAACTTGTATAAGTGTGTTTCATGTAATTAGTGGTTTATGATCAATCATACACCGTATACGATAGGTTTAAACGGTGTGAGATCATTTTGTGGCGGTGTGTTTTAAGTAATTTGTTGTGTGTGATCAATCATACCCCATATGTGATTAGTATTAATGGTGTGAAATCAACTTGTATAGATGTGTTTCACGTAATTGGTGGTGTATGATCAATCATACACTGTGCATGATAGGTTGTGATGGTGTAAAATCATCTTGTCTAGGTGTGTTTCAAGTAATTAATGGTGTATTATTAACCATACATCATGAATGATAGATTTTAAAGGTGGAAAATCTACTTGTATAGGTGTGGTTCAAGTAATTGGAGGTGTATGATCAGCGAAACACCGTGTATGATTGGTTTTAATGGTGTGAAATGAACTTTTATTGGTGTGTTTCAAGTAATTAGTGGTGTATGATAGACCATACACCGTGCATAATGGGTTTTAATGGTATAAAAGCAACTTCTATAGGTATGTTTCAAGTAATTAGGGGAAAACGATCAATCATACACCGTTTATGATTGGTTTTAATGGTACAAAATCGACTTGTATAAATGTGTTTCAAGTAATTAGTAGGGTATGTTCAATCATACACCGTGTGTGATTGGTTTTAATGGTGTGAAATGAAATTGCGCAGGTGTGTTTCAAGTAATTAGAGGTGTAGGATCAATCATACATCGTATTTGATAGGTTTTAATTGTGTGAAAACAACTTGTATAGGTGTGTTTTAAATAATTAGTGGTGTATGATCAATCATACACCGTGTATGTTTGGTTTTGATGGTGTGAAATCAAATTGAGCTGGTGCGTTTCAAGTAATTAGCGGTGTATGATCAATCATACGCCGTATTTGATAGGTCTTAATTGTGTCCAAACAACTTGTGTAGGTGTGTTCCAAATAATTAGTGGTGTATGATCAATCATACATCGTGTATGTTTGGTTTTGATGGCGTGAAATCAACTTGTATAGGTGTGTTTTAAGTAATTAATAGTCTGTGATCAATCGCAAAACGTGTAATACAGGTTTAAGTGGTGTGAAATCAACTTGTATAGGTCTGTTTCATGTAATTGGTGGTATATAATCAATCGTACACCCTGTTTGATTGGTTTTAATGGTGTGAAATCAACTTGTATAGGTATGTTTCAAGTAACTAGGGGTGTACGATCATTCATACACCGTGTATGATAGGTTTTAATGGTGTGAAATCAACCTGTGTCGGTGTGTTTCAAGTAATTGGTGGTCTATGATCAATCATACACCTTGAATGATAGGTTTTAATGGTGTAAAATCAAATTGTAAAGGTGTGTTTAAAGTAATTAGTGGTGTATGATGAATCATACACCGTGTATGATGAATCATACACAGTGTATGATTGGTTTTAGTGGTGTGAAATCTGTTTGTGCAGGTGTGTTTCACGTAATTAGTGGCATATGATCAATCATACACCGAGTATTATAGGTTTTAATGGTGTGAAATCAACTTGTATAGGTGTGTTTCAAGTAATTAGTAGTGTATGAACAATCATACACCGTGTATAATAGGTTTTAATGGTGTGAAATCAACTTATATAGGTGTGTTTCACGTAATTAATGGTGTATGATCAATCATACACCGTGTATAATAGGTTTTAATTGTGTAAAATCAACTTGTATAGGTGTGTTTCAAGTAATTATTGGTTTATGATCAATCATTCACCGTGTATGATGTGTTTTTATGGTGTGAAATCAACTTGTATAAGTGTGTTTCATGTAATTAGTGGTTTATGATCGATCATACACCGTGTACGATAGGTTTAAACGGTGTGAGATCATTTTGTGCCGGTGTGTTGTAAGTAATTTGTTGTGTATGATCAATCATACACCATATATAATTAGTATTAATGGTGTGAAATCAACTTGTATCGGTGTGGTTCATGTAATTAGTGGTGTATGATCAATCATACACCCCGTATGATATGTTTTTATAGTGTAAAATCAACTTGTATAAGTGTGTTTCATGTAAATAATGGTTTATGATCAATCATACACCGTATGAGATAGGTTTAAACGGTGTGAGATCATTTTGTGGCGGTGTGTTTTAAGTAATTTGTTGTGTATGATCAATCATACCCCATATATGATTAGTATTAATGGTGTGAAATCAACTTGTATAGGTGTGTTTCACGTAATTGGTGGTGTATGATCAATCATACACTGTGTATGATAGGTTGCGATGTTGTTAAATCATCTTGTCTAGGTGTGTTTCAAGTAATTAATGGTGTATTATTAACCATACATCATGTATGATAGATTTTAAGGGTGGAAAATCTACTTGTACAGGTGTGGTTCAAGTAATTAGTGGTGTATGATCAGCGAAACACCGTGTATGATTGGTTTTGATGGTGTGAAATGAACTTTTATTGGTGTGTTTTAAGTAATTAGTGGTGTATGATACACCATACACCGTGTATAATGGGTTTTAATGGTGTGAATTGAACTTGTATAGGGGTGTTTTAAGTAATTAGTGGTATAAGATCAACCATACATCATGTATGACAGGTTATAACGGTGTAAAATCAAGTAGTATTGGTGTGTTTTAAGTAATAAGTTATGCACGATCAATCATACACCGTATATAATAGGTTTTAATAGTATGAAATCAACTTGTTTAGGAGTGTTTCATGTAATTTGTCGTACATGATCAATCATACACCGTGTATGATAGGTTTTAATAGTATAAAATCAACTAGTATTGGTGTGTTTCAAGTAATTAGTTGTGCATGATATATCATACACCGTGTATTATAGGTTTTAATAGTGTGAAATCAACTTGTATAGGTGTGTTTCAAGTAATTAGAGGTATATGATCAATTATACGGCATGTATGATTGGTTTTAGTGGTCTGAAATCAACTTGTATAAGTGTGTTTCAAGTAATTAGTGGTGTATGATAAGTGAAACACCGTGTATGATAGGTTTTAATGGTGTGAAACGAACTTTTATTGGTGGAATTCAAGCAATTAGGGGTGTATGATAGATCATATGCCGTGTATAATGGGTTTTAATGGTGTAAATTGAACTTGTATTGGTGTGTTTTAAGTAATTAGTGGCATAAGATCAACCATACATCGCGTATGATAGGTTTTAATGGTGTAAAATCAACTAGTATTGGTGTACTTCCAGTAATTAGTTGTAGATGATCGATCATACACCGGGTATAATAGGTTTTAAGGGTGTGAAATCAAGTTGTTTAGGTGTGTTTCGTGTAATTTGTGGTGTATGATCAATCATACCCCGTGTACGATAGGTTTTAATGGTATAAAATCAACTAGTATTGGTGTGTTTCAAGTAATTAGTTGTGCATGATATATCATACACCGTGTATAATTGATTTTAATAGTGTGAAATCAATTTGTATAGGTGTGTTTCAAGTAATTAGTGGTCTATGATCAATAACAAAATGTGTATTACAGGTTTTAGTGGTGTGAAATCAACTTGTATAGGTGTATTTCAAGTAATTAGTGGTATATGATCAATCGCACACCGTGTTTTGATTGGTTTTAATGGTGTGAAATCAACTTGTATAGGTATGTTTCAAGTAATTAGTGGTGTACGATTAATCATACCCCGTGTATGATAGGTTTTAATGGTGTGAAATCGGCTTGTATAGGGGTGTTTTAAGTAATTAGTGGTGTACGATCAATCATACACCGTGTATGATTGGTTTTAATGGTGTGAAATCGACTTTTATAACTGTGTTTCAAGTAATTAGTGGTGTATGATCCATGAAACACTATGTATGATTGGTTTTAATGGTGTAAAATCATCTTGTCTTGGGGTGTTTCAAGTAATTAGTGGTGTATTATTAACCATACATCGTGTATGATAGAATTTAAGGGTGGAAAATCTACTTGTACGGGTGTGGTTCAAGTAATTAGTGGTGTATGATCAATCATACACCTTGTGTAATGGGTTTTAATGTTGGGAAATCAACTTAGATAGGTGTGTTTTGAGTAATTAGTGGGGTATGATCAATCATACACCGTGTATGATTGGTTTTAATGGTGTGAAATCGACCTGTATAATTGTGTTTCAAGTAATTAGTGGTGTGTGATAAATGAAACACCGTGTATGATTGGTTTTAATGGTGTGAAAAGAACTTTTATTGGTTTATTTTAAGTGATTAGTGGTGTATGATAGATCATACACAATGTATAACGTGTTTAATGGTACAAATTGGGCTTGTATTGGTGTGTTTTATATAATTAGTACTATAAGATCAACCATACATCGTGTATGATAGGTTTTAATGGTGCAAAATCGACTCATACGTGTGTGTTTCAAGTAATTAGTTGTGCATGATCAATCATACACCATGTATAACAGGTTTCAATTTTGTGAAATCACCTTGTTTAGGTGTGTTCCATGTAATTTGTGGTATATGATCAATCATACACTGTGTGTGATAGGCTGCAATGGTATGAAATCAATTAGTATTGGTGTGTTTCTAGTAATTAGTTGTGCATGATATATCATACATCATATATAATTGGTTTTAATAGTGTGAAATCAACTTGTAGATGTGTGTTTCAAGGAGTTAGTGGTATACGATCAATCATACAACATGTATGATAGGTTTTAATGGTGTAAAATCAACTTGTTTTTGTTGTGTTTTATGTAATTAGCAGTGTACGATAAATCATACTTCGCGTATAATAGGTTTTAATGGTGTGAAATCAACATGTATAGGTGTTTTTCAAGTAAATAGTGGTGTATGATCAATCATACACCGTGTATGATTGGTTTTAATGGTGTGAAATCAACTTGTATAAACGTGTTTCAAGTAATTTGTGGTGTATGATCAATCGTACACCGTGTATGATTGGTTTTAATGGTGTGAAATCAACTGGTTTCGGTGTGTTTCAAGTGATTAGTTGTGCACTATCAACCACACATCGTGTATGATAGGTTTTAATAGTGTAAAATCAACTAGTATTGGTGTGCTTCAATAATTAGTTGTGTATGAACAATCATCATCCGTGTATAATAGGTTTTTAGGGTGTAAAATCAACTTGTTTAGGTGTGTTTCATGTAATATGTGGTGCATGATCAATCATAGGTCATGTACGATAGGCTTTAATGGTATAAAATCAACTAGTATTGGTGTGTTTCAAGTAATTAGTTGTGCACGATATATCATACACCGTGTATAATTCGCTTTAATAGTGTGAAATCAATTTGTATATGTGTGTTTCAAGTAATTAGTGGTATATGATCAATCATACACTGTTTATGAATGGTTTTACTGTGGTGAAATCAACTCGTGTGGGTGTGTTTCATGTAATTAGTGGTGTACGATCAAAGGTACACCGTGTATGGTAGGTTTAAATGGTGTAAAATCAACTCGTATTGGTGCGTTTCAAGTAATTAGTGGTGTATGATCAATAATACACTGTGTATGATATGTTTTAATGGTGTGTAATCAACTCGTATAGGTGCGTTTCAAGTAATTAGTGGTGTATGATCAATCATACAACGTGTGTGATGGGTTTTAATGGTGTGAAATCAACTAGTATAGGTGTGTTTCAAGTAATTAGTGGCGTGCGATCAATCATACACTGTGTATGATTAGTTTTAAAGGTGTGAAATCAACTTGTATAGGTGTGTTTCAAGTAATTGGTGGTGCACGATCAATCAAACACCATGCATAATAGGTTTTAATGGTGTTAAAGCAACTTGCATAGGTATGTTTCAAGTAATTAGTGGAATACGATAAATCATACACCATTTATGGTTGGTTTTAATGGTACAAAATCGACTTGTATAAATGTGTGTCAAGTAATTAGTGGGGTATGTTCAATCATACACCGTGTGTGATTGGTTTTAATGGTGTGAAATGAAATTGCGCAGGTGTGTTTCAAGTAATTAGTAGTCTGTGATCAATCACAAAACGTGTAATACAGGTTTAAGTGGTGTGAAATCAACTTGTATAGGTCTGTTTCATGTAATTGGTGGTATATGATCAATCGTACACCCTGTTTGATTGGTGTTAATGGTGTGAAATCAACTTGTATAGGTATGTTTCAAGTAACTAGTGGTGTACGATCATTCACGCACCGTGTATGATAGGTTTTAATGGTGTGAAATCAACTTGTATCGGTGTGTTTCAAGTAATTGGTGGTCTATGATCAATCATACACCTTGAATGATAGGTTTTAATGACGTAAAATCAAATTGTATAGGTGTGTTTCAAGTAATTAGTGGTGTATGATGAATCATACACTGTGTATGATTGGTTTTAGTGGTGTGAAATCAGTTTGTACAGGTGTGTTTCACGTAAATAGTGGTATATGATCAATCATACACCGAGTATGATAGGTTTTTGTGGTGCGAAATCAACTTGTATAGGTGTGTTTCAAGTAATTAGTGGTGTATGAACTATCATACACCGTGTATAATAGGTTTTAATGGCGTGAAATCAACTTATATAGGTGTGTTTCACATAATTAGTGGTGTATGATCAATCATACACCGTGTATAATAGGTTTTAATGGTTGGTAATCATTTTATATAGGTGTGTTTCAAGTAATTGGTGGTGTATGATCAATCATACACCGTGTATAATAGGTTTTAATTGTGTAAAATCAACTTGTATTGGTGTGTTTCAAGTAATTAGTGGTTTATGATCAATCATTCACCGTGTATGATGTGTTTTTATGGTGTGAAATCAACTTGTACAAGTGTGTTTCATGTAATTAGTGGTTTATGATCGATCATACACCGTGTACGATAGGTTTAAACGGGGTGAGATCATTTTGTGCCGGTGTGTTGTAAGTAATTTGTTGTGTATGATCAATCATACACCATATATGAATAGTATTAATGGTGTGAAATCAACTTGTATAGGTGTGTTTCAAGTAATTTGTGGTGTATGATCAATCATACACCGCGTATGATATGTTTTTATAGTGTAAAATCAACTTGTATTAGTGTGTTTTATGTAATTAGTGGTTTATGATCAATCATACACCGTATACGATAGGTTTAAACGGTGTGAGATCATTTTGTGGCGGTGTGTTTTAAGTAATTTGTTGTGTATGATCAATCATACCCCATATATGATTAGTATTAATGGTGTCAAATCAACTTGTATAGGTGTGTTTCACGTAATTGGTTGTGTATGATCTATCATACACTGTGTATGATAGGTTGTGATGGTGTAAAATCATCTTGTCTGGGTGTATTTCAAGTAATTAATGGTGTATTATTAACCATACATCATGTATGATAGATTTTAAAGGTGGAAAATCTACTTGTATGGGTGTGGTTCAAGTAATTAGTGGTATATGATCAGCGAAACACCGTGTATGATTGGTTTTAATGGTGTGAAATGAACTTTTATTGGTGTGTTTCAAGTAATTAGTGGTGTATGATAGACCGTACACCGTGCATAATGGGTTTTAATGGTGTAAATTGAACTTGTATTGGGGTGTTTTAAGTAATTAGCGGTATAAAATCAACCATACATCGTGTATGACAGGCTGTAACGGTGTAAAATCAAGTAGTATTGGTGTGTTTTAAGTAATATGCACGATCAATCATACACCATATATAATAGGTTTTAATAGTGTGAAATCAAATTGTTTAGGAGTGTTTCATGTAATTTGTCGTACATGATCAATCATACACCGTGTATGATAGGTTTTAATGGTATAAAATCAACTAGTATTGGTGTGTTTCAAGTAATTAGTTGTGCATGATATATCATACACTGTGTATTATAGGTTTTAATAGTGTGAAATCAACTTGTATAGGTGTGTTTCAAGTAATTAGAGGTATATGATCAATTATACGGCATGTATGATTGGTTTTAGTGGTCTGAAATCAACTTGTATAAGTGTGTTTCAAGTAATTAGTGGTGTATGATAAGTGAAACACCGTGTATGATAGGTTTTAATGGTGTGAAATGAACTTTTATTGGTGGAATTCAAGCAATTAGGGGTGTATGATAGATCATATGCCGTGTATAATGGGTTTTAATGGTGTAAATTGAACTTGTATTGGTGTGTTTTAAGAAATTAGTGGCATAAGATCAACCATACATCGCGTATGATAGGTTTTAATGGTGTAAAATCAACTAGTATTGGTGTACTTCAAGTAATTAGTTGTAGATGATCGATCATACACCGTGTATAATAGGTTTTAAGGGTTTGAAATCAAGTTGTTTAGGTGTGTTCCGTGTAATTTGTGGTGTATGATCAATCATACCCCGTGTACGATAGGTTTTAATGGTATAAAATCAACTAGTATTGGTGTGTTTCAAGTAATTAGTTGTGCATGATATATCATACACCGTGTATAATTCGTTTTAATAGTGTGAAATCAATTTGTATATGTGTGTTTCAAGTAATTAGTGGTATATGATCAATCATACACTGTTTATGAATGGTTTTAATGTGGTGAAATCAACTCGTGTGGGTGTGTTTCATGTAATTAGTGGTGTACGATCAAAGTACACCATGTATGGTAGGTTTAAATGGTGTAAAATCAACTCGTATAGGTGTGTTTCATGTAATTGGTGGTGCACGATCAATCGTACACCGTGTGTGGTTGGTTTTAATGGTGCAAAGTCAACTCGTATTGGTGCGTTTCAAGTAATAAGTGGTGTATGATCAATCATACACTGTGTATGATATGTTTTAATGGTGTGAAATCAACTCGTATAGGTGCGTTTCAAGTAATTAGTGGTGTATGATCAATCATACACCGTGTGTGATGGGTTTTAATGGTGTGACATCAACTAGTATAGGTGTGTTTCAAGTAATTAGTGGTGTGCGATCAATCATACACAGCGTATGATTGGTTTTAATGGTGTAAAATCAACTTGTATAGGTACGTTTGAAGTAATTGGTGGTGTATGATCAATCAAACACCGTGCATAATAGGTTTTAATGGTGTAAAAGCAACTTGGACAAATATGTTTCAAGAAATTAGTGGAATACGATCGATCATACACCGTTTATGATTGGGTTTAATGGTACTAAATCAACTTGTATAAGTGCGTTTCATGTAATTAGTGGTGCATGATTAATCATACACCGTGTATTATTGGTTTTGATGGTGTGAAATCAACTTGTATAGGTGTGTTTCAAGTAATTAGTGGGGTATGATCAATCATACACCGTGCGTGATTGGTTTAAATGGTGTGAAATCAACTCGTATAGGTGTGTCTCTAGTAATTAGTGGTGTATGATTAGTCATATACCCTGTGTAATAGGTTTTAATGGTTTGAAATCAACTTGTATAGGTGTTTCAAGTAATCAGTGGTATATGATCAATGATACATCGTGTATGATAGGTTTTAGTGGTTTGAAATCAAATTGCACAGGTGTGTTTCAAGTAATTAGCATTGTATGATCAATCATACACTGTATTTAATTGGTTTTAATTGTGTGAAAACAACTTGTATAGGTGTGTTTCAAATAATTAGTGGTGTATAATCAATCATACACCATGTATGATTGGTTTTAATGACGTGAAATCAATTTATATAGGTGTGTTTCAAGTAATTAGTGGTCTATGATCAATAACAAAACGTGTATTACAGGTTTTAGTTGTGTGAAATTAACTTGTATAGGTGTATTTTAAGTAATTAGTGGTATATGATCAATCGCACACCGTGTTTTGATTGGTTTTAATGGTGTGAAATCAACTTGTATAGGTATGTTTCAAGTAATTAGTGGTGTACGATTAATCATACCCCGTGTATGATAGGTTTTAATGGTGTGAAATCAGCTTGTATAGGGGTGTTTCAAGTAATTAGTGGTCTATGATCAATCATACACCTTGAATGATAGGTTTTGGTGGTGTAAAATCAAATTGTATAGGTGTGTTTGAAGTAGTTAGTGGTGCATGATCTATAATACACTGCGTATGATTGGTTTTAATAGAGTGAAATTAGCTTGTACATGTGCGTTTCACGTAATTAGTGGTATATGATCAATCATACACCGAGTATGATGGGTTTTACTGGTGTGAATTCAACTTGTATAGGTGTGTTTCATGTAATTAGTTATGTATGAACAATCATACACCATGTATAATAGGTTTTAATGGTGTGAAATCCAATTATATAGGTGTGTTTCATGTAATTAGTGGTGTATGATCAATCATACACCGTGTATAATAGGTTTTAAAGGTGTGAAATCATTTTATATAGGTGTGTTTCAAGTAATTTATGGTTTATGATCAATCATACACTGTGTATAATAGGTTTTAATGGTGTAAAATAAACTTGTATAGGTGTGTTTCAAGTAATTAGTGGTGTATTATCATACACCATGTATGATATGTTTTTATGGTGTGAAATCAACTTGTATAAGTGTGTTTCAGGTAATTAGTGGTTTATGATCAATCATACATCGTGTACGATAGGCTTAAGCGGTGTGAGATCATTTTGTGCCGGTGTGTTTTAAGTAATTTGTTGTGTATTATCAATCACACACCATATATGATTAGTATTAATGATGTGGAACCAATTTGTATAGGTGTGTTTCATGTATCTGGTGGTGTATGATCTATCGTACTCCATGTATGATAGGTCTTAATGGTGTAAAATCATCTTGTCTAGGTGTTTTTCAAGTAATTAGTGGTGTATTATTAACCATACATCGTGTATGATAGATTTTAAGGGTGGAAAATCTACTTGTATGGGTGTGGTTCAAGTAATTAGTGGTGTATGATCAATCGTACACCTTGTGTAATAGGTTTTAATGTTGGGAAATCAACTTAGATAGGTGTGTTTTAAGTAATTAGTGGTGTATGATCAATCATACACCGTGTATGATTGGTTTTAATGGTGTGAAATCGACCTGTATAATTGTGTTTCAACTAATTAGTTGTGTGTGATAAATGAAACACCGTGTATGATTGGTTTTAATGGTGTGAAAAGAACTTTTATTTGTGTGTTTTAAGTGATTATTGGTGTATGATAGATCATACACCATGTATAACGTGTTTAATGGTACAAATTGGGCTTGTATTGGTGTGTTTTATATAATTAGCACTATAAGATCAACCATACATCGTGTATGATAGGTTTTAATGGTGCAAAATAGACTCGTACGTGTGATTGGTTTTAATGGTGTGAAATCAACTTGTATAGGTGTTTTTCAGGTAAATAGTGGTGTATGATCAATCATACACAGTGTATGATTGGTTTTAATGGTGTGAAATCAACTTGTATAAATGTGTTTCAAGTAATTTGTTGTGTATGATCAATCGTACACCGTGTATGATTGGTTTTAATGGTGTGAAATCAACTAGTTTCGGTGTGTTTCAAGTGATTAATTGTGCATTGTAATTCATATACAGTGTATAATAGGTTTTAACTGTGTGAAATAAACTTGTATAGGGGCATTTCAAGTAATTAGTGGTATACGATCAATCATACACCGTGTATGATAACTTTTAATGGTGTGAAATCAACTTGTATAGGTGTGTTTCAATTAATTAGTAGTGTATGATCAATCATACACAGTATATTACAGGTTTTAATGGTGTCAAATCAACTTGTATAGGTTTGTTTCATGTAATTAGTGGAGTATGAAGAATCATATACCGTGTACGGTTGGTTTCAATAGTGTGAAATCGACTTGTATAAGTATTTTTCAAGCAATTAGTGGTGTACGATCAGTGAAACACCGTGTATGATTGGTTTTAATGGTGTGAAATGAACTTTTATTGGTGTGTTTCAAGTAATTAGTGGTGTATGATAGACCATACACCGTATATAAGGGGTTTTAATGGTGTAAATTGAACCTGTATTGGGGTGTTTTATGTAATTATTGGTATAAGATTAGCCATACATGTGTATGACAGGTTTTAATGGTGTAAAATCAGCTAGTATTGGTGTGTTTTAAGTAATTAGCTGTGCATGATCAAACATACACTGTGTATAATAGGTTTTAATGGTGTGAAATCAACTTGTTTAGGTGTGTTTCATGTAATTTGTGGTACATGATCAATCATACACCGTGTATGATAGCTTTTAATGGTATAAAATCAACAAGTATTGGTGTGTTTCAAATAATTAGTTGTGCATGATATATCATACACCATATATAATTGGTTTTAATAGTGTGAAATCAACTTGTATATGTGTGTTTCGAGGAATTAGTGGTATACGATCAATCATACAACATGTATGATAGGTTTTAATGGTGTAAAATTAACTTGTATTGTTGTGTTTTATATAATTAGTGGTGTATGAAAAATCGTACTTCGGGTATAATAGGTTTTAATGGTGTGAAATCAACTTGTATAGGTGTTTTTCAAGTAAATAATAGTGTATGATCAATCATACACAGCGTATAATAGGTTTTAATGGTGTAAAATCAACTTGTATAGGTGTGTTTCAAGTAATTAGTGGTGCATGATCAATCATACACCGTGTATGATATGTTTTTATGGTGTGAAATCAACTTGTGTAAGTGTGTTTCATGTAATTAGTGGTTTATGATCAATCATACAGCGTGTACGATTGGTTAAAACGGCGTGAGATCATTTTGTGCCGGTGTGTTTTAAGTAATTTGTTGTGTATGATCAATCATACCCCATATATGATTAGTATTAATAGTGTGAAATCAACTTGTATAGGTGTGTTTCACGTAATTGGTGGTGTATGATCAATCATACACCGTATATGATAGGTTTTAATGGTGTGAAATCATCTTGTCTAGGTGAGTTTCAAGTAATTAGTGGTGTATTATTAACCATACATCGTGTCTGATAGATTTTAAGGTTGGGAAATCTACTTTTACTGGTGTAGTTCGAGTAATTAGTGGTGTATGATTAGTGAAACACCGTGTATGATTTGTTTTAATGGTGTGAAAGGAACTTTTATTGGTGTGTTTCAAGTAATTAGTGGTGTATGATTGATCATAAACCATGTCTAATGGGGTTTAATGGTATAAATTGAACTTGTATTGGGGTGTTTTAAGTAATAAGTGGTATAAGATCAACCATACATCGTGTATGACAGGTTTTAATGGTGTAAAATAAATTAGTATTGGTGTGTTTTAAGTAATTAGTTGTGTATGATCAATCATACACTGTGTATAATTGGTTTTAATGGTGTGAAATCAACTTGTTTAGGTGTGTTTCATGTAATTTGTGGTATATGATCAATCATACACCGTGTATGATAGGTTTTAGTGGCATAAAATCAACTAGTATTTGTGTGTTTTAAGTAATTAGTTGTGCATGATGTATCATACACCGTGTATAATTGGTTTCAATAATGTGAAATCAATTTTTATATGTGTGTTTCAAGTAATTAGTGGTATATGATCGATCATACACTGTGTATGAGAGGTTTTATTGCTGTGAAATGAGCTCGAATGGGTGTGTTTCATGTAATTAGTAGTGCACGATTAATCGTACACCGTGTATGGTAGGTTTTAATGGTGTAAAATCAACTTGTATTGGTGGTTTTCAAGTAATTAGTGGTGTATGATCAATCATACACTGTGTGTGATATATTTTAATGGTGTCAAATCAACTCGTATAGGTGCGTTTCAAGTAATTAGTGGTATACGATCAATCATAAACCGTGTGTGATGGGATTTAATGGTGTGAAATCAACTAGTATAGGTGTGTTTCAAATAATTAGTGGTGTGCGATCAATCATACACAGTATATGATTGGTTTTAATGGTGTGAAATAAACTTGTACAGGTGTGTTTCAAGTGATTGGTGGTATATGATCAATCAAACACTGTGCATAATAGGTTTTAATGGTGTAAAAGCAACTGGTATAGGTATGTTTCAAGTAATTATTGGAATACGATCAATCATACGCCGTTTATGATTGGTTTTAATGGCACAAAATCAACTTGTATAAATGTGTTTCAAGTAATTAGTGGTGCATGATTAAACATACACCGTGTATTATTGTTTTTAATGGTGTGAAATCAACTTGTATAGGTGTGTTTCAAGTAATTAGTGGGTTATGATCGGTCATACACCGTGTGTGATTGGTTTTAATGGTGTGAAATCAACTAGTATAGGTGTGTTTCTAGTAATTAGGGGTGTCTGATCAGTCATATACCGTGTGTAATAGGTTTTAATGGTGTGAAATCAACTTGTACAGGTGTGTTTCAAGTAATTAGTGGTATATGATCAATCATACACCGTATATGATTGGTTTTAATGGTGTGAAATCAAATTGCACAGGTGTGTTTCAAGTAATTAGTGGTCTATGATCTATCACAAAACGTGCATCACAGGTTTTTGTGGTGTGAAATCAACTAGTATAGGTGTGTTTCTTGTAATTAGTAGTGTATGATCGGTCATATACCTTGTGTAATAGGTTTTAATTGTGCGAAATCAACTTGTATCGGTGTGTTTCAAATAATTAGTGGTGTATGATCAATCATACATCGTGTATGATTGGTTTTAATGGCGTGAAATCAACTTGTATAGGTGTGTTTCAAATAATTAGTGGTCTATGATCAGTCACAAAACGTGTATTACAGGTTTTAGGTGTGTGAAATCAACTTGTGTAGGTTTGTTTCATGTAATTAGTGGTGTATGATCAATCGTACACCGTGTTTGATTGGTTTTAATGGTGCGAAATCAACTTGTATAGGTGTGTTTCAAGTAATTAGGGGTGTACGATCAGTCATACGCCGTGTATGATAGGTTTTAATGGTGTAAAATCAGCTTGTATAGGGGTGTTTTAAGCAATTAGTGGTCTATGATCAGTCATACAACTTGAATGATTGGATTTAATGGTTTAAAATCAAATTGTATAAGTGTGTTTTAAGTAATTGGTGGTGTAATATCAATTATATACCGTGTACGATTGGTTTCAATGGTGTGAAATCAGCTTGTGCAGGTGTATTTCACGTAATTAGTGGTATATGATCAATCATACACCGAGTATGATGGGTTTTATTGGTGTGAAATCAACTTGTATAGTTGTATTTCAAGTAATTAGTGGTTTACGAACAATCATACACCGTGTATAATAGGTTTTAATTGTGTGAAATCAACTTGTCTAGGTGTGTTTCACGTAATTAGTGGTGTATGATCAATCATACACCATGTATGATATGTTTTTATGGTGTGAAATCAACTTGTATAAGTGTGTTTCATGTAATTAGTGGTTTATGATCAATCATACACTGTGTATAATAGCTTTTAATGGCGTAAAATCAACTTGTATAGGTGTGTTTGAAGTAATTAGGGGTGTATGATCAATCTTACACCGTCTATGATATGTTTTTATGATGTGAAATCAACTTGTACAAGTGTGTTTCATGTAAATAGTGGTTTATGATCAATCATACACCGTGTACGATAGGTTCAAACGGTGTGAGATCATTTTGTGCTGGTGTGTTTCAAATAATTAGTGGTATATGATCAATGAAACACCTTGTATGATTGGTTGTAATCGTGTGAAATGAACATTTATTGTTGTGTTTCAACTAATTAGTGGTGTATGATAGATCAAACACCGTGTATAATGGGTTTAATGGTTCAAATTGAGCTTGTATTGGTGTGTTTTGTGTAATTAGTGCTATAAGATCAACCATACATCGTGTACGATAGGTTTTAATGGTGCAAAATCTACTAGTACGTGTGTGTTTCAAGTAATTAGTTGTGCATGATCAATCACACACCATGCATAATAGGTTTTGATTTTGTGAAATCAACTTGTTTAGGTGTGTTCCATGTAATTTGTTGTATATGATCAATCATACACCTTGTATGATAGGTTTCAATGGTATGAAATCAACTAGTATTGGTGTGTTTCAAATAATAAGTTGTGCATGATCTATCATACACCATGTATAATTGGTTTTAATTGTGTGAAATCAACTTTTATATTGGTGTCTCGAGGAGTTAGTTGTATACGATCAATCATACAACATGTGTGATAGGTTTTAATGGTGTAAAATCAACTTGTATTGTTGTGATTTATGTTATTGGTGGTGTACGATAAATCATACTTCATGTATAATTGGTTTTAATGGTGTGAAATCAACTTGTATAAGTGTTTTTCAAGTAAATAGTGGTGTATGATCAATCATACGCCGTGTATGATTGGTTTTAATGTTGTGAAATCAGCTCGTATATGGTCGTTTCAAGTAATTACTGGTGTATGATCAATCATACGCCATGTATGATAACTTTTAACGGTGTGAAATCAGCTTGTATAGGTGTGCTTCAACTAATTAATGGTGTATGATCATTTATACACCGTATATTATAGGTTTTAATGGTGTTAAATCAACGTGTATAGGTGTGTTTCAAGTAATCAGTGGAGTATGATCAATCATACACCGTGTACGATTGGTTTTGGTGGTGTGTAATCGACTTGTATAAGTGTTTTTCAAGTAATTAGTGTGGTATGATCAGTGAAACACCGTATATGATTGGTTTTAATGGTGTCAAACGAACCTTTATTGGTGTGTTTGAAGTATTTAGTGGTGTATGATAGACCATACACCGTGTATAATGGGTTTTAATGGTGTAAATTGAAATTGTATTGGGGTGTTTTAAGTAATTAGTGGTATAAGATCAACCATACATCGTGTATGACAGGTTTTAATGGTGTAAAATCAACTAGTATTCATGTGTTTTAAGTAATTAGTTGTGCATGATTAATCATACACCGTGTACAATAGGTTTTAATGGTGTGAAATGAACTTGTTTAGGTGTGTTCCATGTAATTTGTGGTACGTGATCAATCATACACTGTGTGTAATAGGTTTTAATGGTATAAAATCAACTAGTATTGGCGTGTTTCAAATAATTAGTTGTGCATGATATATCATACACCATGTATAATTGGTTTTAATAGTGTGAAATCAACTTGTATATGTGTGTTTCAAGGAATTAGTGGTATACGATCAATCATACAACATGTATGATCGGTTTTAATGGTGTAAAATCAACTTGTATTGTTGTGTTTTATGTAATTAGTGGTGTATGATAAATCATACTTCATGTATAATAGGTTTTAATGGTGTGAAATCAACTTGTATAGGTGTTTTTAGAGTAAATAGTGGTGTATGATGAATCATACACCGTGTATAATAGGTTTTAATGGTGTAAAATCAACTTGTACAAGTGTATTTCAAGTAATTAGTGGTGTATGATCAATCATACACTGTGTATGATATGTTTTTATGGTGTGAAATCAACTTGCATAAGTGTGTTTCATGTAATTAGGGGTTTATGATCAATCACACACCGTGTATGATAGGTTTAAACGGTGTTAGATCAACTTGTATTGGGGTGTTTCAAGTAATTAGTGGTATATGATCAATCATACACTGTGTATGATAACTTTTAATGGTGTGAAATCCACTTGTATAGGTGTGTTTCAAGTAATTAGTGGGGTACGATCAATCATATACCGTATATTATAGGTTTTAATGGGGTGAAATCAACTTGTATAGGTGTGTTTCATGTAATTAGTGGAGTATGATCAGACATACACCGTGTACGTTTGGTTTTAGTGGTGTGAAATCGACTTGTATAAGTGTTTTTTAAGTAATTAGTGGTGTATGATCAGTGAAACACCGTGTATGATTGGTTTTATTGGTGTGAAATGAACTTTTATTGGTGTGTTTCAAGTAATTAGTGGTGTATGATTGATCATACACCCTGTATAATGGGTTTTAATGGTGTAAATTGAACTTGTATTGGGTTGTTTTAAGTAATTAGTGGTATAAGATCAACCATACATTGTATATGACTAGTTTTAATGGTGTAAAATCAACTAATATTGGTGTGTTTTAAGTAATTAGTTGTGCGTGATCAATCATACACCGTGTATAATAGGTTTTAATGGTGTGAAATAAACTTGTTTAGGTGTGTTTCTTGTAATTTGTGGTGCATGATCAATCATATACCGTGTATGATAGGTTTAAATGGTATAAAATCATCTAGTATTGGTGTGTTTCAAGTAATTAGTTGTGCATGATATATCATACACCGTGTGTAATAGGTTTTAATAGTGTGAAATCAACTTGTATAGGTGTGTTTCAAGTAATTAGAGGTATATGATCAATTATACGACATGTATGATTGGTTTTAGTGGTGTGAAATCGACTTGTATATGTGCATTTCAAGTAATTAGTGGTGTATGATCAGTGAAACACCCTGTATAATAGGTTTTAATGGTGTGAAATGAACTTTTATTGGTGTGTTTTAAGTAATTAGTGGTATAAGATCCACCATACATCTTGTATGATAGGTTTTAATGGTGTAAAATCAATGAGTATTGGTGTGCTTCAAGTAATTAGTTGTGCATGATCAATCATACACCGTGTATAATAGGTTTTAGGGGTGTGAAATCAACTTGTTTGGATGTGTTTCATGTAATTTGTGGTGTATGATTAATCATACACCGTGTACGATAGGTTTTAATGGTATAAAATCATCTAGCATTGGTGTGTTTCAAGTAATTAGTTTTACATGATATATCATGCACCCTGTATAATTGGTTTTAATAGTGTGAAATCGATTTGTATATGTGTGTTTCAAGTAATTAGTGGTATATGATCAATCATACAACATGTATGATGGGTTTTAATGGTGTGAAATCAACTTGTATTGTTGTGTTTTAAGTAATTAATGGCGTATGACAAACCATACGCCGTGTATGAGAGGTTTTAATGGTGTGAAATCAACTTGTATAGGTGTTTTTCAAGTATTTAGTGGTGTATGATCAATCATACACTGTGTATGATTGGTTTTATTGGTGTGAAATCAACTTGTACAAATGTGTTTCAAGTAATTAGTGGTGTATGATCAATCATACACCGTGTATGAGTGGCTTTAATGGTAAATCAACTTGTATTGGTGTGTTTCAATTAATTAGTCGTGTATGATCAATCATACACAGTGTATTATTGGTTTTAAGGGTGTAAAATCAATAAATTTAGGTGTTTCTCAAGTAACTCGTTGTGTATTGTCAGTCATACACCGTGTATAATAGGTGTTAATGGTGTGAAATCAACTTGTATAGGGGTGTTTAAAGTAATCAGCGATATATGATCAATCATACACCGTGTATGATAACTTTTAATGGTTTGAAATCAACTTGTATAGGTGTGTTTCGAGCAATTAGTGCTGTATGATAAATCATATATCGTATATGATAGGTTTTAATGGTGTGAAATCAACTTGTATAGGTTTGTTTCAAATAATTAGGGGAATATGATCGATCATACATCGTGTATGATTTGTCTTAATGGTGCGAAACGAACTTTTATTGGTGTGTTTCAAGAAATTAGTGGTGTATGATGGATCATACACCGTGTATAAGGTGTTTTAATGGTGTAAATTGAACTCGTATTCGTGTGTTCTAAGTAATTAGTAGAATAAGATCAACCAAACATCGTGAATGACAGTTTTAATGGTGTAAAATCAACTAGTATTGGTGTGTTTCAAGTAATTAGTTGATCATGATCAATCATAAACCATGTATAATAGGTTTTAATGGTGTTAAATCAACTTGTTTAGGTGTGTCTCATGCAATTTGTGGTATATGATCAAACATACACAGTCTATGATAGGTTTGAATGGTGTAAAATCAACTAGTATTGGTGTGTTTCAAGTAATTAATTGTGCACGATCAATCCTACCCTGTGTATAACAGGTTTTAATGGTATAGAATCGACTTGTATAGGTGTTTTTCAAGTAATTAGAGTTGTATGATCAATCATACACCGTTTATATTAGGCTTTAATGGTGTGAAATCAACTTGTATAGGTGTGTTTCAAGCAATTAGTGCTGTATGATAAATCACACATCGTATATGATAGGTTTTAATGGTGTGAAATCAACTTGTATATGTGTGCTTCAAAAAATTAGGGAGTATGATCAATCATACATCGTGTATGAGTGGTTTTAATGGTGCGAAACGAACTTTTATTGGTATGTTTCAAGAAATTAGTGGTGTATGATAGATCATGCACCGTGTGTAAGGTGTTTTAATGGTGTAAATTGAACATGCATTGGTGTGTTTTAAGTAATTAGTAGTATGAGATCAACCAAATGCATTGGTGTGTTTTAAGTAATTAGTAGTATGAGATCAACCAAACATCATGCATGATAGGTTTTAATGGTGTAAAATCAACTACTATGCCTCATGCTATTTGTAGTATATGATAAATCATACATAGTGTATGATAGGTTTGAATGGTGTAAAATCAACTAGTACTGGTGTGTTTCAAGTAATTAGTTGTGCATGATCAATCCTACAAAGTGTATAATAGGTTTTAATGGTGTAAAATCTACTTGTATCGATGATTTTCAAGTAACTAGAGTTGTATGATCAATCATACACCGTTTATATTAGGCTTTAATGGTGTGAAATCAACTTGTATAGGTGTGTTTCAAGTAATTAGTTGCGCATGATATATCATACACCATGCATAATTGGTTTTAATAGTGTGAAATCAATTTGTATATGTGTGTTTCAAGTAATTAGTGGTATAAGATCAATTATACGCAGTGTATGAAAGATTTTAATACTGTGAAATCAACTCGTATAGGTGTGTTTCATGTAATTGGTGGTGTACGATCAATCGTACACCGTGTATGGTTGGTTTTAATGGTGTGAAATCAACTCGTATTGGTGTGTTTCGAGTAATTAGTGGTGTATGATCAATCATACACTGGGTATGATAGGTTTTAATGGTGTGAAATCAACTCGTATAGGTGCGTTTCAAGCAATTGGAGGTGTATGATCAATCATACACCGTGTGTGTTGGGTTTTAATGGTGTGAAATCCACTAGTATAGGTGTGTTTCAAGTAATTAGTGTTGGGCGATCAATCATACACTGTGTATGATTGGTTTTAATGGTGTGAAATCAACTTGTATAGGTGCGTTTCAAGTAATTGGGGGTGTATGATCAATCAAACACCAAGCGTAATAGGTTTTAATTGTGTAAAAGCAATTTGTATAGGTATGTTTCCAGTAATTAGTGGAACATGATCAGTCATACACCGTTTATGATTGGGTTTAATGGTACAAAATCAACTTGTATAAGTGTGTTTCAAGTAATTAGTGGTGCATGATTAATCATACACCGTGTATTATTGGTTTCAATGGTGTGAAATCAACTTGTTTAGGTGTTTTTCAAGTAATTAGTGGGGTATGGTCAATCATACACCATGTGTGATTGGTTTGAAAGGTGTGAAATCAACTAGTATAGGTGTGTCTCTAGTAATTAGTGGTGTATGATCAGTCATATACAGTGTAATAGGTTTTAATGGTTTGAAATCAACTTGTATGGGTGTTTCAAGTAATCAGTGGTATATGATCAATCATACACCGCGTATGATAGGTTTTAATGGTGTGAAATCAAATTGCACTGGTGTGTTTCAAGTAATTAGCGGTGTGTGATCAATCATACACCGTATTTGATAGGTTTTAATTGTGTGAAAAGAACTTGTATATGTGTGTTTCAAATAATTAGTGATGTATGATCAATCATACACCGTGTATGATTGGTTTTGATGGCGTGAGATCAACTTGTATAGGTGTGTTTCAAGTAATTAGTGGTCTATGATCAATAACAAAACGTGTATTACAGGATTTAGTGGTGTGAAATCAACTTGCATAGGTTTGTTTCAAGTAATTAGTAGTATATGATCAATCGTACACCGTGTTTTGATTTGTTTTAATGGTGTGAAATCAACTTGTATAGGTATGTTTCAAGTAATAAGTGGTGTACGATTAATCATACCCCTTGTATGATAGGTTTTAATGGTGTGAAATCAACTTGTGTAGGTGTGTTACAAGTAATTAGTGGTCTATGATCAATCATACACCTTGAATGATAGGTTTTAATGGTGTAAAATCGAATTGTATAGGTGTGTTTCGAGTAATTAGTGGTGTACGATCAATAATACACTGTGTATGATTGGTTTTAATGGTGTGCAATCAGCTTGGACATGTGTGTTTCACGTAATTAGTGGCATATGATCAATCATACACCGAGTATGATGGGTTTTAATGGTGTGAAATCAACTTGTATAGGTGTGTTTCATGTAATTAGTGGTGTATGAACAATCATACACCGTGTATAATAGGTTTTAATGGTGTGAAATCAACTTGTGTAGGTGTGTTACAAGTAATTAGTGGTCTATGATCAATCATACACCTTGAATGATAGGTTTTAATGGTGTAAAATCGAATTGTATAGGTGTGTTTCGAGTAATTAGTGGTGTACGATCAATAATACACTGTGTATGATTGGTTTTAATGGTGTGCAATCAGCTTGGACATGTGTGTTTCACGTAATTAGTAGCATATGATCAATCATACACCGAGTATGATGGGTTTTAATGGTGTGAAATCAACTTGTATAGGTGTGTTTCAAGTAATTAGTGGTGTATGAACAATCATACACCGTGTATAATAGGTTTTAATGGGGTGAAATCAACTTATATAGGTGTGTTTCACGTAATTAGTGGTGTATGATCAATCATACACGGCGTATAATAGGTTTTAATGGTGTGAAACATTTTATATAGGTGTGTTTCAAGTAATTAGTGGTGTATGATCAATCATACACAGTGTATGATATGTTTTTATGGGGTGAAATCTACTTGTATAAGTGTGTTTCATGTAATTAGTGGTTTATGAACAATCATACATCGTTTGCGATAGGTTTAAGCGGTGTGAGGTCGTTTTGTGCCGGTGTGTTTTAAGTAATTTGTTGTATATGATCAATCATACACCATATATGATTAGTATTAATGATGTGAAACCAACTTGTATAGGTGTGTTTCACGTAATTGGTGGTGTATGATCTATAATACACCGTGTACGATAGGTTTTAATGGTGTAAAATCATCTTGTCTTGGTGCGTTTCAAGTAATTAGTGGTGTATTATTAACCATACTTCATGTATGATAGATTTTAAGGTGGAAAATCTACTTGTACGGGTGTGGTTCAAGTAATTGGTGGTGCATGATTAATCATACACCTTGTGTAATAGGTTTTAATGTTCGAAAATCTACTTAGACAGGTGTGTTTTAAGTAATTAGTGGTGTATGATCAATCATACACCGTGTATGATTGGTTTTAATGGTGTGAAATCGACTTTTATAACTGTGTTTCAAGTAATTAGTGGTGTATGATCCATGAAACACTACGTATGATTGGTTTTAATGGTGTAAAATCATCTTGTCTTGGGGTGTTTCAAGTAATTAGTGGTGCATTATTAACCACACATCATGTATGATAGATTTTAAGGGTGGAAAATCTACTTGTACGGGTGTGGTTCAAGCAATTAGTGGTGTATGATCAATCATACACCTTGTGTAATAGGTTTTAATGTTGGGAAATCAACTTAGATAGGTATGTTGTAAGTAATTAGTAGTGTATGATCAATCATACGCATTGTATGATTGGTTTTAATGGTGTGAAATCGACTTGTATAATTGTGTTTCAAGTAATTAGTGATGTATGATCAGGGGAACACCCTGTATGATAGGTTTTAATGGTGTGAAATGAACTTTTATTGGTGTGTTTCAAGTAATTAGTGGTGTATGATAGCTCATATGCCGTGTATATCGGGTTTTAATGGTGTAAATTGAACTTGTATTGGTGTGTTTTAAGTAATTGGTGGAATAAGATCCACCATACATCTTGTATGATAGGTTTTATTGGTGTAAAATCAACTAGTGCTGGTGTGCTTCAAGTAATTAGTTTTACATGATCAATCATACACCGTGTATAATAGGTTTTAGGGGTGTGAAATCAATTTGCTTAGGTGTGTTTCATGTAATTTGTGGTGTATGATCAATCGTATACCATGTGCAATAGGTTTTAATGGTATAAATCAACTAGTATTGGTGTGTTTCAAGTAATTAGTTTGCATGATATGTCATGCACCCTGTATAATTGGTTTTAATACTGCGAAATTGATTTGTATATGTGGGTTTTAAGTAATTAGTGGTATGTGATCAATCATACAACATGTATGATGGGTTTTAATGGTGTGAAATCAACTTGTATTGTTGTGTTTTAAGTAAATAATGGCGTATGACAAACCATACGCCGTGTATGAGAGGTTTTAATGGCGTGAAATCAACTTGTATAGGTGTTTTTAAAGTATTTAGTGGTGTATGATCAGTCGTGCATGGTGTATGATTGGTTTTAATGGTGTGAAATCAACTTGTACAAATGTGTTTCAAGTAATTAGTGGTGTATGATCAATCATACATTGTGTATGAGTGGTTTTAATGGTGTGAAACGAACTTTTATTGGTATGTTTCAAGAAATTAGTGGTGCATGATAGATCATACACCATGTGTAAGGTGTTTTAATGGTGTAAATTGAACATGTATTGGTGTGTTTTAAGTAATTAGTTGTATAAGATCAATCAAACATCGTGTATGATAGGTTTTAATGGTGTAAAATCAACTATTATGCCTCATGCAATTTGTGGTATATGACAAATAATACATAGTGTATGATAGGCTTGAATGGTGTAAAATCAACTAGTATTGGTCTGTTTCTAGTAATTAGTTGTGCATGATCAATCCTACACCGTGTATAATTGGTTTTAATGGTGTAAAATCTTCTTGTATAGATGTTTTTGAAGTAATTAGAGTTGTATGATCAATCATACAGTGTTTATATTAGGCTTTAATGGGGTGAAATCAACTTGTATAGGTGTGTTTCAAGTAATTAGTTGTGCATGATATGTCATACACCGTGTATAATTGGTTTTAATAGTGTGAAATAATTTTATATAGGTGTGTTTCAAGTAATTAGTGGCGTATGATCAATCATACAATGTGTATATTTGGTTTTAATGGTGTAAAATCAACTTGTATAGGTGTGTTTCAAGTAATTAGTGGTGTATGATCAATCGTACACCGTGTATAATTGGTTTTAATAGTGTGAAATCAATTTGTATATGTGTGTTTCAAGTAATTAGTGGTATATGATCAATTATACGCTGTGTATGAAAGATTTCAATACTGTGAAATCAACTCGTATAGGTGTTTTTTATGTAATTGGTGGTGTACGATCAATCGTACACTGTGTATGGTTGGTTTTAATGGTGCAAAATCAACTCGTATTGGTGCGTTTCAAGTAATTAGTGGTGTATGATCAATCATACACTATGTATGATATGTTTTAATGGTGTGAAATCAACTCGTATAGGTGCGTTTCAAGTAATTAGTGGTGTATGATCCATCATACACCGCGTGTGATTTGTTTTAATGGTGTGAAATCAACTAGTATAGGTGTGTTTCAAGTAATTAGTGGTGTGTGATCAATCATACACTGTGTATAATTGGTTTTAATGGTGTGAAATCAACTTGTAATGGGTGCGTTTCAAGTAATTGGTGGTGCATGATCAATCAAACACCGTGCATAATAAGTTTTAATGGTGTAAAAGCACATGTATAAGTATGTTTCAAGTAATTAGTGGAACACGGTCAATCATACACCATTTATGATTGGGTTTAATGGTACAAAATCAACTTATATAAGTGCGTTCCAAGTAATTAGTGGTGCATGATTAATCATACACAGTGTATTATTGGTTTCAATAGAGTGAAATCAACTTGTCTAGGTGTGTTTCAAGTAATTAGTGGGGTATGGTCAATCATACACCGTGTGTGATTGGTTTTAATGGTGTGAAATCAACTAGTATAGGTGTGTCTCTAGTAATTAGTGGTGTATGATCAGTCATATACCGTGTGTAATCGGTTTTAATGGTTTGAAATCAACTTGTATAGGTGTTTCAAGTAATCAGTGATATATGATCAATCATACACCTTGTATGATAGGTTTTAAAGGTGTGAAATCAAATTGCACAGGTGTGTTTCAAGTAATTAGCGGTGTATGATCAATCATACACCATGTATGATTTGTTTTAATGGCGTGAAATCAACTTGTATAGGTGTATTTCAAGTAATTAGTGGTCTATGATCAATGACAAAACGTGTATTACAGGTTTAAGTGGTGTGAAATCAACTTGTATAGGTGTGTTTCCAGTAATTAGTAGCATATGATCAATCATACACCTTGAATGATGGGTTTTAATGGTGTAAAATCAAATTGTATAGGTGTGTTTCAAGTAATTAGTGGTGTATGATCAATAATATACTGTGTATGATTGGTTTTAATGGTGTGCAATTAGCTTGTACATGTGTGTTTCCCGTAATTAGTGGTATATGATCAATCGTACACTGAGTGTGATGGGCTTTAATGGTGTGAAATCAACTTGTATAGGTGTGTTTTAAGTAATTAGTGGTCTATGAATAATCATACACCGTGTATAATCGGTTTTAATGGTGTGAAATCAACTTATATAGGTGTGTTTCACGTAATTAGTGGTGTATGATCAATCATACATTGTGTATAATAGGTTTTAATGGTGTGAAACATTTTATATAGGTGTGTTTCAAGTAATTAGTGGTGTATGATTAATCATACACCGTGTATAATAGGTTTTAATGGTGTAAAGTCAACTTGTATGGGTGTGTTTCAAGTAATTAGTGGTGTATGATCAATCATACACCGTGTATGATATGTTTTTATGGTGTGAAATATACTTGTATAAGTGTGTTTCACGTAATTTGTGGTTTATGTTCAATCATACATCGTGTACGATAGGTTTAAGCGGTGTGAGATCATTTTGTGCCGGTGTGTTTTAGGTTATTTGTTATGTATGATCAATCATACACCATATATGATTAGTATTAATGATGTAAAACCAACTTGTATAGGTGTGTTTCACGTAATTGGTGGTGTATGATCTATCATATAGCGTGTATGATAGGTTTTAATGGTGTAAAATCATCTTGTCTTGGTGTGTTTCAAGTAATTAGTGGTGTATTATTAACCATACATCATGTATGATAGATTTTAAGGGTGGAAAATCTACTTGTACGGGTGTGGTTCCAGTAATTAGTATTGTATTGTCAATCATACACTGTGTATAATAGGTTTTAGGGGTGTGAAATCAACTTGTTTAGGTGTGTTTCATGTAATTTGTGGTGTATGATCAATCATACACCGTGTACGATAGGTTTTAATGGTATAAAATCAACTAGGATTGGTGTGTTTTAAGTAATTAGTTTTGCATGATATATCATGCACCCTGTATAACTGGTTTTGAAAGTGCGAAATCGATTTGTATATGTGTATTTCAAGTAATTAGTGGTGTATGATCAATCATACAACATGTATGATGGGTTTTAATGGTGTGAAATCAACGTGTATTGTTGTGTTTTAAGTAATTAATGGCGTAGGACAAACCATACGCCGTGTATGAGAGGTTTTAATGGTGTGAAATCAACTTGTATAGGTGTTTTTCAAGTATGTAGTGGTGTATGCTCAGTCATACGCGGTATATGATTGGTTTTAATGGTGTGAAATCAACTTGTACAAATGTGTTTCAAGTAATTAGTGGTGTATGATCAATCATACACCGTGTATGAGTGGCTTTAATGGTGTGAAATCAACTTGTATTGGTGTGTTTCAAATAATTAGTCGTGTATGATCAATCATACACCGTGTATTACTGGTTTTCATGGTGTAAAATCAACTAATTTAGGTGTTTTTCAAGAAAGTAGTTGTGTATTATCAATCATACATCGTGTATGATAACATTTAATGGTTTGAAATCAACTTGTACAGGTGTGTTTCAAGCAATTAGTGCTGTATGATAAATCATATATCGTATATGATAGGTTTTAATGGTGTGAAATCAACTTGTATAGGTTTGTTTCAAATAATTAGTGGAATATGATCAATCATACATCGTGTATGATTTGTTTTAATGGTGCGAAACGAACTTTTATTGGTGTGTTTCAAGAAATTAGTGGTGTATGATAGATCATACACCGTGTATAAGGTGTTTTAATGGTGTAAATTGAACTTGTATTGGTGTGTTTTAAGTAATTAGTAGTATAAGATCAACCAAACATCGTGTATGATAGGTTTTAATGGTGTAAAATCAACTAGTATTGGTGTGTTTCAAGTAATTAGTTGTTCATGATGAATCATAAACCATGTATAAAAGGTTTTAATGGTGTTAAATCAACTTGTTTAGGTGTGTATCATGCAATTTGTGGTATATGATCAATCATATACAGTGTATGATAGGTTTGAATGGTGTAAAATCAACTAGTACTGGTGTGTTTCAAGTAATTAGTTGTGCATGATCAATCCTACACCGTGTATAATAGGTTTTAATGGTATAAAATCTACTTGTATAGGTGTTTTTAAGTAATTAGAATTGTATGATCAATCATACACCGTTTATATTAGGCTTTAATGGTGTGAAATCTACTAGTATAGGTGTGTTTCAAGCAATTAGTACTCTATGATAAATCATACATCATATATGATAGGTTTTAATGGCGTGAAATCAACTTGTATAGGTGTGTTTCAAATAAATAGGGAGTATGATCAATCATACATCGTGTATGAGTTCTTTTACTGGTGCGAAACGAACTTTTATTGGTATGTTTCAAGAAATTAGTGGTGTATGATAGATCATACACCGTGTGTAAGGTGTTTTAATGGTGTAAATTGAACATGTATTGGTGTGTTTTAAGTAATTAGTAGTATAAGATCAACCAAACATCGCGTATGATAGGTTTTAATGGTGTAAAATCAACTAGTATGCCTCATGCAATTTGTGGTATATGATAAATCATGCATAGTGTATGATAGGTTTGAATGGTGTAAAATCAACTAGTATTGGTGCGTTTCAAGTAATTAGTTATGCATGATCAATCCTCCACCGTGTATAATAGGTTTTAATGGTGTAAAATCTACTTGTATAGATATTTTTCAAGTAATTAGAGTTGTATGATCAATCATACACCATTTATATTAGGCTTTAATGGTGTGAAATCAACTTGTATAGGTGTGTTTCAAGTAATTAGTTGTGCATGATATGTCATACACCGTGTATAATTGGTTTTAATAGTGTGAAATCAGTTTGTATATGTGTGTTTCAAGTAATTAGTGGTATATGATCAATTATACGCTGTGTATGAAAGATTTTAATACTGTGAAATCAACTCGTATAGGTGTTTTTCATGTAATTGGTGGTGTACGATCAATCGTACACCGAGTATGGTTAGTTTTAATGGTGTAAAATCAACTCGTATTGGTGCGTTTCAAGTAATTAGTGGTGTATGATCAATCATATACTGGGTATGATATGTTTTAATGGTGTGAAATCAACTCGTATAGGTGCGTTTCAAGTAATTAGTGGTGTATGATCAATCATACACCATGTGTGATGGGTTTTAATGGTGTGAAATCAACTAGTATAGGTGTGTTTCAAGAAATTAGTGGTGTGCGATCAATCATATACTGTGTATGATTGGTTTTAATGGTGTGAAATCAACTTGTATTGGTGCGTTTCAAGTAATTGGTGGTATATGATCAACCAAACACCGTGCATAATAGGTTTTAATGGTGTAAAAGCAACTTTTATAGGTATGTTTCAAGTAATTAGTGGAACAAGATCAATCATACACCGTTTATGTTTGGGTTTAATGGTACAAAATCAACTAGTAATAGTGCGTTTCAAGTAATTAGTGGTGCATGATTAATCATACACCGTGTATTATTGGTTTTAATGGTGTGAAATCAACTTGTCTAGGTGTGTTTCAAGTAATTAGTGGGGTATGGTCAATCATACACCGTGTGTGGCTGGTTTTAATGGTGCGAAATCAACTAGTATAGGTGTGTCTCTAGTAATTAGTGGTGTATGATCAGTCATATACCATGTGTAATAGGTTTTAATGGTTTGAAATCAACTTGTATAGGTGTTTCAAGTAATCAGTGGTATATGATGAATCATACACCATGTATGATTGGTTTTAATGGTGTAAAATCAAATGGCACAGCTGTGTTTCAAGTAATTAGCGGTGTATGATCAATCATACACCGTATTTGATAGGTTTTAATTGTGTGAAAACAACTTGTATAGGTGTGTTTCAAATAATTAGTGGTGTATGATCAATCATACATCATGTATGATTGGTTTTAATGGCCTGAAATCAACTTGTATAGGTGCGTTTCAAGTAATTAGTGGTCTATGATCAATAACAAAACGTGTATTACAGGTTTTAGTGGTGTGAAATCAACTTGTGTAGGTTTGTTTCATGTAATTAGTGGTGTATGATCAATCGTACACCATGCTTTGATTGGTCTTAATGGTGCGAAATCAACTTGTATACGTATGTTTCAAGTAATTAGTGACGTATGATTAATCATACCCCGTGTATGATAGGTTTTAATGGTGAGAAATCAACTTGTATAGGTGTGTTTCAAGTTATTAGTGGTCTATGACCAATCATACACCTTGAATGATAGGTTTTAATGGTGTAAAATCAAATTGTATAGGTGTGTTTCAAGTAATTAGTGGTGTATGATCAATAATACACTGTGTATGATTGGTTTTAATAGTGTGAAATCAGCTTGTACATGTGTGTTTCACGTAGTTAGTGGTATATGATCAATCATACACCGAGTATGATGGGTTTTAATGGTGTGAAATCCACTTGTATAGGTGTATTTCAAGTAATTAGAGGTGTATGAACAATCATACACCGTGTATAATAGGTTTTAATAGTGTGAAATCAACTTATATAGGTGTGTTTCACGTAATTAGTGGTGTATGATTATTCATACACTGTGTATAATAGGTTTTAATGGTGTGAAATAATTTTATATAGGTGTGTTTCAAGTAATTAGTGGTGTATGATCAATCATACAATGTGTATATTTGGTTTTAATGGTGTAAAATCAACTTGTATAGGTGTGTTTCAAGTAATTAGTGGTGTATGATCAATCATACACCGTGTATAATTGGTTTTAATAGTGTGAAATCAATTTGTATATGTGTGTTTCAAGTAATTAGTGGTATATGATCAATTATACGCTGTGTATGAAAGATTTCAATACTGTGAAATCAACTCGTATAGGTGTTTTTTATGTAATTGGTGGTGTACGATCAATCGTACACCGTGTATGGTTGGTTTTAATGGTGCAAAATCAACTCGTATTGGTGCGTTTCAAGTAATTAGTGGTGTATGATCAATCATACACTATGTATGATATGTTTTAATGGTGTGAAATCAACTCGTATAGGTGCGTTTCAAGTAATTAGTGGTGTATGATCAATCATACACCGCGTGTGATTTGTTTTAATGGTGTGAAATCAACTAGTATAGGTGTGTTTCAAGTAATTAGTGGTGTGCGATCAATCATACACTGTGTATAATTGGTTTTAATGGTGTGAAATCAACTTGTATGGGTGCGTTTCAAGTAATTGGTGGTGCATGATCAATCAAACACCGTGCATAATAAGTTTTAATGGTGTAAAAGCACATGTATAAGTATGTTTCAAGTAATTAGTGGAACACGGTCAATCATACACCATTTATGATTGGGTTTAATGGTACAAAATCAACTTATATAAGTGCGTTCCAAGTAATTAGTGGTGCATGATTAATCATACACAGTGTATTATTGGTTTCAATAGAGTGAAATCAACTTGTCTAGGTGTGTTTCAAGTAATTAGTGGGGTATGGTCAATCATACACCGTGTGTGATTGGTTTTAATGGTGTGAAATCAACTAGTATAGGTGTGTCTCTAGTAATTAGTGGTGTATGATCAGTCATATACCGTGTGTAATCGGTTTTAATGGTTTGAAATCAACTTGTATAGGTGTTTCAAGTAATCAGTGATATATGATCAATCATACACCTTGTATGATAGGTTTTAAAGGTGTGAAATCAAATTGCACAGGTGTGTTTCAAGTAATTAGCGGTGTATGATCAATCATACACCATGTATGATTTGTTTTAATGGCGTGAAATCAACTTGTATAGGTGTATTTCAAGTAATTAGTGGTCTATGATCAATGACAAAACGTGTATTACAGGTTTAAGTGGTGTGAAATCAACTTGTATAGGTGTGTTTCCAGTAATTAGTAGCATATGATCAATCATACACCTTGAATGATGGGTTTTAATGGTGTAAAATCAAATTGTATAGGTGTGTTTCAAGTAATTAGTGCTATATGATCAATAATACACTGTGTATGATTGGTTTTAATGGTGTGCAATTAGCTTGTACATGTGTGTTTCCCGTAATTAGTGGTATATGATCAATCGTACACTGAGTGTGATGGGCTTTAATGGTGTGAAATCAACTTGTATAGGTGTGTTTTAAGTAATTAGTGGTCTATGAACAATCATACACCGTGTATAATCGGTTTTAATGGTGTGAAATCAACTTATATAGGTGTGTTTCACGTAATTAGTGGTGTATGATCAATCATACATTGTGTATAATAGGTTTTAATGGTGTGAAACATTTTATATAGGTGTGTTTCAAGTAATTAGTGGTGTATGATTAATCATACACCGTGTATAATAGGTTTTAATGGTGTAAAGTCAACTTGTATGGGTGTGTTTCAAGTAATTAGTGGTGTATGATCAATCATACACCGTGTATGATCAATCATACACCGTGTATGATATGTTTTTATGGTGTGAAATATACTTGTATAAGTGTGTTTCACGTAATTTGTGGTTTATGTTCAATCATACATCGTGTACGATAGGTTTAAGCGGTGTGAGATCATTTTGTGCCGGTGTGTTTTAGGTTATTTGTTATGTATGATCAATCATACACCATATATGATTAGTATTAATGATGTAAAACCAACTTGTATAGGTGTGTTTCACGTAATTGGTGGTGTATGATCTATCATACAGCGTGTATGATAGGTTTTAATGGTGTAAAATCATCTTGTCTTGGTGTGTTTCAAGTAATTAGTGGTGTATTATTAACCATACATCATGTATGATAGATTTTAAGGGTGGAAAATCTACTTGTACGGGTGTGGTTCCAGTAATTAGTGGTGTATTGTCAACCATACACTGTGTATAATAGGTTTTAGGGGTGTGAAATCAACTTGTTTAGGTGTGTTTCATGTAATTTGTGGTGTATGATCAATCATACACCGTGTACGATAGGTTTTAATGGTATAAAATCAACTAGGATTGGTGTGTTTCAAGTAATTAGTTTTGCATGATATATCATGCACCCTGTATAACTGGTTTTGAAAGTGCGAAATCGATTTGTATATGTGTATTTCAAGTAATTAGTGGTGTATGATCAATCATACAACATGTATGATGGGTTTTAATGGCGTGAAATCAACGTGTATTGTTGTGTTTTAAGTAATTAATGGCGTAGGACAAACCATATGCCGTGTATGAGAGGTTTTAATGGTGTGAAATCAACTTGTATAGGTGTTTTTCAAGTATGTAGTGGTGTATGCTCAGTCATACGCGGTATATGATTGGTTTTAATGGTGTGAAATCAACTTGTACAAATGTGTTTCAAGTAATTAGTGGTGTATGATCAATCATACACCGTGTATGAGTGGCTTTAATGGTGTGAAATCAACTTGTATTGGTGTGTTTCAAATAATTAGTCGTGTATGATCAATCATACACCGTGTATTACTGGTTTTCATGGTGTAAAATCAACTAATTTAGGTGTTTTTCAAGAAAGTAGTTGTGTATTATCAATCATACATCGTGTATGATAACATTTAATGGTTTGAAATCAACTTGTACAGGTGTGTTTCAAGCAATTAGTGCTGTATGATAAATCATATATCGTATATGATAGGTTTTAATGGTGTGAAATCAACTTGTATAGGTTTGTTTCAAATAATTAGTGGAATATGATCAATCATACATCGTGTATGATTTGTTTTAATGGTGCGAAACGAACTTTTATTGGTGTGTTTCAAGAAATTAGTGGTGTATGATAGATCATACACCGTGTATAAGGTGTTTTAATGGTGTAAATTGAACTTGTATTGGTGTGTTTTAAGTAATTAGTAGTATAAGATCAACCAAACATCGTGTATGACAGGTTTTAATGGTGTAAAATCAACTAGTATTGGTGTGTTTCAAGTAATTAGTTGTTCATGATGAATCATAAACCATGTATAAAAGGTTTTAATGGTGTTAAATCAACTTGTTTAGGTGTGTATCATGCAATTTGTGGTATATGATCAATCATACACAGTGTATGATAGGTTTGAATGGTGTAAAATCAACTAGTATTGGTGTGTTTCAAGTAATTAGTTGTGCATGATCAATCCTACACCGTGTATAATAGGTTTTAATGGTATAAAATCTACTTGTATAGGTGTTTTTAAGTCATTAGAATTGTATGATCAATCATACACCCTTTATATTAGGCTTTAATGGTGTGAAATCTACTAGTATATGTGTGTTTCAAGCAATTAGTACTGTATGATAAATCATACATCATATATGATAGGTTTTAATGGCGTGAAATCAACTTGTATAGGTGTGTTTCAAATAAATAGGGAGTATGATCAATCATACATCGTGTATGAGTTGTTTTAATGGTGCGAAACGAACTTTTATTGGTATGTTTCAAGAAATTAGTGGTGTATGATAGATCATACACCGTGTGTAAGGTGTTTTAATGGTGTAAATTGAACATGTATTGGTGTGTTTTAAGTAATTAGTAGTATAAGATCAACCAAACATCGTGTATGATAGGTTTTAATGGTGTAAAATCAACTAGTATGCCTCATGCAATTTGTGGTATATGATAAATCATACATAGTGTATGATAGGTTTGAATGGTGTAAAATCAACTAGTATTGGTGCGTTTCAAGTAATTAGTTATGCATGATCAATCCTCCACCGTGTATAATAGGTTTTAATGGTGTAAAATCTACTTGTATAGATATTTTTCAAGTAATTAGAGTTGTATGATCAATCATACACCATTTATATTAGGCTTTAATGGTGTGAAATCAACTTGTATAGGTGTGTTTCAAGTAATTAGTTGTGCATGATATGTCATACACCGTGTATAATTGGTTTTAATAGTGTGAAATCAGTTTGTATATGTGTGTTTCAAGTAATTAGTGGTATATGATCAATTATACGCTGTGTATGAAAGATTTTAATACTGTGAAATCAACTCGTATAGGTGTTTTTCATGTAATTGGTGGTGTACGATCAATCGTACACCGAGTATGGTTAGTTTTAATGGTGTAAAATCAACTCGTATTGGTGCGTTTCAAGTAATTAGTGGTGTATGATCAATCATATACTGGGTATGATATGTTTTAATGGTGTGAAATCAACTCGTATAGGTGCGTTTCAAGTAATTAGTGGTGTATGATCAATCATACACCATGTGTGATGGGTTTTAATGGTGTGAAATCAACTAGTATAGGTGTGTTTCAAGAAATTAGTGGTGTGCGATCAATCATATACTGTGTATGATTGGTTTTAATGGTGTGAAATCAACTTGTATTGGTGCGTTTCAAGTAATTGGTGGTATATGATCAACCAAACACCGTGCATAATAGGTTTTAATGGTGTAAAAGCAACTTTTATAGGTATGTTTCAAGTAATTAGTGGAACAAGATCAATCATACACCGTTTATGTTTGGGTTTAATGGTACAAAATCAACTAGTAATAGTGCGTTTCAAGTAATTAGTGGTGCATGATTAATCATACACCGTGTATTATTGGTTTTAATGGTGTGAAATCAACTTGTCTAGGTGTGTTTCAAGTAATTAGTGGGGTATGGTCAATCATACACCGTGTGTGGCTGGTTTTAATGGTGCGAAATCAACTAGTATAGGTGTGTCTCTAGTAATTAGTGGTGTATGATCAGTCATATACCATGTGTAATAGGTTTTAATGGTTTGAAATCAACTTGTATAGGTGTTTCAAGTAATCAGTGGTATATGATGAATCATACACCATGTATGATTGGTTTTAATGGTGTAAAATCAAATTGCACAGCTGTGTTTCAAGTAATTAGCGGTGTATGATCAATCATACACCGTATTTGATAGGTTTTAATTGTGTGAAAACAACTTGTATAGGTGTGTTTCAAATAATTAGTGGTGTATGATCAATCATACATCATGTATGATTGGTTTTAATGGCCTGAAATCAACTTGTATAGGTGCGTTTCAAGTAATTAGTGGTCTATGATCAATAACAAAACGTGTATTACAGGTTTTAGTGGTGTGAAATCAACTTGTGTAGGTTTGTTTCATGTAATTAGTGGTGTATGATCAATCGTACACCATGCTTTGATTGGTCTTAATGGTGCGAAATCAACTTGTATACGTATGTTTCAAGTAATTAGTGATGTATGATTAATCATACCCCGTGTATGATAGGTTTTAATGGTGAGAAATCAACTTGTATAGGTGTGTTTCAAGTTATTAGTGGTCTATGATCAATCATACACCTTGAATGATAGGTTTTAATGGTGTAAAATCAAATTGTATAGGTGTGTTTCAAGTAATTAGTGGTGTATGATCAATAATACACTGTGTATGATTGGTTTTAATGGTGTGAAATCAGCTTGTACATGTGTGTTTCACGTAATTAGTGGTATATGATCAATCATACACCGAGTATGATGGGTTTTAATGGTGTGAAATCCACTTGTATAGGTGTATTTCAAGTAATTAGAGGTGTATGAACAATCATACACCGTGTATAATAGGTTTTAATAGTGTGAAATCAACTTATATAGGTGTGTTTCACGTAATTAGTGGTGTATGATTATTCATACACTGTGTATAATAGGTTTTAATGGTGTGAAATAATTTTATATAGGTGTGTTTCAAGTAATTAGTGGTGTATGATCAATCATACAATGTGTATATTTGGTTTTAATGGTGTAAAATCAACTTGTATAGGTGTGTTTCAAGTAATTAGTGGTGTATGATCAATCATACACCGTGTATAATTGGTTTTAATAGTGTGAAATCAATTTGTATATGTGTGTTTCAAGTAATTAGTGGTATATGATCAATTATACGCTGTGTATGAAAGATTTCAATACTGTGAAATCAACTCGTATAGGTGTTTTTTATGTAATTGGTGGTGTACGATCAATCGTACACCGTGTATGGTTGGTTTTAATGGTGCAAAATCAACTCGTATTGGTGCGTTTCAAGTAATTAGTGGTGTATGATCAATCATACACTATGTATGATATGTTTTAATGGTGTGAAATCAACTCGTATAGGTGCGTTTCAAGTAATTAGTGGTGTATGATCAATCATACACCGCGTGTGATTTGTTTTAATGGTGTGAAATCAACTAGTATAGGTGTGTTTCAAGTAATTAGTGGTGTGCGATCAATCATACACTGTGTATAATTGGTTTTAATGGTGTGAAATCAACTTGTATGGGTGCGTTTCAAGTAATTGGTGGTGCATGATCAATCAAACACCGTGCATAATAAGTTTTAATGGTGTAAAAGCAACATGTATAAGTATGTTTCAAGTAATTAGTGGAACACGGTCAATCATACACCATTTATGATTGGGTTTAATGGTACAAAATCAACTTATATAAGTGCGTTCCAAGTAATTAGTGGTGCATGATTAATCATACACCGTGTATTATTGGTTTCAATAGTGTGAAATCAACTTGTCTAGGTGTGTTTCAAGTAATTAGTGGGGTATGGTCAATCATACACCGTGTGTGATTGGTTTTAATGGTGTGAAATCAACTAGTATAGGTGTGTCTCTAGTAATTAGTGGTGTATGATCAGTCATATACCGTGTGTTATCGGTTTTAATGGTTTGAAATCAACTTGTATAGGTGTTTCAAGTAATCAGTGATATATGATCAATCATACACCTTGTATGATAGGTTTTAAAGGTGTGAAATCAAATTGCACAGGTGTGTTTCAAGTAATTAGCGGTGTATGATCAATCATACACCATGTATGATTTGTTTTAATGGCGTGAAATCAACTTGTATAGGTGTATTTCAAGTAATTAGTGGTCTATGATCAATGACAAAACGTGTATTACAGGTTTAAGTGGTGTGAAATCAACTTGTATAGGTGTGTTTCCAGTAATTAGTAGTATATGATCAATCATACACCTTGAATGATGGGTTTTAATGGTGTAAAATCAAATTGTATAGGTGTGTTTCAAGTAATTAGTGGTGTATGATCAATAATACACTGTGTATGATTGGTTTTAATGGTGTGCAATTAGCTTGTACATGTGTGTTTCCCGTAATTAGTGGTATATGATCAATCGTACACTGAGTGTGATGGGCTTTAATGGTGTGAAATCAACTTGTATAGGTGTGTTTTAAGTAATTAGTGGTCTATGAACAATCATACACCGTGTATAATCGGTTTTAATGGTGTGAAATCAACTTATATAGGTGTGTTTCACGTAATTAGTGGTGTATGATCAATCATACATTGTGTATAATAGGTTTTAATGGTGTGAAACATTTTATATAGGTGTGTTTCAAGTAATTAGTGGTGTATGATTAATCATACACCGTGTATAATAGGTTTTAATGGTGTAAAGTCAACTTGTATGGGTGTGTTTCAAGTAATTAGTGGTGTATGATCAATCATACACCGTGTATGATATGTTTTTATGGTGTGAAATATACTTGTATAAGTGTGTTTCACGTAATTTGTGGTTTATGTTCAATCATACATCGTGTACGATAGGTTTAAGCGGTGTGAGATCATTTTGTGCCGGTGTGTTTTAGGTTATTTGTTATGTATGATCAATCATACACCATATATGATTAGTATTAATGATGTAAAACCAACTTGTATAGGTGTGTTTCACGTAATTGGTGGTGTATGATCTATCATACAGCGTGTATGATAGGTTTTAATGGTGTAAAATCATCTTGTCTTGGTGTGTTTCAAGTAATTAGTGGTGTATTATTAACCATACATCATGTATGATAGATTTTAAGGGTGGAAAATCTACTTGTACGGGTGTGGTTCCAGTAATTAGTGGTGTATTGTCAACCATACACTGTGTATAATAGGTTTTAGGGGTGTGAAATCAACTTGTTTAGGTGTGTTTCATGTAATTTGTGGTGTATGATCAATCATACACCGTGTACGATAGGTTTTAATGGTATAAAATCAACTAGGATTGGTGTGTTTCAAGTAATTAGTTTTGCATGATATATCATGCACCCTGTATAACTGGTTTTGAAAGTGCGAAATCGATTTGTATATGTGTATTTCAAGTAATTAGTGGTGTATGATCAATCATACAACATGTATGATGGGTTTTAATGGTGTGAAATCAACGTGTATTGTTGTGTTTTAAGTAATTAATGGCGTAGGACAAACCATACGCCGTGTATGAGAGGTTTTAATGGTGTGAAATCAACTTGTATAGGTGTTTTTCAAGTATGTAGTGGTGTATGCTCAGTCATACGCGGTATATGATTGGTTTTAATGGTGTGAAATCAACTTGTACAAATGTGTTTCAAGTAATTAGTGGTGTATGATCAATCATACACCGTGTATGAGTGGCTTTAATGGTGTGAAATCAACTTGTATTGGTGTGTTTCAAATAATTAGTCGTGTATGATCAATCATACACCGTGTATTACTGGTTTTCATGGTGTAAAATCAACTAATTTAGGTGTTTTTCAAGAAAGTAGTTGTGTATTATCAATCATACATCGTGTATGATAACATTTAATGGTTTGAAATCAACTTGTACAGGTGTGTTTCAAGCAATTAGTGCTGTATGATAAATCATATATCGTATATGATAGGTTTTAATGGTGTGAAATCAACTTGTATAGGTTTGTTTCAAATAATTAGTGGAATATGATCAATCATGCATCGTGTATGATTTGTTTTAATGGTGCGAAACGAACTTTTATTGGTGTGTTTCAAGAAATTAGTGGTGTATGATAGATCATACACCGTGTATAAGGTGTTTTAATGGTGTAAATTGAACTTGTATTGGTGTGTTTTAAGTAATTAGTAGTATAAGATCAACCAAACATCGTGTATGATAGGTTTTAATGGTGTAAAATCAACTAGTATTGGTGTGTTTCAAGTAATTAGTTGTTCATGATGAATCATAAACCATGTATAAAAGGTTTTAATGGTGTTAAATCAACTTGTTTAGGTGTGTATCATGCAATTTGTGGTATATGATCAATCATACACAGTGTATGATAGGTTTGAATGGTGTAAAATCAACTAGTATTGGTGTGTTTCAAGTAATTAGTTGTGCATGATCAATCCTACACCGTGTATAATAGGTTTTAATGGTATAAAATCTACTTGTATAGGTGTTTTTAAGTAATTAGAATTGTATGATCAATCATACACCGTTTATATTAGGCTTTAATGGTGTGAAATCTACTAGTATAGGTGTGTTTCAAGCAATTAGTACTGTATGATAAATCATACATCATATATGATAGGTTTTAATGGCGTGAAATCAACTTGTATAGGTGTGTTTCAAATAAATAGGGAGTATGATCAATCATACATCGTGTATGAGTTGTTTTAATGGTGCGAAACGAACTTTTATTGGTATGTTTCAAGAAATTAGTGGTGTATGATAGATCATACACCGTGTGTAAGGTGTTTTAATGGTGTAAATTGAACATGTATTGGTGTGTTTTAAGTAATTAGTAGTATAAGATCAACCAAACATCGTGTATGATAGGTTTTAATGGTGTAAAATCAACTAGTATGCCTCATGCAATTTGTGGTATATGATAAATCATACATAGTGTATGATAGGTTTGAATGGTGTAAAATCAACTAGTATTGGTGCGTTTCAAGTAATTAGTTATGCATGATCAATCCTCCACCGTGTATAATAGGTTTTAATGGTGTAAAATCTACTTGTATAGATATTTTTCAAGTAATTAGAGTTGTATGATCAATCATACACCATTTATATTAGGCTTTAATGGTGTGAAATCAACTTGTATAGGTGTGTTTCAAGTAATTAGTTGTGCATGATATGTCATACACCGTGTATAATTGGTTTTAATAGTGTGAAATCAGTTTGTATATGTGTGTTTCAAGTAATTAGTGGTATATGATCAATTATACGCTGTGTATGAAAGATTTTAATACTGTGAAATCAACTCGTATAGGTGTTTTTCATGTAATTGGTGGTGTACGATCAATCGTACACCGAGTATGGTTAGTTTTAATGGTGTAAAATCAACTCGTATTGGTGCGTTTCAAGTAATTAGTGGTGTATGATCAATCATATACTGGGTATGATATGTTTTAATGGTGTGAAATCAACTCGTATAGGTGCGTTTCAAGTAATTAGTGGTGTATGATCAATCATACACCATGTGTGATGGGTTTTAATGGTGTGAAATCAACTAGTATAGGTGTGTTTCAAGAAATTAGTGGTGTGCGATCAATCATATACTGTGTATGATTGGTTTTAATGGTGTGAAATCAACTTGTATTGGTGCGTTTCAAGTAATTGGTGGTATATGATCAACCAAACACCGTGCATAATAGGTTTTAATGGTGTAAAAGCAACTTTTATAGGTATGTTTCAAGTAATTAGTGGAACAAGATCAATCATACACCGTTTATGTTTGGGTTTAATGGTACAAAATCAACTAGTAATAGTGCGTTTCAAGTAATTAGTGGTGCATGATTAATCATACACCGTGTATTATTGGTTTTAATGGTGTGAAATCAACTTGTCTAGGTGTGTTTCAAGTAATTAGTGGGGTATGGTCAATCATACACCGTGTGTGGCTGGTTTTAATGGTGCGAAATCAACTAGTATAGGTGTGTCTCTAGTAATTAGTGGTGTATGATCAGTCATATACCATGTGTAATAGGTTTTAATGGTTTGAAATCAACTTGTATAGGTGTTTCAAGTAATCAGTGGTATATGATGAATCATACACCATGTATGATTGGTTTTAATGGTGTAAAATCAAATTGCACAGCTGTGTTTCAAGTAATTAGCGGTGTATGATCAATCATACACCGTATTTGATAGGTTTTAATTGTGTGAAAACAACTTGTATAGGTGTGTTTCAAATAATTAGTGGTGTATGATCAATCATACATCATGTATGATTGGTTTTAATGGCCTGAAATCAACTTGTATAGGTGCGTTTCAAGTAATTAGTGGTCTATGATCAATAACAAAACGTGTATTACAGGTTTTAGTGGTGTGAAATCAACTTGTGTAGGTTTGTTTCATGTAATTAGTGGTGTATGATCAATCGTACACCATGCTTTGATTGGTCTTAATGGTGCGAAATCAACTTGTATACGTATGTTTCAAGTAATTAGTGATGTATGATTAATCATACCCCGTGTATGATAGGTTTTAATGGTGAGAAATCAACTTGTATAGGTGTGCTTCAAGTTATTAGTGGTCTATGATCAATCATACACCTTGAATGATAGGTTTTAATGGTGTAAAATCAAATTGTATAGGTGTGTTTCAAGTAATTAGTGGTGTATGATCAATAATACACTGTGTATGATTGGTTTTAATGGTGTGAAATCAGCTTGTACATGTGTGTTTCACGTAATTAGTGGTATATGATCAATCATACACCGAGTATGATGGGTTTTAATGGTGTGAAATCCACTTGTATAGGTGTATTTCAAGTAATTAGAGGTGTATGAACAATCATACACCGTGTATAATAGGTTTTAATAGTGTGAAATCAACTTATATAGGTGTGTTTCACGTAATTAGTGGTGTATGATTATTCATACACTGTGTATAATAGGTTTTAATGGTGTGAAATAATTTTATATAGGTGTGTTTCAAGTAATTAGTGGTGTATGATCAATCATACAATGTGTATATTTGGTTTTAATGGTGTAAAATCAACTTGTATAGGTGTGTTTCAAGTAATTAGTGGTGTATGATCAATCATACACCGTGTATAATTGGTTTTAATAGTGTGAAATCAATTTGTATATGTGTGTTTCAAGTAATTAGTGGTATATGATCAATTATACGCTGTGTATGAAAGATTTCAATACTGTGAAATCAACTCGTATAGGTGTTTTTTATGTAATTGGTGGTGTACGATCAATCGTACACCGTGTATGGTTGGTTTTAATGGTGCAAAATCAACTCGTATTGGTGCGTTTCAAGTAATTAGTGGTGTATGATCAATCATACACTATGTATGATATGTTTTAATGGTGTGAAATCAACTCGTATAGGTGCGTTTCAAGTAATTAGTGGTGTATGATCAATCATACACCGCGTGTGATTTGTTTTAATGGTGTGAAATCAACTAGTATAGGTGTGTTTCAAGTAATTAGTGGTGTGCGATCAATCATACACTGTGTATAATTGGTTTTAATGGTGTGAAATCAACTTGTATGGGTGCGTTTCAAGTAATTGGTGGTGCATGATCAATCAAACACCGTGCATAATAAGTTTTAATGGTGTAAAAGCAACATGTATAAGTATGTTTCAAGTAATTAGTGGAACACGGTCAATCATACACCATTTATGATTGGGTTTAATGGTACAAAATCAACTTATATAAGTGCGTTCCAAGTAATTAGTGGTGCATGATTAATCATACACAGTGTATTATTGGTTTCAATAGTGTGAAATCAACTTGTCTAGGTGTGTTTCAAGTAATTAGTGGGGTATGGTCAATCATACACCGTGTGTGATTGGTTTTAATGGTGTGAAATCAACTAGTATAGGTGTGTCTCTAGTAATTAGTGGTGTATGATCAGTCATATACCGTGTGTTATCGGTTTTAATGGTTTGAAATCAACTTGTATAGGTGTTTCAAGTAATCAGTGATATATGATCAATCATACACCTTGTATGATAGGTTTTAAAGGTGTGAAATCAAATTGCACAGGTGTGTTTCAAGTAATTAGCGGTACATGATCAATCATACACCATGTATGATTTGTTTTAATGGCGTGAAATCAACTTGTATAGGTGTATTTCAAGTAATTAGTGGTCTATGATCAATGACAAAACGTGTATTACAGGTTTAAGTGGTGTGAAATCAACTTGTATAGGTGTGTTTCCAGTAATTAGTAGTATATGATCAATCATACACCTTGAATGATGGGTTTTAATGGTGTAAAATCAAATTGTATAGGTGTGTTTCAAGTAATTAGTGGTGTATGATCAATAATACACTGTGTATGATTGGTTTTAATGGTGTGCAATTAGCTTGTACATGTGTGTTTCCCGTAATTAGTGGTATATGATCAATCGTACACTGAGTGTGATGGGCTTTAATGGTGTGAAATCAACTTGTATAGGTGTGTTTTAAGTAATTAGTGGTCTATGAACAATCATACACCGTGTATAATCGGTTTTAATGGTGTGAAATCAACTTATATAGGTGTGTTTCACGTAATTAGTGGTGTATGATCAATCATACATTGTGTATAATAGGTTTTAATGGTGTGAAACATTTTATATAGGTGTGTTTCAAGTAATTAGTGGTGTATGATTAATCATACACCGTGTATAATAGGTTTTAATGGTGTAAAGTCAACTTGTATGGGTGTGTTTCAAGTAATTAGTGGTGTATGATCAATCATACACCGTGTATGATATGTTTTTATGGTGTGAAATATACTTGTATAAGTGTGTTTCACGTAATTTGTGGTTTATGTTCAATCATACATCGTGTACGATAGGTTTAAGCGGTGTGAGATCATTTTGTGCCGGTGTGTTTTAGGTTATTTGTTATATATGATCAATCATACACCATATATGATTAGTATTAATGATGTAAAACCGACTTGTATAGGTGTGTTTCACGTAATTGGTGGTGTATGATCTATCATACAGCGTGTACGATAGGTTTTAATGGTGTAAAATCATCTTGTCTTGGTGTGTTTCAAGTAATTAGTGGTGTATTATTAACCATACATCATGTATGATAGATTTTAAGGGTGGAAAATCTACTTGTACGGGTGTGGATCCAGTAATTAGTGGTGTATTGTCAATCATACACTGTGTATAATAGGTTTTAGGGGTGTGAAATCAACTTGTTTAGGTGTGTTTCATGTAATTTGTGGTGTATGATCAATCATACACCGTGTACGATAGGTTTTAATGGTATAAAATCAACTAGGATTGGTGTGTTTCAAGTAATTAGTTTTGCATGATATATCATGCACCCTGTATAACTGGTTTTGAAAGTGCGAAATCGATTTGTATATGTGTATTTCAAGTAATTAGTGGTGTATGATCAATCATACAACATGTATGATGGGTTTTAATGGTGTGAAATCAACGTGTATTGTTGTGTTTTAAGTAATTAATGGCGTAGGACAAACCATACGCCGTGTATGAGAGGTTTTAATGGTGTGAAATCAACTTGTATAGGTGTTTTTCAAGTATGTAGTGGTGTATGCTCAGTCATACGCGGTATATGATTGGTTTTAATGGTGTGAAATCAACTTGTACAAATGTGTTTCAAGTAATTAGTGGTGTATGATCAATCATACACCGTGTATGAGTGGCTTTAATGGTGTGAAATCAACTTGTATTGGTGTGTTTCAAATAATTAGTCGTGTATGATCAATCATACACCGTGTATTACTGGTTTTCATGGTGTAAAATCAACTAATTTAGGTGTTTTTCAAGAAAGTAGTTGTGTATTATCAATCATACATCGTGTATGATAACATTTAATGGTTTGAAATCAACTTGTACAGGTGTGTTTCAAGCAATTAGTGCTGTATGATAAATCATATATCGTATATGATAGGTTTTAATGGTGTGAAATCAACTTGTATAGGTTTGTTTCAAATAATTAGTGGAATATGATCAATCATACATCGTGTATGATTTGTTTTAATGGTGCGAAACGAACTTTTATTGGTGTGTTTCAAGAAATTAGTGGTGTATGATAGATCATACACCGTGTATAAGGTGTTTTAATGGTGTAAATTGAACTTGTATTGGTGTGTTTTAAGTAATTAGTAGTATAAGATCAACCAAACATCGTGTATGATAGGTTTTAATGGTGTAAAATCAACTAGTATTGGTGTGTTTCAAGTAATTAGTTGTTCATGATGAATCATAAACCATGTATAAAAGGTTTTAATGGTGTTAAATCAACTTGTTTAGGTGTGTATCATGCAATTTGTGGTATATGATCAATCATACACAGTGTATGATAGGTTTGAATGGTGTAAAATCAACTAGTATTGGTGTGTTTCAAGTAATTAGTTGTGCATGATCAATCCTACACCGTGTATAATAGGTTTTAATGGTATAAAATCTACTTGTATAGGTGTTTTTAAGTCATTAGAATTGTATGATCAATCATACACCCTTTATATTAGGCTTTAATGGTGTGAAATCTACTAGTATATGTGTGTTTCAAGCAATTAGTACTGTATGATAAATCATACATCATATATGATAGGTTTTAATGGCGTGAAATCAACTTGTATAGGTGTGTTTCAAATAAATAGGGAGTATGATCAATCATACATCGTGTATGAGTTGTTTTAATGGTGCGAAACGAACTTTTATTGGTATGTTTCAAGAAATTAGTGGTGTATGATAGATCATACACCGTGTGTAAGGTGTTTTAATGGTGTAAATTGAACATGTATTGGTGTGTTTTAAGTAATTAGTAGTATAAGATCAACCAAACATCGTGTATGATAGGTTTTAATGGTGTAAAATCAACTAGTATGCCTCATGCAATTTGTGGTATATGATAAATCATACATAGTGTATGATAGGTTTGAATGGTGTAAAATCAACTAGTATTGGTGCGTTTCAAGTAATTAGTTATGCATGATCAATCCTCCACCGTGTATAATAGGTTTTAATGGTGTAAAATCTACTTGTATAGATATTTTTCAAGTAATTAGAGTTGTATGATCAATCATACACCATTTATATTAGGCTTTAATGGTGTGAAATCAACTTGTATAGGTGTGTTTCAAGTAATTAGTTGTGCATGATATGTCATACACCGTGTATAATTGGTTTTAATAGTGTGAAATCAGTTTGTATATGTGTGTTTCAAGTAATTAGTGGTATATGATCAATTATACGCTGTGTATGAAAGATTTTAATACTGTGAAATCAACTCGTATAGGTGTTTTTCATGTAATTGGTGGTGTACGATCAATCGTACACCGAGTATGGTTAGTTTTAATGGTGTAAAATCAACTCGTATTGGTGCGTTTCAAGTAATTAGTGGTGTATGATCAATCATATACTGGGTATGATATGTTTTAATGGTGTGAAATCAACTCGTATAGGTGCGTTTCGAGTAATTAGTGGTGTATGATCAATCATACACCATGTGTGATGGGTTTTAATGGTGTGAAATCAACTAGTATAGGTGTGTTTCAAGAAATTAGTGGTGTGCGATCAATCATATACTGTGTATGATTGGTTTTAATGGTGTGAAATCAACTTGTATTGGTGCGTTTCAAGTAATTGGTGGTATATGATCAACCAAACACCGTGCATAATAGGTTTTAATGGTGTAAAAGCAACTTTTATAGGTATGTTTCAAGTAATTAGTGGAACAAGATCAATCATACGCCGTTTATGTTTGGGTTTAATGGTACAAAATCAACTAGTAATAGTGCGTTTCAAGTAATTAGTGGTGCATGATTAATCATACACCGTGTATTATTGGTTTTAATGGTGTGAAATCAACTTGTCTAGGTGTGTTTCAAGTAATTAGTGGGGTATGGTCAATCATACACCGTGTGTGGCTGGTTTTAATGGTGCGAAATCAACTAGTATAGGTGTGTCTCTAGTAATTAGTGGTGTATGATCAGTCATATACCATGTGTAATAGGTTTTAATGGTTTGAAATCAACTTGTATAGGTGTTTCAAGTAATCAGTGGTATATGATGAATCATACACCATGTATGATTGGTTTTAATGGTGTAAAATCAAATTGCACAGCTGTGTTTCAAGTAATTAGCGGTGTATGATCAATCATACACCGTATTTGATAGGTTTTAATTGTGTGAAAACAACTTGTATAGGTGTGTTTCAAATAATTAGTGGTGTATGATCAATCATACATCATGTATGATTGGTTTTAATGGCCTGAAATCAACTTGTATAGGTGCGTTTCAAGTAATTAGTGGTCTATGATCAATAACAAAACGTGTATTACAGGTTTTAGTGGTGTGAAATCAACTTGTGTGGGTTTGTTTCATGTAATTAGTGGTGTATGATCAATCGTACACCATGCTTTGATTGGTCTTAATGGTGCGAAATCAACTTGTATACGTATGTTTCAAGTAATTCGTGATGTATGATTAATCATACCCCGTGTATGATAGGTTTTAATGGTGAGAAATCAACTTGTATAGGTGTGTTCTATGATCAACCATACACCTTGAATGATAGGTTTTAATGGTGTAAAATCAAATTGTATAGGTGTGTTTCAAGTAATTAGTGGTGTATGATCAATAATACACTGTGTATGATTGGTTTTAATGGTGTGAAATCAGCTTGTACATGTGTGTTTCACGTAATTAGTGGTATATGATCAATCATACACCGAGTATGATGGTTTTAATGGTGTGAAATCCACTTGTATAGGTGTATTTCAAGTAATTAGAGGTGTATGAACAATCATACACCGTGTATAATAGGTTTTAATTGTGTGAAATCAACTTATATAGGTGTGTTTCACGTAATTAGTGGTGTATGATTATTCATACACTGTGTATAATAGGTTTTAATGGTGTGAAATAATTTTATATAGGTGTGTTTCAAGTAATTAGTGGTGTATGATCAATCATACAATGTGTATATTTGGTTTTAATGGTGTAAAATCAACTTGTATAGGTGTGTTTCAAGTAATTAGTGGTGTATGATCAATTATACACCGTGTATAATTGGTTTTAATAGTGTGAAATCAATTTGTGTTTGTGTGTTTCAAGTAATTAGTGGTATATGATCAATTATACGCTGTGTATGAAAGATTTCAATACTGTGAAATCAACTCGTATAGGTGTTTTTTATGTAATTGGTGGTGTACGATCAATCGTACACCGTGTATGGTTGGTTTTAATGGTGCAAAATCAACTCGTATTGGTGCGTTTCAAGTAATTAGTGGTGTATGATCAATCATACACTATGTATGATATGTTTTAATGGTGTGAAATCAACTCGTATAGGTGCGTTTCAAGTAATTAGTGGTGTATGATCAATCATACACCGCGTGTGATTTGTTTTAATGGTGTGAAATCAAATAGTATAGGTGTGTTTCAAGTAATTAGTGGTGTGCGATCAATCATACACTGTGTATAATTGGTTTTAATGGTGTGAAATCAACTTGTATGGGTGCGTTTCAAGTAATTGGTGGTGCATGATCAATCAAACACCGTGCATAATAAGTTTTAATGGTGTAAAAGCAACATGTATAAGTATGTTTCAAGTAATTAGTGGAACACGATCAATCATACACCATTTATGATTGGGTTTAATGGTACAAAATCAACTTATATAAGTGCGTTCCAAGTAATTAGTGGTGCATTATTAATCATACACAGTGTATTATTGGTTTCAATAGAGTGAAATCAACTTGTCTAGGTGTGTTTCAAGTAATTAGTGGGGTATGGTCAATCATACACCGTGTGTGATTGGTTTTAATGGTGTGAAATCAACTAGTATAGGTGTGTCTCTAGTAATTTGTGGTGTATGATCAGTCATATACCGTGTGTAATCGGTTTTAATGGTTTGAAATGAACTTGTATAGGTGTTTCAAGTAATCAGTGATATATGATCAATCATACACCTTGTATGATAGGTTTTAAAGGTGTGAAATCAAATTGCACAGGTGTGTTTCAAGTAATTAGCGGTGCATGATCAATCATACACCATGTATGATTTGTTTTAATGGCGTGAAATCAACTTGTATAGGTGTATTTCAAGTAATTAGTGGTCTATGATCAATGACAAAACGTGTATTACAGGTTTAAGTGGTGTGAAATCAACTTGTATAGGTGTGTTTCCAGTAATTAGTAGTATATGATCAATCATACACCTTGAATGATGGGTTTTAATGGTGTAAAATCAAATTGTATAGGTGTGTTTCAAGTAATTAGTGGTGTATGATCAATAATATACTGTGTATGATTGGTTTTAATGGTGTGCAATTAGCTTGTACATGTGTGTTTCCCGTAATTAGTGGTATATGATCAATCGTACACCGAGTGTGATGGGCTTTAATGGTGTGAAATCAACTTGTATAGGTGTGTTTTAAGTAATTAGTGGTCTATGAACAATCATACACCGTGTATAATCGGTTTTAATGGTGTGAAATCAACTTATATAGGTGTGTTTCACGTAATTAGTGGTGTATGATCAACCATACATTGTGTATAATAGGTTTTAATGGTGTGAAACATTTTATATAGGTGTGTTTCAAGTAATTAGTGGTGTATGATTAATCATACACCGTGTATAATAGGTTTTAATGGTGTAAAGTCAACTTGTATGGGTGTGTTTCAAGTAATTAGTGGTGTATGATCAATCATACACCGTGTATGATATGTTTTTATGGTGTGAAATATACTTGTATAAGTGTGTTTCACGTAATTTGTGGTTTATGTTCAATCATACATCGTGTACGATAGGTTTAAGCGGTGTGAGATCATTTTGTGCCGGTGTGTTTTAGGTTATTTGTTATATATGATCAATCATACACCATATATGATTAGTATTAATGATGTAAAACCGACTTGTATAGGTGTGTTTCACGTAATTGGTGGTGTATGATCTATCATACAGCGTGTACGATAGGTTTTAATGGTGTAAAATCATCTTGTCTTGGTGTGTTTCAAGTAATTAGTGGTGTATTATTAACCATACATCATGTATGATAGATTTTAAGGGTGGAAAATCTACTTGTACGGGTGTGGATCCAGTAATTAGTGGTGTATTGTCAATCATACACTGTGTATAATAGGTTTTAGGGGTGTGAAATCAACTTGTTTAGGTGTGTTTCATGTAATTTGTGGTGTATGATCAATCATACACCGTGTACGATAGGTTTTAATGGTATAAAATCAACTAGGATTGGTGTGTTTCAAGTAATTAGTTTTGCATGATATATCATGCACCCTGTATAACTGGTTTTGAAAGTGCGAAATCGATTTGTATATGTGTATGTCAAGTAATTAGTGGTGTATGATCAATCATACAACATGTATGATGGGTTTTAATGGCGTGAAATCAACGTGTATTGTTGTGTTTTAAGTAATTAATGGCATAGGACAAACCATACGCCGTGTATGAGAGGTTTTAATGGTGTGAAATCAACTTGTATAGGTGTTTTTCAAGTATGTAGTGGTGTATGCTCAGTCATACGCGGTATATGATTGGTTTTAATGGTGTGAAATCAACTTGTACAAATGTGTTTCAAGTAATTAGTGGTGTATGATCAATCATACACCGTGTATGAGTGGCTTTAATGGTGTGAAATCAACTTGTATTGGTGTGTTTCAAATAATTAGTCGTGTATGATCAATCATACACCGTGTATTACTGGTTTTCATGGTGTAAAATCAACTAATTTAGGTGTTTTTCAAGAAAGTAGTTGTGTATTATCAATCATACATCGTGTATGATAACATTTAATGGTTTGAAATCAACTTGTACAGGTGTGTTTCAAGCAATTAGTGCTGTATGATAAATCATATATCGTATATGATAGGTTTTAATGGTGTGAAATCAACTTGTATAGGTTTGTTTCAAATAATTAGTGGAATATGATCAATCATGCATCGTGTATGATTTGTTTTAATGGTGTGAAACGAACTTTTATTGGTGTGTTTCAAGAAATTAGTGGTGTATGATAGATCATACACCGTGTATAAGGTGTTTTAATGGTGTAAATTGAACTTGTATTGGTGTGTTTTAAGTAATTAGTAGTATAAGATCAACCAAACATCGTGTATGATAGGTTTTAATGGTGTAAAATCAACTAGTATTGGTGTGTTTCAAGTAATTAGTTGTTCATGATGAATCATGAACCATGTATAAAAGGTTTTAATGGTGTTAAATCAACTTGTTTAGGTGTGTATCATGCAATTTGTGGTATATGATCAATCATACACAGTGTATGATAGGTTTGAATGGTGTAAAATCAACTAGTACTGGTGTGTTTCAAGTAATTAGTTGTGCATGATCAATCCTACACCGTGTATAATAGGTTTTAATGGTATAAAATCTACTTGTATAGGTGTTTTTAAGTAATAAGAATTGTATGATCAATCATACACCGTTTATATTAGGCTTTAATGGTGTGAAATCTACTAGTATAGGTGTATTTCAAGCAATTAGTACTCTATGATAAATCATACATCATATATGATAGGTTTTAATGGCGTGAAATCAACTTGTATAGGTGTGTTTCAAATAAATAGGGAGTATGATCAATCATACATCGTGTATGAGTTCTTTTACTGGTGCGAAACGAACTTTTATTGGTATGTTTCAAGAAATTAGTGGTGTATGATAGATCATACACCGTGTGTAAGGTGTTTTAATGGTGTAAATTGAACATGTATTGGTGTGTTTTAAGTAATTAGTAGTATAAGATCAACCAAACATCGCGTATGATAGGTTTTAATGGTGTAAAATCAACTAGTATGCCTCATGCAATTTGTGGTATGTGATAAATCATACATAGTGTATGATAGGTTTGAATGGTGTAAAATCAACTAGTATTGGTGCGTTTCAAGTAATTAGTTATGCATGATCAATCCTCCACCGTGTATAATAGGTTTTAATGGTGTAAAATCTACTTGTATAGATATTTTTCAAGTAATTAGAGTTGTATGATCAATCATACACCATTTATATTAGGCTTTAATGGTGTGAAATCAACTTGTATAGGTGTGTTTCAAGTAATTAGTTGTGCATGATATGTCATACACCGTGTATAATTGGTTTTAATAGTGTGAAATCAGTTTGTATATGTGTGTTTCAAGTAATTAGTGGTATATGATCAATTATACGCTGTGTATGAAAGATTTTAATACTGTGAAATCAACTCGTATAGGTGTTTTTCATGTAATTGGTGGTGTACGATCAATCGTACACCGAGTATGGTTAGTTTTAATGGTGTAAAATCAACTCGTATTGGTGCGTTTCAAGTAATTAGTGGTGTATGATCAATCATATACTGGGTATGATATGTTTTAATGGTGTGAAATCAACTCGTATAGGTGCGTTTCGAGTAATTAGTGGTGTATGATCAATCATACACCATGTGTGATGGGTTTTAATGGTGTGAAATCAACTAGTATAGGTGTGTTTCAAGAAATTAGTGGTGTGCGATCAATCATATACTGTGTATGATTGGTTTTAATGGTGTGAAATCAACTTGTATTGGTGCGTTTCAAGTAATTGGTGGTATATGATCAACCAAACACCGTGCATAATAGGTTTTAATGGTGTAAAAGCAACTTTTATAGGTATGTTTCAAGTAATTAGTGGAACAAGATCAATCATACACCGTTTATGTTTGGGTTTAATGGTACAAAATCAACTAGTAATAGTGCGTTTCAAGTAATTAGTGGTGCATGATTAATCATACACCGTGTATTATTGGTTTTAATGGTGTGAAATCAACTTGTCTAGGTGTGTTTCAAGTAATTAGTGGGGTATGGTCAATCATACACCGTGTGTGGCTGGTTTTAATGGTGCGAAATCAACTAGTATAGGTGTGTCTCTAGTAATTAGTGGTGTATGATCGGTCATATACCATGTGTAATAGGTTTTAATGGTTTGAAATCAACTTGTATAGGTGTTTCAAGTAATCAGTGGTATATGATGAATCATACACCATGTATGATTGGTTTTAATGGTGTAAAATCAAATTGCACAGCTGTGTTTCAAGTAATTAGCGGTGTATGATCAATCATACACCGTATTTGATAGGTTTTAATTGTGTGAAAACAACTTGTATAGGTGTGTTTCAAATAATTAGTGGTGTATGATCAATCATACATCATGTATGATTGGTTTTAATGGCCTGAAATCAACTTGTATAGGTGCGTTTCAAGTAATTAGTGGTCTATGATCAATAACAAAACGTGTATTACAGGTTTTAGTGGTGTGAAATCAACTTGTGTAGGTTTGTTTCATGTAATTAGTGGTGTATGATCAATCGTACACCATGCTTTGATTGGTCTTAATGGTGCGAAATCAACTTGTATACGTATGTTTCAAGTAATTAGTGATGTATGATTAATCATACCCCGTGTATGATAGGTTTTAATGGTGAGAAATCAACTTGCATAGGTGTGTTTCAGGTTATTAGTGGTCTATGATCAATCATACACCTTGAATGATAGGTTTTAATGGTGTAAAATCAAATTGTATAGGTGTGTTTCAAGTAATTAGTGGTGTATGATCAATAATACACTGTGTATGATTGGTTTTAATGGTGTGAAATCAGCTTGTACATGTGTGTTTCACGTAATTAGTGGTATATGATCAATCATACACCGAGTATGATGGGTTTTAATGGTGTGAAATCCACTTGTATAGGTGTATTTCAAGTAATTAGAGGTGTATGAACAATCATACACCGTGTATAATAGGTTTTAATAGTGTGAAATCAACTTATATAGGTGTGTTTCACGTAATTAGTGGTGTATGATTATTCATACACTGTGTATAATAGGTTTTAATGGTGTGAAATAATTTTATATAGGTGTGTTTCAAGTAATTAGTGGCGTATGATCAATCATACAATGTGTATATTTGGTTTTAATGGTGTAAAATCAACTTGTATAGGTGTGTTTCAAGTAATTAGTGGTGTATGATCAATCATACACCGTGTATGATTTGGTTTTATGGTGTGAAATCTACTTGTATAAGTGTGTTTCCTGTAATTTGTGGTTTATGATCAATCATATATCGTGCACGATAGGTTTAAGCGGTGTGAGATCATTTTGTGCCGGTGTGTTTTAAGTAATTTGTTGTGTATGATCAATCATACACAATATATGATTAGTATTAATGATGTGAAACCAACTTGTATAGGTGTGTTTCACGTAATTGGTGGTGTATGATCTATCATACACCGTGTATGATTGGCTTTAACGGGGTAAAATCATCTTGTCTTGGTGTGTTTCAAGTAATTAGTGGTGTATTATTAACCATACATCATGTATAATCGATTTTAAGGGTGGAAAATCTACTTGTACGAGTGTGGTTCAAGTAATTAGTGGTGTATGATTAATCATACACCTTGTGTAATAGGTTTTAATGTTTGAAAATCAACTTAGACAGGTGTGTTTTAAGTAATTAGTGGTGTATGATCAAGCATACACAGTGTATGATTGGTTTTAATGGTGTGAAATCGACTTGTATAATTGTGTTTCAAGTAATTAGTGGGGTATGATCCATGAAAGACTGTGTTTGATTGGTTTTAATAGTGTGAAATGAACTTTTATTGGTGTGTTTTAAGCAATTAGTGGTGTGTGATAGATCATACACCATGTATAACGGGTTTAATGGCCCAAATTGAGCTTGTATTGGGGTGCTTTATGCAATTAGTGCTATAAGATCAACCATACATCGTGTATGATAGGTTTTAATGGTGCAAAATCGACGCGTACGTGTGTGTTTCAAGTAATTAGTTGTGCATGATCAATCATACACCATGTATAATAGGTTTTAACTTTGTGAAATCAACTTGTTTAGGTGTGTTCCATGTAATTTGTTGTATATGATCAATCATACACCGTGTATGATAGGTTTCAATGGTATAAAATCAACTAGCATTGGTGTGTTTCCATAATTAGTTGTGCATGATGTATCATACATCATGTATAAATGGTTTAGTGTGAAATCTACTTGTATATGTGTGTTTCAAGGAGTTAGTGGTATACGATCAATCATACAACATGTATGATAGGTTTTAATGGTGTAAAATCAACTTGTATTGTTGTGTCTTATGTAATTAGTGGTGTATGATACATCATACTTCATGTATAATTGGTTTTAATGGTGTGAAATCAACTTGTATAGGTGTTTTTAAGTAAATAGTGGTGTATGATTGGTTTTAATGGTGTGAAATCAACTTGTATAAACGTGTTTCTTGTAATTAGTGGTGTATGATCAATCGTACACCGTGTATGATTGGTATTAATGGTGTGAAATCAACTGGTTTAGGTGTGTTTCAAGTAATTAGTTGTGCATTATCAACCATATACCGTGTATAATAGGTTTTAATGGTGTGAAATCAACTTGTATAGGGGTGTTTCAAGTAATTAGTGGTATATGATCAATCATACACCGTGTATGATAACTTTTAATGGTGTGAAATCAACTTGTACAGGTATGTTTCAATTAATTAGGGGTGTATAATCAATCATACACCATATATTATCGGTTTTAGTAGTGTGAAATCAACTTGTATAGGTTTGTTTCAAGTAATTAGTGGAGTATGATCAATCATACACTATGCACGATTAGTTTCACTGGTGTGAAATCAACTTGTATAAGTGTTTTTCAAGTAATTAGTGGTGTATGATCAGTGAATCACCGTGTATGTTTGGTTTTAATGGTGTGAAACGAACTTTTATTGGTATGTTTCAAGTAATTAGTGGTGTATGATAGACCATACACAGTGTATAATGGGTTTTAATGGTGTAAATTGAACCTGTATTGGGGTGTTTTATGTAATTAGTGGTATAAGATCAGCCATACATCGTGTATGACAGGTTTTAAGGGTGCAAAATCAGCTAGTATTGGTGTGTTTTAAGTAATTAGCTGTGCATGATCAATCATATACCGTGTATAATAGGTTTTAATGGTGTGAAATGAACTTGTTTAGGTGTGTTTCATGTAATCTGTGGTACATGATCAATCATACACCGTGTATGATAGGTTTTAATGGTATCAAATCAACTAGTATTGGCGTGTTTCAAATAATTAGTTGTGCATGATATATCATACACCATGTATAATTGGTTTTAATAGTGTCAAATCAACTTGTATGTGTGTGTTTCAAGGAATTAGTGGTATACGATCTATCATACAACATGTATGATAGGTTTTAATGGTGTAAAATTAACTTGTATTGTTGTGGTTTATATAATTAGTGGTGTATGGTAAATCATACTTCGTGTATAGTAGGTTTTAATGGTGTGAAATCAACTTGTATAGGTGTTTTTCAAGTAAATAAAGGTGTATGACCAATCATACACCGTGTACAATAGGTTTTAATGGTGTAAAATCAACTTGTATAGGTGTGTTTCAAGTAATTAGTGGTACATGATCAATCACTCACCGTGTATGATATGTTTTTATGGTGTGAAATCAACTTGTATAAGTGTGCTTCATGTAATTAGTGGTTTATGATCAATCATACACCGTGTACGATAGGTTTGAACGGTGTGAGATCATTTTGTGCCGGTGTGTTTTAAGTAATTTGTTGTGTATTATCAATCATACCCCATATAAGATTAGTATTAATGGTGTGAAATCAACTTGTGTAGGTGTTTTTCACGTAATTGGTGGTGTATGATCAATGACACATTGTGTATGATAGGTTTTAATGTTGTAAAATCATCTTGTCTACATGCGTTTCAAGTAATTAGTGGTGTATTATTAAGCATACATCGTGTATGATAGATTTTAAGGGTGGAAAATCTACTTTCACTGGTGTGGTTCAAGTAATTAGTGGTGTATGATCAGTGAAACACCGTGTATAATGGGTTTTAATGGTGTAAATTGAACTTGTATTAGGGTGTTTTAAGTAATTAGTGGTATAAGATCAATCATACATTGTGTATGACAGGTTTTAATGGTGTAAAATCAACTAGTATTGGTGTGTTTTAAGTAATTAGTTGTGCATAATCAATCATACACCATGTATGAGTAGTTTTAATGGTGCGAAACGAACTTTTATTGGTATGTTTCAAGAAATTTGTGGTGTATGATAGATCATACACCGTGTGTGAGGTGTTTTAATGGTGTAAATTGAACATGTGTTGGTGTGTTTTATGTAATTAGTAGTATAAGATCAACCAAACATCGTGTATGATAGGTTTTAATGGTGTAAAATCAACTAGTATGTCTCATGCAATTTGTGGTATATGATAAATCATACATAGTGTATGATAGGTTTGAATGGTGTAAAATCAACTAGTATTGGTGTGTTTCAAGTAATTAGTTGTGCATGATCAATCCTACACCGTGTATAATAGGTTTTAATGGTGTCAAATCTACTGTATAGATGTTTTTCAAGTAATTAGAGTTGTATGATCAGTCATACACCGTTTATATTAGGCATTAATGGTGTGAAATCAACTTGTATAGGTGTGTTTCAAGTAATTAGTGGTATATGATCAATCATACACTGTATATTATAGGTTTTAATGGTGTGAAATCAACTTGTATAGGTGTGTTTCAAGTAATTTGTGGTGTATGATCAATCACACACCGTGTATGATAGGTTTTAATGGTGCATGATCAACTTGTATTGGTGTGTTTCAAGTAATGAGTGGTGCATGATCAATCATACACCATGTATGATTTGTTTTAATGGTGTGAAATCAACTTGTATAAGTGTGCTTCATGTAATTAGTGGTTTATGATCAATCATACACCGTATACGATAGGTTTGAACGGTGTAAAATCAACTTGTATAGGTGTGTTTCAAGTAATTAGTGGTATATGATCAATCATACACCATGTATGAAAGGTTTTAATGGTGTTAAATCAACTTTTATTGGTGTGTTTTAGGCAATGGGTGGTGCATGATCAATCATACACCGTGTATAATAGGTTTTACTAGTGTCAAATCAACTTGTATAGGTGTGTTTTACGTAATTAGTGGTGTATGATCAATAATACACCGTGTATGATAGGTTTTAATGGTGTAAACTCATTTTGTCTAGGTGTGTTTCAAGTAATTAGTGGTGCATGATTAATCAAACACCGTGTATTATTAATCATACACTGTGTATGACACATTTTAATGGTGTAAATTCAACTTGTATAGGTTTGTTTCAAGTAATTAGTAGTGTATGATCAATCATACACAGTGATGTTAGGTTTTAAATGTGGAAAATCAACTTGCATTGGCGTGTTTCAAGTAATTAGTTGTGTATGATGAATCATACACCATGTATGATTTGTTTTAATGGTGTCAAATCGTTTTTTATAGGTGTGTTTTAAGTAATTAGTGGTGTATGATCAATCACACACTGTGTACGATAGGTTTTAATGGTGTGAAATCATCTTGTCTTGGTGTGTTTCAAGTAATTAGTAGTGTATGAATAATCATACACCATATATGATATGTTTTACGGGTGTAAAGTCTACTTGTTTCGGTGCATTTCAAGTAATTAGTAGTATATGATCAATCATACACCGTGTATGATAGGTTTTAATGGTGTGAAACCAACTTGTATAGGTGTGTTTCAAGTAATTAGTTGTGTATGATCAATCATACACCGTGTATGATAGGTTTCAATGGTGTGAAATCAACTTTTATAGGTGTGTTTCAAGAAATTAGTTGTGTATGATCAATCATACACCGTGTATGATAGGTTTAAATGGTGTAAAGTAAACATGTACGGGTATGTTTCAAGTAATTAGTGGTATATGATATATTATACACCATGTATATTAGGTTTAAACGGTGTGAGATCATTTTGTGTTGGTGTGTTTCAAGTAATTAGTGGTATATGATCAATCATACACCATGTATGAAAGGTTTTAATGGTGTGAAATCAACTTGTATAGGTGTGTTTCACGTAATTGGTGTTGTATGATCAATCATACACCATGTATAATCGGTTTAATGGTGTAAAAGCATCTAATCTAGGTGTGTTTCAAGTAATCAATGGTATATTACGAATCATACAATGTGTATGATAGATTTTAATGGCATAAAATCGACTTGTACAGGTGTGGTTCACGTAATTAGAGGTGTATGATCAATCATACACCGTGTGTGACAGGTTTTAATGGTGGGAAATCAACCTATGTAGGTGTGTTTCAAATAATTACTAGTGTATGATCAATCATACACCGTGTATGATTGGTTTTAATGGTGTGAGATCAACTTTTATAAGTGTGTTTCCAGTAATTAGTGGTATATGATCAATGTAACACCGTTTATGATTTGTTTTAATGTTGTGAAATCAAATTGTTTAGGTGTGTTTCGTGTAATTTGTGGTATATAATCAATCATACACCGTGTATGATAGGTTTTAATCGTGCAAAATCAGCTAGTATTGGTGTGTTACAAGTAATTACTTGTGCATGATCAGTCATGTACCGTGTTTAATAGGTTTTAATGGTGTAAAATCAACTTGTATAGGTGTGTTTCAAGTAATTAGTGGTGTATGATCAATCATACACCATGTATGATAGGTTTTAATGGTGTTAAATCAACTTGTATAGGTGTGTTTTAAGTAATTAGTGGTGTATGATCAATCATATTCCGTGTATGATAGGTTTTAAAGGATTGAAATCGACTTATATAGCAGTGTTTCAAGTAATTAGCGGCGTATGATCAATCATACACTGCGTATGATTAGTTTTGATGGCGTGAAATCAACTTGTGTAGCTGTGTTTCAAGCCATTAGTGGTGTATGATCAATCATACAGCGCGCATAATAGGTTTTAATGGTGTAAAATCAATTTGTATAGGTATGTTTCAAGTAATTTGTTGTTTATAATCAATCATACACCGTGTATATTTTGTTTTATTGGTGTGAAATCAACTTGTATGGGTGTGTTTCAAGTAATTAGTCGTATATGACCAATCATACACCGTGTATGATTGGTTTTATTGATGTGAAATCAACTTGTTTATGTGTGTTTCAAGTAATAAGTGGTGTGTGATCAATCATACAACATGAATAATAGGTTTTAATGGTGTGAAATCAACTTGTATAGCTGTGTTTCAAGTAATTGGCGGTATATGACCTATCATACAACATGAATGATTGATTTTAATGGTGCAAAATAAACTATATAGGTGTGTTTCATGTAATTAGTGATATATGATCAATCATACACCGTGTATGATAGGATTTAATGGGGTGAAATCAACTTGTACAGGTGTGTTTCAAGCAATTACTGGTGTATGATCAATCATAAATAGTGTATGATCAATCATACATCGTGTATGATTGGGTTTAGTGGTGTGAAATCGACTTGTATAGGTGTGTTTCAAGCAATTAGTGGTGTATGATCAATTATACACTGTGTATGATCAATCATACACCGTGTATGATAGGATTTAATGGTGTAAAATCAACTTGTATTGGTGTGTTTCATGCAATTGGTGCTGTGTGATCAATCATACACCGTGTATTATAGGTTTTAATGGTGTAAAAATATCTTATCTAGGTGTATTTCAAGTAATTAGTGGTGTATTATTAATCACACACTGTGTATGATAGATTTTAATGGTGCAAAATCAACTTGTACAGGTGTGGTTCAAGTAATTAGTGGGGTATGATCAATCATATATCGTGTGTGTTAGGTTTTAATGGCGGGAAATCAACTTATATATGTGTGTTTTAAGTAATTAGTGGTGTAAGATCAATCATACACCTTGTATGATTGGTTTTAATGGTGTGAAATCAACTTGTATAGGTGTGTTTCAAGTAATTAGTGGTGTATGATCAATCATACGCCGTGCATGATTGGTTTTAATAGTGTGATATCAATTTGTATAGGTGTGGTTCAACTAATTAGGAGTGTATGATCAATCATACACCGTGTATAATATGTTTTAATGGTGTGAAATCAACTTATATAGGTGTGTTTCAAGTAATTAGTGATGTATGATCAATCGTACACCATGTATGATTGGTTTAAATGGTGCGAAATCAACTTGTATAGGTGTGTTTCAAGTTGTTTGTGTCGTATGATCAATAATACGCCGTGTATGATTGGTTTTTATGGTGTGATATCAGCTTGTATAGGTGTGTTTCAAGTAATTAGTGGTGTATGATCAATCATACACCATGTATAATATGTTTTAATGGTGTGAAATCAACTTGTACAGGTGTGTTTCAAGTAATTAGTGGTATATGATCAATCATACACCGTGTATCATAGGTTTTAATGGTGTAAAATCAACTTGTATTGGTGTGTTTCTAGTAATTAGTGGTGTATGATCAATCATATACATTGTATGATAGTTTTTAATGGTGTTAAATCAAATTATGTAGGTGTGTTTCAAGTAATTAGTGGTGTATGATCAATCATACACCGTGCATGATTGGTTTTAATGGTGTGAAATCAACCTGTATACATGTGTTTCATGTAATTAGTGGTGTATAATCAATCATACACCGCATATAATAGGTTTTAATAGTGTGTTTGAGAGCCATGTGATGGGTGACTATCCAACAGTGAAATTTACTTGTATCGGTGTGTTTCCAGTAAGTAGTGGTATATGATCATTCATACACCATGTATGATTGGTTTTAATGGCATAAAATCAACTTATATAGGTGTGTTTCATGCAATTAGTGGGGTATAGTCAATCATACACCGTGTATAATAAGTTTTAATGGTGTGAAATCAACTTTTACAGGTGTGTTTCAAGTAATTAGTGGTGTATGATCAATCATACACCATGTATGATAGGTTTTAATGGTGTTAAATCAACTTGTGTAGGTGTGTTTTAAGTAATTAGTGGTATATGATCAATCATATTCCGTGTATGATAGGTTTTAAAGGATTGAAATCGACTTGTATAGCAGTGTTTCAAGTAATTAGCGGCGTATGATCAATCATACACTTTGTATGATTAGTTTTGATGGCGTGAAATCAACTTGTGTAGCTGTGTTTCAAGCCATTGGTGGTGTATGATCAATCATACACCGCGCATAATAGGTTTTAATGGTGTAAAATCAATTTGTATAGGTATGTTTCAAGTAATTTGTTGTTTGTAATCAATCATACACTGTGTATATTTTGTTTTATTGGTGTGAAATCAACTTGTATAGGTGTGTTTCAAGTAATTAGTGGTATATGACCAATCATACACCGTGTATGATTGGTTTTATTGATGTGAAATCAACTTGTTTATGTGTGTTTCAAGTAATAAGTGGTGTGTGATCAATCATACAACATGAATAATAGGTTTTAATGGTGTGAAATCAACTTGTATAGCTGTGTTTCAAGTAATTGGCGGTATATGACCTATCATACAACATGAATGATTGATTTTAATGGTGCAAAATCAACTATATAGGTGTGTTTCATGTAATTAGTGGTATATAATCAATCATACACCGTGTATGATAGGATATAATGGGGTGAAATCAACTTGTACAGGTGTGTTTCAAGCAATTACTGGTGTATGATCAATCATAAATAGTGTATGATCAATCATACATCGTGTATGATTGGGTTTAGTGGTGTGAAATCGACTTGTATAGGTGTGTTTCAAGCAATTAGTGGTGTATGATCAATCGTACACCGTGTATGATTGGTTTTAATGGTGTGAAATCAACTTGTATAGGTGTGTTTCAAGTAATTAGTGGTGTATGATCAATTATACACTGTGTATGATCAATCATACACCGTGTATGATAGGATTTAATGGTGTAAAATCAACTTGTATTGGTGTGTTTCATGCAATTGGTGCTGTGTGATCAATCATACACCGTGTATTATAGGTTTTAATGGTGTAAAAATATCTTATCTAGGTGTATTTCAAGTAATTAGTGGTGTATTATTAATCACACACTGTGTATGATAGATTTTAATGGTGCAAAATCAACTTGTACAGGTGTGGTTCAAGTAATTAGTGGGGTATGATCAATCATATATCGTGTGTGTTAGGTTTTAATGGCAGGAAATCAACTTATATATGTGTGTTTTAAGTAATTAGTGGTGTAAGATCAATCATACACCTTGTATGATTGGTTTTAATGGTGTGAAATCAACTTGTATAGGTGTGTTTCAAGTAATTAGTGGTGTATGATCAATCATACGCCGTGCATGATTGGTTTTAATAGTGTGATATCAATTTGTATAGGTGTGTTTCAAGTAATTAGGGGTGTATGATCAATCATACACCGTGTATAATATGTTTTAATGGTGTGAAATCAACTTGTATAGGTGTGTTTCAAGTAATTAGTAATGCATGATCAATCGTACACCATGTATGATTGGTTTAAATGGTGCGAAATCAACTTGTATAGGTGTGTTTCAAGTTGTTTGTGTCGTATGATCAATAATACGCCGTGTATGATTGGTTTTTATGGTGTGATATCAGCTTGTATAGGTGTGTTTCAAGTAATTAGTGATGTATGATCAATCATACACCATGTATAATATGTTTTAATGGTGTGAAATCAACTTGTACAGGTGTGTTTCAAGTAATTAGTGGTATATGATCAATCATACACCGTGTATCATAGGTTTTAATGGTGTAAAATCAACTTGTATTGGTGTGTTTCTAGTAATTAGTGGTGTATGATCAATCATATACATTGTACGATAGTTTTTAATGGTGTTAAATCAAATTATGTAGGTGTGTTTCAAGTAATTAGTGGTGTATGATCAATCATACACCGTGCATGATTGGTTTTAATGGTGTGAAATCAACCTGTATACATGTGTTTCATGTAATTAGTGGTGTATGATCAATCATACACCGCATATAATAGGTTTTAATAGTGTGTTTGAGAGCCGTGTGATGGGTGACTATCCAACAGTGAAATTTACTTGTATCGGTGTGTTTCCAGTAAGTAGTGGTATATGATCATTCATACACCATGTATGATTGGTTTTAATGGCATAAAATCAACTTGTATAGGTGTGTTTCAAGTAATTAGTGGGGTATAGTCAATCATACACCGTGTATAATAAGTTTTAATGGTGTGAAATCAACTTTTACAGGTGTGTTTCAAGTAATTAGTGGTGTATGATCAATCATACACCATGTAAGATAGGTTTTAATGGTGTTAAATCAACTTGTATAGGTGTGTTTTAAGTAATTAGTGGTGTATGATCAATCATATTCCGTGTATGATAGGTTTTAAAGGATTGAAATCGACTTGTATAGCAGTGTTTCAAGTAATTAGCAGCGTATGATCAATCATACACTTTGTATGATTAGTTTTGATGGCTTGAAATCAACTTGTGTAGCTGTGTTTCAAGCCATTAGTGGTGTATGATCAATCATACACCGCGCATAATAGGTTTTAATGGTGTAAAATCAATTTGTATAGGTATGTTTCAGGTAATTTGTTGTTTATAATCAATCATACACCGTGTATATTTTGTTTTATTGGTGTGAAATCAACTTGTATAGGTGTGTTTCAAGTAATTAGTGGTATATGATCAATCATACACCGTGTATGATTGGTTTTATTGATGTGAAATCAACTTGTTTATGTGTGTTTCAAGCAATAAGTGGTGTGTGATCAATCATACAACATGAATAATAGGTTTTAATGGTGTGAAATCAACTTGTATAGCTGTGTTTCAAGTAATTGGCGGTATATGACCTATCATACAACATGAATGATTGATTTTAATGGTGCAAAATCAACTATATAGGTGTGTTTCATGTAATTAGTGGTATATGATCAATCATACACCGTGTATGATAGGATTTAATGAGGTGAAATCAACTTGTACAGGTGTGTTTCAAGCAATTACTGGTGTATGATCAATCATAAATAGTGTATGATCAATCATACATCGTGTATAATTGGGTTTAGTGGTGTGAAATCGACTTGTATAGGTGTGTTTCAAGCAATTAGTGGTGTATGATCAATCGTACACAGTGTATGATTGGTTTTAATGGTGTGAAATCGACTTTTGTAGGTGTGTTTCAAGTAATTAGTTGTGTACTATCAATCATACACCGTGTATGATAGATTTTAATGGTGTGAAATCAACTTGTATGGGTGTGTTTCAAGTAATTAGATGTTTGTGATCAATCATACACCTTGAATGATAGGTTTCAATGGTGTAAAATCAACTTGTAGAGGTGTGTTTCAAGTAATTCGTGGTGTATGATCAATCATACACCGTATATGATTGGTTTTAATGGTGCGAAATCTGCTTGTACAAGTGTGTTTCACGTAATTATAATTAGTGGCATATGATCAATCATACACAGTGTATGATAGGTTTTAATTGTGTGAAATCAACTTGTATAGGTGTGTTTCAAGTAATTAGTGGTGTATGATCAATCATACACCGTGTATAATGGGTTTTAATGGTGTGAAATCAACTTATATAGGTGTGTTTCACTTAATTAGTGGTGTGTGATCAATCATACACCGTGTATAATAGATTTTATTGGTGTGAAATGATTTTATATAGGTGTGTTTCAAGTAATTAGTGGTGTATGATCAATTATGCACCATGTATAATAGTGTAAAATGAACTTGTATAGGTGTGTTTCATGTAATTAGTGGTGTATGATCAATCATACACCATGTATGATAGGTTTTAATGGTGTAAAATCAACTTGTATAGGTGTGTTTGAAGTAATTAGTGGTGTATGATCAGTCATACACCGTGTATGATAGGTTTTAATGGTGTGAATTTGACTTGTATAAGTGTGTTTTAAGTAATTAGAAGTATATGATCAATCATACACCGTGTATGATTGGTTTTAATGGTGTGAAATCAACTTGTATAAGTGTGTTTCAAGTAAATAGTGGTGTATTATCAATAATACATCGTGTATAATGGGTTTTAATAGTGTAAAATCGACTTGTATAGGTGTGCTTCAAGTAGTTAGTGATATATGATTAATCATACAACATATATAATAAGTTTTAATGGTGTAAAATCAACTTGTATAGGTGTGTTTCAAGTAATTAGTGGTGTATGATCATTCATACATAGTGTATGATAGGTTTTAATGGTGTGAAATCAACTTGTATAGGTAAAGACGTCAAGATTTGCCCATTAAACCTTATAAATATAAAAATCAATAGCATCATGATAAGTCTAATTTAGTATATAATTATTTATATCATTTTAATATAATTTTAACCATTTTTGCATCAAACTTCTATCAATTTTATCCTATTTTGCTCATTTTGAACTATTTTGCTATTATCTTGCAAAAATACTCATTTTATGTTAAATCTTGCTTGGTTTCATTATTAATATTAACAAGTGAAAAAAAGATACATCAAATAAATACAAAAAAATTAGCAAAATACCTCATTTGCACGCCAATACGGAATTTCACATAAAATAACAGTTTTTCTACTTTTTGCAGCTTGGGCGGCAACTTTTTAGAGTATTTTATTTTCAATTCATTGCATTTGCATAATATAACATCAAAATAATCTTGTTCTGCAGGTTTTTGGTGGTTTAGCCGCAGAATTATGCATAAATATTGAGAAACTTAAGCGAGAAAGCAGCACCGCAAGAACTAACGAATGAAGATGAAATTTGATGTAATTTTTTGCTTTTTTTTTTTCCCCCTAATTTCTACTAATATAAATAGAGGAGGTTTGGAGATGTTTGATTCATCCCTCAACCAACAAAAAAAATCAAATATAAAGTAGATGTAAATATAAAAAACATGAGGGAGAAAGAAGGAGAAGGAAGGAGGGAAGTTTGGTTTGTAATTTTCTAATTTTAAGTTCTTTCTAACCCTTTCTTCATTAAGTTCATGAATTTTGTGTTTATAATGTTTAATATTAAGTTTATCATGAACTAATTTTGTTATTCTAAGGCTATGATGTAGCCTAGGTTGTAATATACGCTTATTTCTAATTCAAAGTATTCAATGTTTATGTTATTGCGTTGTTGAAGTGTTTATCATTGTTCTTCATGAGTTTTAAATGCTTGATCACCATTTAAGGCCCGTAATGATTTATAATGAGTCCGAGAGGAGATTTATGATGAATGCTGAGATGATAAGCACCACAAATTGGGCAAATGCTCGAGAGAGATTAACGCGATTTGTGAGGTTTTTAAGAGAAAATCGTAGAGCTTTAAAAACTCTTTTCTTTTTTAAATTTATGCACGAGAGCGATGGGTTAATATGTAAAAGAGCATGCTAAATGCTGCTCGAGAGAGAATATTTAGTAAATTAGGGTTTTCAACCACCAACACATAATAACAACTTGAATAACGAGAATAGGAAGGCGTATTGATGCAACTAGGTGAAATCGGATGCCTTGGATATAATTAAATCATAAAAACTTTATAAAATCAGTTAACATATTTTATTTCTTTTTAGTTTATTTTATTTCATATCAATATTTCAATTTTTTGGTTTTTCAAATAGCATCAAAGCTACTAATTTTGGTACTCACTCAATAACAATCCTCGTGGGAACAATACTCTACTCATTTCTATATTACTTGGTACGACTAGTGCACTTGCTAATGCATACGCAAAGTTTGCATCTCATCACCAGCCAAGAAGAAACTTAATATGTCGAGATCTACTTAGACAATTGATATATGACGTGTACGATTTAAGCCAAGCTCGATCACAAATATTTGTAATAACTTTCACATGAAAATTCCATAACTAGTTCATTTTACTTCAAATAATGGTAAAAGCTAGTGAAAAAGGCAATTTACCAGAGAATTTTACTTAAAATCAGGTTTGGCCATAAACATTGACCTAGAGCTCCAATTTCCAACATGAATTACTAAAAATCTGATTTAACCTAAATTTTGTAACTTTTTTTATCGTCCCACCACTTTGGACCTTTACAATGTAACTTGAAATAGGCATTGTTATTAAAATAGGCAAAGTATATGGACCTTTAGTATTAATAACCCTTTAAACAAGGGTGAAAAAAATAGGCATTTCTTCTAAGTCTTTTCCATCAATATTAATTGGCAAATTGCTATTTAGGTATAAGTATAGAACAATACACTGATGGAACTACATAAAAGATTTAATAGGTGTAATATATTAAAAAATTCATTGAGGCAAATCAACAAACACCTTATAGGCACTGTCTAGGAGTCATGAATGTGTGAAAATCATCAAGATATACTAACTAACCTATAAAGATATCACAATAATACACTGATGGAACTACATAAAAGATTTAATAGGTGTACTATATTAAAAAATTCATTGAGGCAAATCAACAAACACCTTTTAATGACCAAAGATGAGCTTAATATTAAAAGTTAGGGCTTAATATACAACCACAATAATAACAACAGTCCCAGTGCCTGAAAGTTAGGGTTAAGTATATTATACAAAAATGTAGAAAATCACATTAAAATCTAAATTATTTGAGTTTTAACATTGAAACTAACCTTTTAATGAGTGAAAGGACTTGGGCGGAGAGCACCGGAGATTCCAGGCCGGACCGATAAGCCTCCTGTAGTGGTTGGATGGTGGCGGAGTGCGGTGGTTGTCGTCGAAGTCGGAGAGATGAGTCGTCGCCGTCAAAGCAGGGGAGGAGAGGAGAGTGCTGTCGTCGTCGTCAAAGCACGGTAGGAGGAGGTAGGAGGAGGAGGAGGAGGAGAAGCAGGGGGAGCAAGGAGAGAGAGAGGAGTTATGGTTTGGGCGGCGAACGATATGCAGGACAGGAGGAGGGAAATAAAAGTCTATTTAAAAAAAAAAATATCTTTTACACGTGACACACTTGCCATTTTACCGATTCTGATGCGATTCTGGGCCAATTCTACTTGAGTACGATTTTTTAAGCGATTTAGATCAGTAGGATAAAGTAAAATCGTATGATTCTACGAGTTGAATCACAATTTTAACAACCATGCTTTGAACCCTTGTATTTTAACTTATTGTGATATGTAAAAATTCATAGTTTACAGCGGAAAATAAGTATTGTCGTAAATTACATATGGTTTAATATTCCATGACAACTTATATTTCCCATGATAATTGCTATACCATTTATGATGGTTTTTATTATCTATCTTGATGAGTCATTGGAAATAAGCAAATTATGTAGTTGTATTTAGTTGTTTCACGAAGTTTATGAACTAAAAAATTATTACACCATATCCAAATATACTAATATTTAATTTACCTAAAACTTTTAAACGCAATACTATTGGTTGCCTTGTGAATAAAACAAAATTTTTTAGACTTTATGCAATGGTTTTGTAAAACGGTTGCATATGACTACGCTTATGCAACGGTTTTAAAACCGCTGCATAAAATGGTCAAAACAGCTGCATAATGGAGGCCTAATGCAACGGATTATAAACCGCAGTATAAACCGCCGCATATATATTATGTAATGCAACAGTTTTGTAAACGTTGCAAAACTGCTGCATAATTTAAATTTATGCAATAGTTTTAGAACCGCTACAAAAAATCGCTGCTTATGTCCAATTATTTAGTAGTGGGTAAAGCTATTCTCTTGAAAATGTTAGCACATGGGTTCTCGATTCCCATTACCTACAAGTGTACAAAATTTTCAACTTTTTTGGACGTTAGGAATTATTTTGCAATAAAAAACACTCATTTTTTTTTTAACCCAAAAAAATCGATTTACTAAATAGTTTAAATTTTTAAACATAATTTATAATCTTGTAAATATTTTAACGGTTTTTGAATATTAAAATTACTTAGAATTTTCAAAATAATAAAAGTATTGAAACTTTTTAAAATATTAAGAAGTTTTTAAAATATTTAATATTAAAGTGTTAAAAATTATAAAACTTTTAAAAATAATTATTTTAAATTATTTTAAATATAAATAAAATTTTAAAACAAATTTACTAAATAATTTAAATTTTAAAAAAAATTTTGTAAAGTTTTAAATATTTTAAAATTTTTTTAAACTAAAAAGCTTTTTGCTAACGAGGAACCTAGTTATCCGCCGGTAAACTCCGGTCTAAGGATGGCAATGCAACCTAAATCCATTGGATATCCATTCAACCCGATTCATGTATGATGGATTTGAATGTAATGAATGGCTTTTAAATGGATTTAGATTTGGATATTAATAAATGGATTTTTTGTCGGGTTGGATTGGGATAGCATCAAACCTAACCTGAACCCGACCTGAAATTGTGTTTAGTGTAGGATAAACTTCAAAATTATTGAATTTTGAGTTTTTAACCTAGTATTACATAATAATAATTATTATTAAATAAAAAGGAAAAAAAATATAGCCATTTGTCTAAATATTGCTTTTTAGGTGCTATTATTGCATTATTATGTTATTTGATTGATATTAGGTTGCAGTATTATAATTTGCTTTAGAATTTAAATGAGTTATGGATTTGGGTTGGAAATCCGTTCCACCCGATGGATTTGGATTTGGGTTGAAGTTTTATGAAATAAATGGGTTTTTTTTTTTTAGGATTTGGGTTGGGTTGTGTAAAAATATGAAAACATAAAATACTTGCAACAGAAAAGTTTACTTTTGTGTTGGATGATCAAAACTAATACAAGAGCTATCCTATTTACACAAGTACATACCTAGATGAAGAGACATGCCTCATCATCTCTCTAAGTTAAAGGTTACAAGAATTAAAACTGTAAGTAAATAGGCCATTGATGGCCGGTTGTGGAAGAGGAGGAGAAGGGGGGAGAGCACTTGAATGCTACCTACCACCTAATTACAATGGAAGACTCTAAAATATGAATTACAAAGGATGTGCTAAAAGAATAAATACGTATTCAAAACAAAAACAAATACATAGAATACAAAAGGAAAATTGCTAAATTCTACACCCCCCTCAAGTTGGAGCATGCAAGTTCATGATGCCTGACTTGCCAAGGAAAGTAGAATGAGGCGAAGATCCCAACACCTTAGTAATAACATCAGCTATCTGGTCTCCAGTACGAACAAAACGTGTAGCTATAATGATGTGAAGATCCCAACGCCTTAGTAATAACATCAGCTATCTGGTCTCCAGTACGAACAAAACGTGTAGCTATGTCCTTGGACAATAATTTCTCTCGAACAAAATGATAATCAATCTCAATATGTTTTGTCCTCTCATGAAACATAGGACTAGAAGCAATATGAAGAATAGCCTGGTTATCACAAAATAGTAATGCAGGTTCGTTAGTAGGAACTACAAGATCATTCAATAACCGACATAACCATACTATTTCACTTGTTGTTGTGGCCATGGATCGATATTCTACTTTGGCGGAAGACCGAGAAATGACAGTTTGTTTCTTGGAATTCCATGAAATAGGCGCACCACCAAAAAAGATAATGAATCCCGTGTTTGACTGTCTAGTTGCAGGACAACCAGCCCAGTCAGTATCACAATAAGCACGGAGCCTCAGGTCACAATCAGAAGGAAGAAAGATTCCTTGACCCGGTGTCCCTTTAAGATACTGGAGAACCCTCATGATGGCATCAAGATGAGGAGCACAAGGATTATGCATAAACTAGCTTAACGCACGAATAGCATAACAAATGTCAGGATGAGTGATCGTTAAGTATAACAAGTGCCCAACAGGTCACCTATATAGGCCTCCATCCTCTACGGGCTCGCCTACCCCATCCGCTAAATTGTGATTTTGCACTATGGGCATAAAAACAGGCTTAGCCCCCAAAAGTCCTGCTTCACTAACAATATTAAGCGCATATTATCATTGGTTTAGCACAATCCCCTTTTGTGACCGTGCTACCTCAATGCCTAGAAAATACTTTACGGGCCCCAAATCTTTTATTCTAAAAGTCTGATTCAAAACATTTTTGACTTCCGCAACAAAACTCATATCATTTCCCGTGACAAGAACACCATCAACATAAATGAGAACCGCTGTATAAGTCATCCCATGCGTAAAAGTGAACAAGGAATAATCAGTTTTGGATTGTTGAAAACCAATTTTAATTAGGATTGAGGTGAATTTCTGATTCCAGTTTTGAGAAGCCTGTTTAAGCCCATAAAGTGATTTATAAAGGCGAAAAACCTTCCCTTCATGTTTACGCTCAAAACCTTGCGGTAATTTCATGCAGACTTCTTCATCTAAGTCTCCATGAAGAAAAGCATTATTAACATCTAACTGTTGGATAATCCAACTCCGGGCCGTGGCATTGGCCAACACACAATGAACAGTCACGAGTTTAGCAACAGGTGCAAAAGTATCATGATAGTTTATACCTTTTACTTGAGTATACCCCTTTGCAACAAGACGAGCTTTATATCTCTCAATCGACCCATCGGACTTGTACTTAACCTTGTAGACCCACTTCGAGTCTATAGCTCTCTTCCTGGCCGGCAATGATTCAAGAGTCCATGTGTTGTTTTATTCAAGCGCCTTGACGTCTTTCTCCATAAGGTCCCTCATTGATCATATTGTACGGCCTTATTAAAATTTTTCGGCTCATCACATGAGGTGATGGTATTTAAAAGAGTCAAGTGAGCTTTAGAAAATAGTATGTTAGATACAAAATTTGAAATTGAATATAAAATACCGGAGTTAGCTGACGGAGTGGTAGTGGGAGAATGGGCTATAGAAGGCGGCACCTCAGTTATGTAGTCATGATACTTGACCGGCATCGAACGAACTCTACTACTTCTTCTCACCACTTCTTCTTCAACAAGGGGAACACTCCCCCTCTCGGTCTCTACTGCAGGGGCTTCGGCCAGGACCTTACCCGGCCTACTGTCTCTCGAGTCTCGATTTGTTGGATCGGCCACCGGAGGGTCGGTCGGCTACTGTTGCTGAACCGGCTCAGCAGGGACCAGTTCAACAGTGTTTGGAACAAAAAAATCGTTCCCTAAGACCCTACTATGCTTCTCATGTGTTGATCTCGATGCATCAATTTTCAAATAAGGCATAGAGTCTTCATAAAATTGGACATCCATAGGAACAATGATTTTATTTTCATCCGAGCTATATATTTTATACCCCTTTTAACCATATGGGTATCCCACAAAAATCCCCAGTGAAGCCCGTTTATCAAGTTTGTCATTAGTTCGATTTTTAACATGGCAATAACACAAACACCCAAAAACCTTCAAATGAACATACGAGGGAACCTTTCCCATTAACACTTCGTACGGACTCTTATTACCAAGCAACGAAGTAGGCATCAAATTAATCAAAAAAGTATCCCTTAAAACATATTCACCCCGAAACCTTTTAGGAAGACTGGCCTGAAATTATAGTGCTCGCCCCACTCTAACAAATGCTTGTGTTTGCGTTCAACAACTCCGTTTTGTTGAGGCATCCCGGTCAATAAAGTTTGGAATTGTGTTCTATGTTTTGCATAGAAGTCCAACAACGACCCATATTTAAACTCTTAACCGTTGTCACTTCTCACCTGCTTGACCTGCAAACCAAAGTAAGTGGCCACCATATGACAAAAATTCATGAGAATCCCATGAACTTGGGATTTCTTTCTCATAAGATACATCCAAGTACACTGACCGTAATCATCAATAATAGTACGAATATAACGAGCACCACTTAAAGACTATAAGGCCCCAAAATATCACAATGCATTGATTCAAAACACATCCTATTTTCAGAAATAGACAAAGGAAAAGGAGAACATGCTTGTTTCGCACGGTGACAAGAATCACAAATAACATTCGTCCTCTTAATATTCAAATGCAGAAAAAACGAAAGTTTACCAAAAGCACCATGACCCAACCGGCGGTGCCACAAAACCACCTCTTTATTATCTTGACCACGTGAGCCATGGGAGCAATCGGCTGTACCTCTAACAGATCTATCCCATTTCTCATCCTATCCACTCCAGTTAGCCTCCTCGAGTGTGGGTCCTGAAAATAACATAAATCAGGATAAAATGTTAGCGTACAATTTTTATAACGGATTAGTTTGCTCACTGACAATAAATTGCAATAAATACCCGGCATGTACAACACGTCACGGAGAATAAAATTCCCAAAAACTCGAACTTTCCCAATATGGGAAACTGACAAGTATGTCCTATTAGGTAATCTAACAGGTCTAACATCTTTATTTGGCACAATATCAAACATTAGGTCTAACATCTCTATGATAAGCAAGTGAATGCTGGTATCCAATCAATTGTCTGGAGTTCCTGAGTCCCAGGGCCCCTTATCCCCTTCTCCAAATCTAAGAAGATCTACACTCTTATTGATCGATTTTTCTCCTATGGTTCTTACTCTCTTGACTTGAGCACAAGTCTTTCAAAAATCTAAAAAATAATGGAACTGGACTGTTTACGATCGAGCCAAATCTGATGAGAATTTTTAACAAGCTATGTTAGAGAAAAATGGAAGCCCTTTAAAAGAATGAGACCTGGGATCTTGTCTCTCCACCACTTGACAAAAACATTGTTAGAGGTGAGCTTACAAGATCAAATACGAGTAAGATGGTTTTTTTTATAAAAGTACAAACGGCTTGTAGCAAAAGGTTTTTCTCAGGAGTAACAAAGCTTGCCTGCTTGCTCAAGGCTATAAACAAGAGTATGGTCTATATTATGCTGAGATGTCATGTTCAGTCTAGTTGCTAAAAATGGTACCCTTCGCACCCGCTTACATTCAGCATCGGCCCGACTTTCATCCCTATTAGACATCAAGAATGCTTTCCTTCATGGAGATCTCAAAGAAGAGGTCGAGGAAAACCTCCCGGTTATGAAGACTCTATTCATCCAAACTATTTGTGTAAGCTTTCAAAGGCTCTTTATGGACTCAACTCAAACAGGCTTTGAGAAATTAAGCACAGCACTACTAACATTAAATAGTAGTTTAGCTAGATCACACCTCATTTGTTTGTCAAGCGTTCTCAGGTATAATATCCATTCTTGCCATTGAAGTTTTTATTTAAAAATGAAAAATAAAAAGATTAACGGCAATGATTCTTTCTACTTCTATTCATCAAACGAAGAAACATCTTGGCAAGCAGTTTCATATGAAAGATCTTGGTCCTCTAATCGGGATTTAAGTTTTTCGGTCTCCGGGTATGCATCTAACTCAGCAGAAGTATGCCATGGATTGTTCCGCTGTCACAACCTGTGTGATTCCAGCTTAATGCCAAGCTGTATTCTCATGATGGTGAGCTGCTATCAGATCCATTGGCTTTCAGGAGTTTGTATGGTGGGTGGTCTCCAGTACTTTACTCTGACTCGCACAAAGATTTCGTTTGCTGTTGGACTTGTAGATTAGACTTTACAGCCTCGGGTCCCTCATTTAGTAGCTGCTAAAACATATTTTGAGATACCTAAAAGCCGGTCTATTCTGGAAACCTTGCCATTACTGCCTACCCCTATTCTATTAGTCAAGTTTGGCAGCCCCTACCTCTTAAAGCTGAAGTAAGGTATTAATGCTGGTGATGTTATAGATCGTCGCCCTATTATTGGCTTTTGCATTTTCTTTGGTGACTCTCAATGTAAGAGCAAGAAAGAGACAGTGGTTGCTCGCTCTCGTGCAGAAGCTGAGTACAGGGCGTTTGCTAATACTACATCAAAGATTATTTTGTTGTGATGCTTACTAAAAGATATGGGCATCACTTTTTTTGGGTCAACTATTCTCTTTTGTGACAATAAGAGTGCTATCCAAATAGCACACAATGATGTGTTTCATGAGCGAACGAAACATATCGAAATAGCCTTACTCACTTTGGGCACTTTGTTCGCTATCACTTTCTATAGGGTTCAATGCCTAACATTTCCTCAGAGCTTCGGATCGCGGATCTTCTTATGAAGTCCCACACCATCGAGTGATTTAGATAGTTAGTATCCGAAATCTCGAAAGATTAGCCTTGAGGCATCTTGAGTTTATGGAGGGTGAAAAGCATATTGATTCTGCATCTTCTGTATGTAGTAAGAAGGTTTTGCTATATATAGTACTTTCCTTTTTTTGATATTTTTTACCATATTGGGCTTTGAACCCTTGGTGAAATACATAGATTTTCACCCATTTTCAAATCAAATGCTTATTATTATTAATAAGGAAATAAAACAGGAAATAATTGCTAGTAAGGTCACGAAGTGACTAAAACTACATTTGACTGACTATACTCTCTTTGTCCCCTGCCGAGGGAGCCTAATATTAATTAATAACAACTCTAAAGGAAAGGATGATACATGTCTTAGAGTGAAGGACGGAGCACAAACAACTTTTTTTTATTTATGGAGATGGAAAGAAAAATCAGGGGCTCTTTGTCTCTTCCCTCCCAGTGTCACCATTCATTAGTTGATAAACAAAATTGGAAAAGAATTTCAGGTCATTCAGATTTCAAGCTCGGGTTCGGGATATAGATGTAATCGAGAGGGAAGAAAGAGTCCGGTTTCAGAGGCTTGATCAACTGTGTAATCATGGATCATTAACAAATCCCTAAATGCTTCTTTATACTGTTGCCACGGAAAAATTCAGGTAGGGAGAACTCTTAGATTCTCAAGTTTTCTATAGCCTTTATTAAAATCCATCTCCACCTATGTTGTATCCTTCCTCCCAAAGCATTCCGGCATCTGTTATTCTTGGTCTCACCCTATGAAGCAAAGTCGGGCAACGAAAAAAGACATAGAATTGATAGGGAACCGTAGCTAAGTGGCTAAGGCATGAGTTTGCAAAACTTCTTTTCATCGGTTCAAATCCTACTAGTTCCTACAGCGCCATTCTATCAATCATTTTTTTTACATGGTTAGTCGATAGAACGGGGACCCTCGGATCAAAGGTTCAAAGCAGAGAATTCTTGGAGTGAGACTTTCTTTTTGCAAATGTCAGTTTCATTCATTTATACTACATCATAGTCAAGACTGCTCTAGAACGGAGCAACTAGAAAGATAAGGAAACAACAAATGCACAAATGGAATATGCAAGAGTAGGCTTTAAATTTCATTGAATAAACATGCCCTTTGGGCCTCGAGAAGGAATCTTTTGATCATTGAACTTTCACGCTCATATCTATTCTAATTTCTCAAAATAGCTCAGTAAATGAATGGTCGAACAAGTGGTTGATGACAAGAATACATACGGCGCAATTTCTATCCAGTGTTTGTGCCAGCCCACTAACCCTAAGAGAGAGTACACCAAAGGCAGAGACAATCCAACCAAAGAACAAGGGCAAGAAGCGGCTTTTTTTCCCCATTACACGAGTACTTATTTATATTCAAGGAAAGCATACCACACCAAGAAGTCTTTGTGGAAAAGAAGTCTTTCTTGTCAACTAGAGAGAAATCTCTATCAACTCTTTATCCCTCTCATGGCACTCTTGACTTAGAAAATCCCCCTTGGAATACCTTATAGAGCTAGGCAGGCAATAGGTTTGATTATCAGCTATTCATTCTATTTTAAGAGCTTCCGTAGATGCTTTTCGAATCGAGTCTATATCTGTAACTTTTTTATTCTATTATACGAGTCTATCTGTATTTCATCCTAGTCTGGGTGCATTGTGCCAATGCTATTCATGCTAATCCAATACTAGCTAGCTAGGGGGGAAAGCTAGTTAGTAAGGTAAGTTTCCCACTGAACACTAGTTCTTTCTTTAGTTTCGATTCAATTCTTGTGCCCAAAAATTGAATTTATTGTAGTGTGACTAAGATGGTGGCAATGTCTCGCTGGTCTAATGGATTTTCGAGCAGGTGCTTCTTTGGATAATGGACACATAGCTAGCCTTAGAGCCTCTTCCCTCTAGATCTTTTTAGGGCAATTAGCTTTGAATTGATGAGTGGCTACGAGTGGACAAGGTCTGTTCCAATCATTGCAAATCGAGAAATTTAATTTTTTCATACATCTGCTCCCTTTTAGTACTCTAAAGTCAAGCCTGCCGGCTTCTCTTGGATAAGCATTATGCCTTGCTGAGAATAGGATGAAGGATCAATGAGAGATATAGGTGAATGCATCAAGGCAAGAGGGTTGATTTCATTGAACCTTGTTGTGGTTGCGGATCCTTTTTTCGGGTATAGTTCCAGCTGAAAAGCCATAGATACTCCAACCCCTGGTACTCCAGGTAATCATTATGCCTTGATGACCAGAATAATTAACGAATTCCATTTTTCAACGGGGTGCTGTGCCAATGACTCCCTTCTTTACGTGCCTTACATCTCTGAATTCTCCCATTTGAAGTTAGTTTATTGATTTTTTCTTGTATTTCACGAGAGCTGACTAAATTGAACTGCTTGGTCAATGGAGAAATCCCTGACTGCCGAGAAGAGACCGGCCCGAAGAGGTGGGGAGGCTCCTTCCTGTTTGAATGCCTGATTTTTGATCTCGTCGACAATGGTTTTCTTTTCGTACGGGTAGATGCCATAGAAAGAAGACGCCCCTTTCTGATGCTTACTAGTCTGATTAATAGATTGCTTTGCTTGATTCGGAATAGAGCATCGTGGAAGGAAATATGATCCCCAGCAGCTACTGGGCCCGCGCCATGCTTGAGAAAGAAAAGAGTGATTTTCTGTAGTTAGAAAGAGTTGCATCCCCTATAGTCTTATTCCAGAAGGAAAAGACGCTTAACACTATACTTGTTTTCTTCAAGCAGTTCAAAAATACCTTAAAAAAGTAGTTCGTATGAAGCTCATTTAATCAAATTTATAGTTTAGGGTCGTAGTCCACCAAAGTTTGACTCTTCTTTTAATATTGAAATAGCATTTCTATGATTTTTATCACCGCACACTAACATTTAGTTACTAAGGACTAAATATGAATTATGATAATATCTCTTCAATTTCTACTCCCATCAGTATTCACAGCATCAAGCTTGCAAGCCACAAGTTCTATTATTAAGCAAACACATATAGCAATTAAGCATCTAAAAAGTCTTAAATAGAATTATGTCCTCTATTTTCTAAGTTATCACTCTAATTATGTAGGAGAAAACATCATAGAGTGCAGGATAAACAGACGTCAACATGCTCTTTGACCAATTAGACTTTTTTTGTTTAGAAGGCAAGCCTTCACTCACACAATCGATTATAACAATTTTTAGACGTCGGAAGATAGATAAAAGGAGGGATTCTTCTTCAAGTGGTCTAATTAATGGGATACTAATGTAAAAAGAGACATGAAAAGCGATCCATCATCACACCTAAGGCTATTGCATCGTTTGCCTCAATGAAACTCATCGGCCTATCTTGTTGGAAAAACCGCCCTCCTGGAATAACAACCATCATTGGCTAAACCATAGCGTTTCGGTGTAGGAAGCCCGCTACCATCCTTATTCAGCCATGCCGCTGTGTCATTAGTCAGCAACCGGGGCATTAGGTCTGATCCCATTCCCGTTCGCATATGTTCTATTCAGATCTCCATATGGAAGTGCTGCAGGCACATAGAGAAAGAATCCTTTAGGTGAAAATAATGTTTACGGAACTGTGTTGATTAAATATCTCTTTCCACCTTTCTTGCCTTTGAAAGTCTTTAACCGTCTCTCAAGTGAATGAAGGGCCTCACTTGAAAGTCTTTAATCGTCTCTCAAGTGAATGAAGTGCCTCACGGGTGACGCTAACACAAGGACGATTTTTACCCCCATTGACTTTTTCAAAGGAATGGGCATTTTCGGGGACTGGCCGCTTTTCGAACTTGGAGTCTATTGGTATGGGTCTTAATCGCTTGCAATAATCCTTGCATAGCTTGTGAGGGAGAGTGGAAGAGTTGCTTTGAGCCCTTCCAACTTCACTTGTCCAAAAGCCACTTAGTTGATGTGTCCCTCTTCTTATATAAGTCTCACTAATCAGAGAATCGGTTGTGTCCTCTTTCCTTGACTGTCTTTGACTAATCCTCTTCTACACTCAAAACCTTGATGACCTCCTACTTTCAGTCCATGGAGGGCTCTTGATTGATCCTCCAAAGAGAGTGAGATAGGGGATAGACTGGAGCAAGAACCCGAACTCCTTCCCATCTTCTCGCTATCTTTCTTTGTCTCTTTCTTTATCTGAGATTCTGACTCCTTTTTGCTTCATTATGAAGTTTATTCTTTCCTCCTTCCTTCAGTTAATGAAAGGGGAATTGTCTGGGTTATAAATGGATCTATTTTTCTACACTCAATCTCTTTTTGATTCCGCCTATTATAGATTTGGAATCGAGCAAGACGTAGAAACGGGTGCTAGCTTCAACCTCCATAGAACGAAGCTTATCCTTCGCCCATATACTAGAGATTATGTTGGGTCCGTTCTAAGATGCTAACTACGACCTGGCTTCATGGCCTTTCCCTTTTTTTAGCTTGTCTTGAGTTAGCCAATTTGAGTCCTAGTCTTTCTATTCATTTTGTTGCCCTAACTGGATTAGCCCTTCAAGTTACTCTCAGAGTTAGAGATCGAATTGAGACCGATTTCACCTTAGATACTAACTTATAAAAAGTTAGATTAAGGTTTTTTTTTTTTTTTTTTTTTTTTTTAAGGAAATGGTATCTCTACATCTGCATTGGATTTGGTTTGAAATGAAGCTTGAGGAAGAATAAGGGGCCTGGCAGAGTAGTGGTGCTCATCGTACTTGGTTATCCATGATTTAGGAAGAAGTTTGATGAGTTCATCCCGAGAAATTATCTTCGGGATGTACACATGGTTGGGAGTCAAGGAAGTATCATAATTGACTAGGAGAGCATCATCTGTCCCTTGAGGAGTAACAAGATCAAAGGTATGGTTCTGAAGCCTATACGCCATCTGATAATAGGGTAGTGCAGCATTGGTTGTCTGGACCTGGGGTGCTCTAACTATCTGCCCATGGGGACCTTTAGAGCACTAAGTAGGTGAGGATCTAACAAAGGCATGCAGAAATTTGGAAAATTGTGACACTAATAGTGGCAGCATTTAGTGTAGTCTGGATTGTTGCAATGCAAGCATGTTGGTACTTGTGAAATCTTAAATCTAGAAGAGCGACACGAGAAGCAATTGGTAGCCCTTTCCTACAGTGGAATGTATTATATGTCTTTTATTCTATATAGTAAATTAAATATGGAAAATCGCAAAAAATCTGTTTTCAAGGTAACTAAAAGAAAACCACCTATACCAATGAAGTTTGAAGGGCTAAAACTCTTACAAGAAGATAAGAGTGAAGGTGCGAAGTGCTTTTAACATATGATTTTCTTGATTTGAAATAGTAAGGAAGCCGTTAACATCATTTGATAAAAGCACTCTCCCTTAAATTAGAAATGATAGTCTCTCTTTATTTCAGCCTTGTAAGAGAAGGAATAGAGTAAGGCCTTCTAGAGGCAGCTGGGCGATCTGTTTGAGATTACTTAAACCTTAAAAAAAGGCCTTTTTTCGATAATAGTCTATTAGGCATGAGAGGCGCTTTAGACTGATGGAGGTGAACTAGCATAGATGTCTTTCCTTTGATTTCCTCTGCGCTACGATCTTTTGACTGGAGGGAAGTCGTAACAAGGTCCAGTAGTACCTACCTTGCCTCACAAAGGGGATCAATTTAGGAAGTTTGAAATAGAACATAAGGCCTCTACTGTTGGCCCTTAAGGCCGCTATTCCTGACCACTTTGTAGGTTTCCTGAAGTCGATACTAAGACTCTGTCTCGTACTCTGGGAGCAAATCTGATTCCTATTCATTAAGATACTTGCCCCACCACTGAAATTACCGAGACTGATATCTGCATCTAGCTTCTCTTATGATCTTTCTAGTTACCTAAGCTAGTATCCGCATCTATGAGGACAAGAAAGGGAAAACAATGAGATTGGAACCGAAGGCCATCTTCGCTTATGCCCTTGTCTTCATATACTATTCCTTATAACATATAGGCTTTCCTAAATCTCTTAGCTTTGAGTGCACTACTAGCAATGAAGTCCCGGTGGAAAAATCTCTTCTTCTCATAGAAAGAAGGCATACTCTTTTGTTGTCCTTACTCGGGCAAGTTCGGTACTATCATATGTCTATAATTAGAAAGAGTAGATCATGGCGAAATTAATAGCATCAAAGCATTCAAAGAAGGAGTCCCCATCCAACGGAGCACTAAGAAGCAAGTCCTCTTGAGATGGGAGGAGGCATAGAGGGTTTCATATAGTTTGTGTGCCGCGACTTCTTCTTTTGGTTGGTGTTCAGTGATTGAAAAAGATGATCGTATCAAATCAAATTAGCTAGATTCAACTTCTCCCAGGGGAGAAGGGAAGGCACGAAGGGTAGAAGAATCAGTCTAAGGCTATGCTCTAGGTTCTGGGAAGGTAGTTCAGTCACACCCGATGGATAAGCAGTGATTCCTCTCTTAGCATCTTACCTGACAAAAAGCCTTAAAGAATGAATAATTGGCTCAAAGCGTACTGTATTTCTTCCTGCTACCATTGCAATGAATCAACTGGTATTGGACTGCTCTCAAAGGCAAGGGGTGATTACTCTAAACTAACTAAGCCTAAAGGCTATCTAGCATAAGGATGAAATTCTTTAGTTTAGAAGGCATCAATAGCAAAGGAAAAAGGAAAAGGCTTAGTCACCAGTTTCATACGAACTCACAAAGAAGGAAGGATGCCAAAATCCCATTCCGGCTTTCTTAAAAGGAGATCTTTGTCGATGCTCGTAGTGCACAGAAGGCAAATGTAGGGTAGGCCACAAAACCCGACTTCTCTCGTCTTAGTGTAGTGGAACTTTAATAACCGAGTGAAGGAAACTCAATAGTGAGAGAAGGGAGGGGGGGGGGGGGGGGGGGGGGCATCTCACTAATTTTCCTGGGGTTAAGGGAAGGAAGGCCAGTACAACGTACTTTTATAAAGGCAAGGCGATCTCAAAAGGAAGACTTTTTCGTAGTCCTACTACGCGTAACTAGATGGGAATAGCTCATGCCCAGCTCGAGGGAAATTCCTCTTTGATAACATGGATCCGCTTAATATTAATAGGAAAGCGGCTGTTCTATTAGACTGATTTCCTTGCTTGTCCTTAAATTGGGAAGAGATCAGTCTTCTGTGTAATGGAGCTCTTTTAGCTGGTCTTCCCTTGTCATGAAGGCCCTGAGAATCACAGGTTGGGAAAGAATGAACTTCCAGGCTTCGAGAATTCTTTCTTAGAGAGAATAGAATAGAGTGTAGCAATCCTTAACTATGCCTCTATTAAATCGGTTTTGCATGGGTAAGAATCCGACTAAGGTTTTTCATTGATTGAGTCCAAAAGAACAGGGTTGGATGCAAGATTCGGTGATTTAGAATAGAAGTTCAATAATCCGCTTAACGCTTTTTGAGTTCAAAAGGAGGTTGGTTCTCACTCTTAAGTGATAGGAATCATAGCCTATTCTAGTGGCCCAGCAAAGAAGTCAACTTCTAGGATGGCGAGAATCCAGATGCCAAGAAAGAGCTCTTATCAGGTTTTCATTTCAGGAGGAAGAGGAATCCGGTGGTAGCTCAAGGCTTTACAATGAATACGAATACCAACGCAAGGAGATCTTATAATACGTTGTTGTCGGAATTCCTAGTCAAAGGGATCGATCTCATGACCGGCTTAGCGAAAGGCGATCCGCACATAGCTGTTAGATTATACAATAATTTTTAAACAAGTTTTATTACGACAATTAACACCATTATTAGATATCCATGAGAAAAATAACTCTAATTACTATCATTATTTTTCTCACATATTTCACCGTTGTTCCTAACTTGCCCTTCTCGAACAATTAACTAATATATAAAACAATTTCTGTACTAATTCTTAGTTTCAAACATATGGAATATTTTGACAATTATTTTTGAATCTGTTTGCATGCTTGCAAATTAACTAAGGAGACATCTTTAACTCATAAGAGACTGTAGATTCCTAGTAAAATATCTATTCCAGCTACACTTCAGGCCGTTACCCAACGCACGTAAGATTTCAATCATGTGCTGTGACCTAATATTTTTAGCACATTAAAGCAACAAACATTCCATGAATGCGTCAGACATTTTTTTTGGATTTAGAGTTATTGTCTCTACAATATTAATTATTTCTTGTAGTAGTTAAGAAATAAAAAATTCAAGTGGTCTAACTCAATGTTCCAATCTTATTGAGGACACTAATATAATACTTTTGGATCCTTATCTACATGACCAAAGCAAGTCATCTAAAGTATCATATTATAGTCTTTTCGGACAAGTTATCCAAGTTTATCATCGACTACGAACATATACTTAGACAACATAGCAATAATTGGATTTAAGTTTATCCGGGGCTCAATCTCATTGACCCCTTAAACCAAACATGTCATGTGATCTTGGACTATGTCCATATAATGGAACATTTTTGAAAACAATGACACGTTTATTTGACTAGTAAAACAAAATCGGATAATAAATAAGTACAACAATTTTATTTAATTAACCAAATAATTGGGTTATCAGGACACCGATTCCAACATCTTGTTAGACGCTTCAGAGTGCCCCATTTCTCTCCGATTTTTTACTGATTCTGTTGTCCGGCTGTGATATGGTATTGGGCATTCAATGGCTCTGTACTTTGGGAAAAGTTCAGTGGGATTTTGATGCTTTGGTTATGGAGTTCTTTATTGATGGTCGCTCATACACTCTTCGTGGTTTACCCAGTTCCGAGCTCAAGTTTGCCTTTGAGGGCACTGTCTAGTCTCTTCTCGCATAACATGCTTCGTTTTTTGCCCTTTTGGTTGACTGTCCCAATTAGCCATCTCTTCTAAGTTTACATATCGATAGCCTTGATATGGTTGATGATTTTCCTGTGCTTCAGGCGCTCCTCACTGAGTTTTCGGATGTTTTTGCTGTGGTTACCGGGCTGCCTCCTCTTACGCCCAGTTTTAATGACCTCATTCTCTTAAAAGAGGAAATTAATACGATCAATCTTCGTCCCTACCGTTATCCATTGTTTCAGAAGGATGTCATTGTCGATTTGATTCAAGAAATGTTGCAGGCTGGGGTTATTCAGAATAGTACTTCTCCTTTTGCTTCACCCATTGTCCCTTTTCAAAAGAAGGATGGTTTGTGGCAATTAAGTATCGACTATCGTGCCTTGAACAAGATGACAATCGAGGATGAGTTTCCCATTCCTATTGTGGAAGAACTGTTAAATGAGTTGCGTGGTGCTTCTTACTTTTCCAAACTCGACCTTAAGTCGGGTTATTGGAAGATTGTATGGTGCCAAGTGATATTCGCACCGTCTCTAGTCAATATGAGTTTACAGAGATGCTGTTTTCGGAATTATTTTAAAAGTATTCCCTAAAATTAGCTAGGGCGGTGTGATGAAAACGATTTAAATTTCTTAATTCTAAATCTAAGGGCCTCTAAGCTAACATATTTATAACGACATAAGCATACACAAGAAATTAAAAGCATAAATAGAAATGCGAAAAATTAAAGGAAAGTTTAAAAGAAAAGTAATTAGTAATACATGGAATGTAGAACATAATTGTCCCTCGTGAGGAACCATCGAAACCGCGAGATCTTCTTTGTAATAACCTCTTGACACTCGGAGTGTAGGCTCCAAAGAAATTTTCTTAGGAAAAATTTGAAAGAGAAATTCTTCCTTTTTAATTCTCCAAAAAATCAAAGTTCTCAGGAAATTTTGGGATGCTAAATTGAGTTTTTAAGACCCATATCTATATTAGTGTTTGGATGGAGCTCCTTTTTAAAACGTTGATGTGGGATGCGGCTAGATACAAAAAACAAACGCATTCTAGAATTGCTCAAAATGACGTCGTAAAGCCAAGAAAAAATGTGTGTTTTGAAATTCCAGTCAAAACGCCACGTACCAAGTTGCAATTGGTCCGTGATTTAGTGCACCGGATGGTTGACGAACCTATGCCTTCCTTGGCCACGTTTCACGCTTTTATTGACTGCCAATGTGTACGCAGATCACCAATACTTGCCCATCGTGCCCGTGTCTCACCTGCCATGTGGCCGGTTGTGATTGGTCGCTCCAATAGACGTGGATAGCCAGCCTAAGCAGCCCCAATGTTGCACGTTGGTTGGCCAAATTAGTGAGGCACAGATAATGGACTGTTTTGACATGCTTGTTTTTTGTTTGTTTTATTAAATCCCCACATGTATAAATTCCTCTCATGAATATTATTTGGTAAAATATAAATTTATCCATCTTATGAATAAATAATTCACCAAATGAATTTTGTATAGCAAAATAAATTTATTCATCACATGAATAAATAATTTATCTCATAAATTTATCTAAAGTATTTTTTCAACCGGTGTACCTCTAAAGGCTTGCAGAGAGTCCTCAATGATAATTTAATTCTAGCTCAAAATGAGTCAAATCTAATTATCACTTAATAATATTGATTACCAATTAGTAATACTTAGTTCCACTAAATAAACATTACTGCACTCTAGAATTGAATATAATTATTCAGTAATTGCCAAATGACTTTTATAATAATAATTAACCCCTCTATTAGATATTTATAAGAAATAATAATCCAAGCTACTGTTATTATATTTCTCACCTCTTTCTTTTAAGTTCCCAACTTGCCCCTTTTGAAAAATTCTGTGATACAAAACGTAAATTTCGTATCACTTCCAGTGACAATCACTTGGAATACTTTAACCAAAGGTTTCGAATTTTTCAACACTTGTAAATATACTTAAGACGATATCTATATCTCAAAAGACACTATCGATTCCATATTGAATGTTTTCTTCCTGCTACACCTAATGCTATCATCCAAGGTACAAAGGACTTTGGCTCACTAAATGGGACCTCAGTTTTTCAGTACATCAAATTGACACACACCACATGCACAAGTCTAAGACAATCTCAGAATTTATAGTCATCGTCTTACTAGAATGAATTAGTTATTTCTGATAGTAGCTAAGAAATAAATAATTTAGGTAGTCCAGCTCTGTGTTCCAATCTTATTCACAAATACCAACATGACACTTTTGGGTTCTTATCCACATGACAAAGACAAGTCATTTAAAGTATCATATTTTTTATCATAATTGAGTCAAGTGAAGCTGGCCTGCTTGATATGGAACCAATGATTAAGCACGCCATAAGTTTTTATTTTTTTCGGATAATTAGCGACATGGTCGCAATGCAAAATGGCAACTCGAAAATAAGGCCATGATCAACCCGCAAAAAGCAGGGATCCAAGAGCATATACATAAAAGACAATTCAAACCAGGAAAGTCGGACAAAAACAAAACACAAACCAAACAGAAAGAAATGACTCAAACAGGAAAAACAGCTAAACAATACTACAGCTGAGACAAGCCAAGAAAAGGAGAAATGACCAACTAAACCAAAAATGGAGTAGAAATTAACTGGGACAGAACACCTAAAGCCCTATTCCAACCTTGCAAATAGCCCAACCATATCTGACTCATCACCACTGTAAGATAAACAAAGTCTTCTCCCAAACTCCCACTTGTGTCTCGCATCAATAAGCTTCGCTTCCTGTATAGGACTATCAGCCCTCCTCGCCAACCTCCCTTTCTTTCTTTTACGAGAGGGTTTGATCTGTTTCTTTACATGCTTTTCTGGACGTATATCTTTAAGGAATTCCTGCAGATTTTGCTTTGCTTATTCTTTAATCCTGCGCTTTTGTGCTCGACGACTCTTTTTTCAAGAAACAGGGCTAGTACTATGAAAATGTTAGGAACAGTATCCTGAAATCTAGATTTATTGTGGATATATTATTTTAATTAATAAATAAAATTGAAGTCCTAGTCTTTTCCTAGATAAATTTGTGTAAAAGGGCATTTTATACTGCATGTGATTTTCCTTTGGGAGACATCTATGAGATGGGTGCAGTCTTCAGACTACAATTTACATGTTTGTTCTAAGTGGTTTATGTGACTAAGCCACAAATAGACTTGGAACAAATGGTATGGGTTGTTGTTTGAAAGACTCGTAGTCGAAGACAAGTTTGGACCACTTGTATGTTAAGACTATAACGTGACACTTTAGATGACTTGTCTTGGTCATGTGGATGGATATCCAAAAGTGTTAGGTTAGTGTGTTTAATTAGATTGACACACTGAGTTGGACCATGTGAGTTACTTATTTCTAGACTACTATCGGAGATGAGTGATTCACGTTGTACTGTTTGAATGACGACTCTAAATCCTGAGGATATTCTGGACTTGTGCATGGAGCGTTAGTTACTTTGATGTACTATAAGTAAGGTCTAAATGAATGACTAAAATCCCACGTACATTGGGTAGCGGCGTGAAGTGTGACAAGGATCAGGTATTCAATAGGGAATCTACAGTCTCTTATGAGATATAGTTGTCCCCTTAGTTGATTTGTAAATATTTGAATAGCTCAGAAACTTTGGCCAAAGTATTCCCAGTGTTTGACATTTGTAATTTATACTATAAATATGTTTAAGTATAAATGAATTATTCAGTGAAGGGCGAGTCGGTAACTAATGGAGAAGTTGTGAGAAGGATAATGGTAGTGGTTATATTAATCCTTTGCCATAGATATATAGTGGAGGGGTTATTGTCATAAATACAGCCTATTAGGGAGATATTGAATAAATAATTTAAGTCTGGAGTGCAATAAGATTTATTTAGTGGAATTAAGTCCCATTAAATGGTAATTAAATTATTTTATGAGATGATTAATTTAACCAATTTGGAGCTAGATTTAAATTGTCCCTGAGGTCCCTACGCAAGCTTCTGTATATTTATTGCCATTAGAAAAATATTAAAGAATTCATGAGATGAATTATTTATCCATAAGATTGGTAAATTAATTTTGCCAAACATTATTCATGAGATGAATAAAAATTAAAAATTACAAAATAAAATAATTTTGGAAAATTAAAATTCATAAGATGAATTTTTACATGTGGGAAACAAAGCAAAAACAAAAAAAAGAACAAATCGCGAAAATAATGGTGGAAATCTGTGTCCGCGCGTAGTAGCAAACCAGCACGCGACACGTGTTGCTGGGCCAATAGATGACGATCCGTGCCATCAGGCACTGACCAATCACCGCGTGCCACATGGCATGTGGTGACAGGGCTAAAAGACGCGTGCACAGTAGTTGAAAAGCGTCGTTTTGTTTTCGTTTTTGTATGATACGCTGCGTTTGGTATTGTAACTTGAATTATTTTGTGCGTGTCCCACATCGTTTATTTTTATTTTTTCGCTTCGGTATACTACTATAAATAGAGGTACCTATTCTAAGAGTTTGGTATTCAATGAAATAAATTATTTAGGGTTTCCGGAATTGTTTCAGAAACCTAATTGGAGAGAAAAATTTTCGTTAAGGTTTTTCTTTCCTCAGTTTAATATTTTTTGGAGCCCACCCTCCGGACAGTTTGAGGTCATTGCGTAAAAGATTGCGGCTCTCGATTTTCTTGGTATTCTTTATAATTGGAGCAATTCCAGGTATGTTCTTCTTTCCCTCTTTTAGTTTTTGCTTTTCTATTTATTTATCGTATTCGTTATTATATCTGTTTAAGTTTATGTATTGTTATGAATGTATTATAGTAAAAGGCTTGTAGATCTAAATTAAGAATTAGATCTGTAGATTTAAATTATCAATTTAAGTCAACAGATTTAAAATGAGGAATTTTAAATCGACCATAGGTTTAGAAATATGAATTCTAAGCCTGTTCTGCTGCATAAACTTTATGAAAGTAGGGAGAATTTTTGAAGTTCGTCCCAACAACTGGTATTAGGGCAAAGGGTTTATTGAGATAAACCTATTCCAGGAACTCTCGCACGTGAGGTGTCACGAAGCGTGACTCTCCGACTAGGGGCTTAGGTAGAGAGAAAAGTCTCCTACTCTAAGTGCTCTAATAGGTGCCTATTGTTGTGACCACAGTTGAGAACTGTGAACCCAATAGTTGGCATCAGAGTTTATTTTTCCAACAAAATTCATAATCTTTTCCTAATAGAAAACTCATCACGTCTTCTCTCTTCTCCCCCTTGACATACTCGATTCTGCCACTGGTGGGTCCATCACCAATGTGGGATCAAAATCCGGTGGATACTCAGGTCCAAAAGACCCAGAATCAGTATCATTGGCGGCGTCTCGAGCCTGGATTTGAATGTTTTGTTAGCGATCTTGGGACCCTTTGGAGTCATCCAAGCCAACGTCGTTCCAGGATAGGGCAAGATGAGACTAAGATGCTTGGGTTGCTGCTCGGGAACTTGACAGGATAAAAGTAGGTTGGATGGTCGAACAAGGCTGATAAGCATCCCAAGCCCATCTATCGGAAAATTGGCAACCAACATGAATGTCAAAACTGCCGATGCCATGCTCCACGATACCTCTCTTATCTCTATCCCACCAAGATAGAGGACCCAAGGAATCATCGCAAACTCCCATGTCAGTGTTCGAGCACTCGTGTAAGGAAGGTCCAATTAGATAGTTAGGTTTCTGAAAGATGCACGTTCTGAAGTCGGTATCAACCTGAGAAGATGATTCCATTTCCTTGGATAGCCTGGCAGAGGAGACACGGGCAATTACTTTTTGGGAGCAATTGGGGATAATTTCAGAATTACCTTCGTTTACATATACCAAAAGGGATCCCCCGTGAACTTGCACTTGGACCATTTCATGTATACAGGATGAGGGGCATGTATCAATAAATACCCTTGCAACATCAATGCATCTCATTAAAGAAGTTCTGGCATCAACCCGAATAAACTTGCCCCATAAATTAGCAAACTCAGTGAACCTTTACTAAAACCAAAACTGGATCGGTAATCCATGAATCTCAATCCATACTCTTCTACACAAGGAACCCAGAGTCTGACCTAAGTACCTATCAATCTCCTTGAATTTGCAAAGCAGCATCTGTTTTCGAATCCTGAGGTATGAATCTAAGGACTCAGCCGAATCACATGTCAGAATGAAGGAGGTAGGGTTTAATCCTCTAGGGACCAAACCCCGAAGGTTATTCTCCGTAATGAATATGAGGACACTATCGAGCGTATCTTTCTCGAAAGATTGAGATATTATAGACCCATTAAGCATGCCTCCACGCATTTGTTAATATGTGCCAACACAACCCTGGGACTAGATTGAACCTCAGCATCCCTATACCGAACCCTTGGGGAAGCACCAACTCTCTCAAGACTAGCGATTGAGACTTTGGATTTTCAATGAGAATTTGAAGGAGATCGGTCCATGTCGGATTTAGCCCAGTCAACTCTAATTACAAGCCCGGCAACTCGTCTTCCATTCATGGTTGCAATTGCCTTGGCAGCCTCACTCCTAGCATGAAACCTGACAAAGTCATAGGAAAGCCTTGATCCCTCTCTTCAACTCTGAGGAACATAAGGGTCATAAATTGATTTAAAATCCCAAAATATGGCTTTTAGCCACAAATTTGATGCCCTCTCCAGAAGTCCATCAACGAAGATGGAAGTTGCCATTACAACCATCTAAAAGAAGAGGGAGAGAGAGGGGTGGGGGAGAGAGAGCGAGATGACTAGTGGTGGAGTGACAGTGTTTGTGGCGAGGCTGGTGTCTGGTGGTGGTGGGTGGCGGTGGTGGTGGTTGGGTAGTGAGTGTTAGGTTGGAGATGAGGTGGAGAGAGAGAGAGAGAGATAGGGTAAAGAGAGAGAGAGAGAGAGGAGAGAGAGAAAGAGAGAGCATACTGGTGGTGTAGTGACAGTTTTTATGGCAAGGCTAGTGCCTAGTGGTGATGGGTGGTGGAAGGGTATTGAGTTTTGGGTTTGGGATGGGGTGGAAAGAGAGAGAGAGAGATAGGGTGGAGAAAGAGAAAGATGGGTGGCGGGGTGGTGGCTACGGAGCCGAGTGGGGGGGGGGGGGGGGGGTGGCTTCAGAGTGGAATGAAGTGGCAGTGGCAGGTGTTAGTGGTGGCGGGTTGTAGTGGATGGCGGCTGCGATGGTGGGGTGCGGTGGCGCTAAGGGCGAGGTTACCATTGGATGGGATGGGGGTTGTTGGCAGCTTTTCTGGATGGGGATGGAGGTTGTCAGCTTTTCATTATTGAGGGCTTTTAGCACGTTATAAGATTTAATTCAGTTGTTTGGGATATTAGTTATGGATCATTAATGAACAACATAAAAATTGTTATCTGAGTTGCTCGAACCATCAATGATTCAATCTTGGACAAAAGGTTATCAAGAGTCCGTTATACGTAGTAGTGTAGATCAAGGGGATCTTAGATTATTTTGCCTTCAGTAATACTAGTCTAGCCTGGTTTTTGACCAAATTATCTAGTCCAAACAAATATTTTAATGAAATTAAGAATGTTCATTATTCTAAACCCACAATAAACCAAGATTAATTAAGCTTGCAACGGATGATTGAATGGTAGCCAATCTGATCCGATTGTATAAACAATAACATGGTGTAGTGCTGGTACTTGAATATGGAGAAACTACTGTCACTTTGTTTAGACACACAAAATCAGTTGCATAATCCATTAATGGCAAATTATATCTAATTTGAAAGTAGAACATTATGAATAATTTAGTAATATTAATACATTGATTTCTACAAGCTATATCAAATACTTTGAACATGGAAAGAGAAAGATCTTAATATGACTACCAATGTTAAATACAACTAAGGGCGCTCAAAAGATGCTGCAACCAATTCCTTTTATATATCCTATGACAGTAATTTTTCAGCATCATAATTAGCTTTTCTATAATTGTGAGTCACATGACTTTCTTTTATATTTGGTTTTTAGAACACGAATGAACGAAGGGAAGAAATACTTTTACAAGGACAATGGAGACAAAGCATATCAACAAAGAACTTTATATTTCATGAATAAACGAAATGAGCGGCGAAGAACACCTACTTGTTATGTTTCATGCTGTTCTTCTAAGGTATTTTATTCTCAACAGCATTTTCATATAAGCAGAAGAACACTTAAACAGCTTGATTCATTTACTTTTAATAGTTGTTCAACCATTAACCAAGGTGACATGAGTCAACTCATTCCACACATTAATGAAGACACCAACACATATTTTCCCTGTATATGAAACATGTTACCTTTCTTGTTTATTTTCGAACATGTTGCCCTTGTAATCTACTTTAACCTAGAAACTCTTTCTCAAATGAGTGAAAGAGATCTTTTATGGCTTAATGCATTCCACGAATAGTCATTTGCCGGTAAACTAAGGTGGCGTAAATCAACTCATTCCAAGCATCAGGAACCCCGGGAAGACACCAATGGCTGCAATCTTGCTTTCGAGCAGAGACCTTAGTGGTGTTAGTACTGTTCTTGCCGTAGATTGAAGGGTGACCGTCTTTCCGAAAATTTGTTAGCCTCGTAACATTCAACAACGTAACGGGCACCCGCATTTGCTTGATCACCTCTTCCACTATCTTCATCTTCAATGGGTAGTTATCTAAGAAAGCCCCAGCTGATATTGGTTCGGTTTCTCCATGACACGTACCTCCGGAGTCCCAGTCACCTCCTCTGTTTCAGTGCAGTCCCAACAGCATAATTTTGTGAGTACACTGTTAAATTTTTACCAATATATGTATCTGATAGACATAATAAAGGATCAATGATTTATAAAAAAGCTTGTTTAATGACGTAAGTCATGAGCTTCTTGACCATAGAATTGCTTTTTTTTTTTTTTTTCCAAATTAGATTCAGGCAGAGTTTTCCATTTTATCAAGATGTATGCACGAAACTTGGTCAGATCTACTTCTCATCCATGGAATCAAATTGGAGTTCAGCAGCGTCCCTAGTACCAGGTGTGCTAGATCTTCATGAAGGGTCGTGTTACAGGGCAAAACCTGATCAGACCCTCAAACACGAATCAACATACCAAGAGCTGAGATTATATTGATAAACCCTAAAAAAGTGGGGATTATATAGATTTTAAGAGAGAAGGAGAGAAGTAGAAGAAGATAGAAATGGGGAGAGTTAGAGAGAAATTAGGGGGAGAGAGATAAATTGCTTAACATTTTTGGCATACCTCTCATCTTCCTCTAACCTTTTATTTATAGAGTTAGAGGAGGGTATTATCGTAATTAACTATTTAACTTATATTTATTTATACCTAAATTATCCCTCACTTAACTACTATATTTTTCACTGTATCAATACATTCCCCCTTTAAAGATCCTTGTCCTTAAGGAACTAAGTATTAATACTTGAATTAATGACCCTCTAGGGTCAAATATTAAAATTACAAATACAAAAATGTGTAAGTACATATTAGGGGCAACGAGGTAATTGTGACAGTTCATTCTTAAACCCAATCGCTCCTCCTCTTTCGTCCCATCTGGTAACCACCCTGAAACCCTAACCCCAACACCACCTAAGCTGCAGAGCGGCGTTCCGACGACATCAGGTGGGGCGATGTCAAGGAAATGGCTGCAAGTAAGATGCGACCCGGACTGGAGGTGGTGGTGGAGGGCCTCGATCATCGTGGCGCTGCTTCCCGCCTCTGAAATGACAGCCAGTACGCACGAAGGAGGTGGTTCCTCGACAATCGACGACGGCCCATCTATTCCCGGTGGCTCTGGCGCCTTCGCCTAGGTCCGATCACCCCTTTTCCATGGATCTCCGGTCTCTTCGCCGTCGGAATTGATGATCAGTGACAGAGGTTCCGAAGCCTCAACTTCAGCTCCATTTTCGACCAGATCTGCTGGTGCCGGAGCTTCATCTACCTCGATGCCGCTACAGTAAGTCTCAATTTGATCCTTTACTTGTGAGTACTCCTCTTCGCTCTGAGTTTTGATTTCGTCGAATTTTTTCTCCATTTTCTGTCCGAAATTCCCCAGTTGCTGTTTGATTTCTTCAGTTTTCTTTTCAAATTTGTCAAGCCATTTCAACATATACTCGAGTTGTACTCCGGATAGACCAACTTGGACCTCCATTGATGAATACCAAAATTCAGCACCCCCAGGTCAGAGGATCGAAGCTCTGATACCAATGTTACAGGGCAAAACCCGATCAGACCCTCAAACACGAATCAACATACCAAGAGATGAGATTATATTGATAAAACCCTAGAAAGGGGAGGATTACATAGATTTTAAGAGAGAAGGAGAGAAGTAGAAGAAGATAGAAAGGGGGAGATTTAGAGAGAAATTAGGGGGAGAGAGAGAGATTGCTTAACATTTTTGGCATACCTCTCATCTTCCTCTAACCATCTATTTATTGAGTTAGGGGAGGGTATTATCGTAATTAACTATTTAACCTATATTTATTTATACCTAAATTATCCCTCACTTAACTACTATATTTTTCACTGTATCAGGTAGCAACATTCTTATGGGGTTTTGAAGGGGAAAATTCATTGCTTTGAAGCCATGCGATTGTAAAAGTTTGGATGAGTAAATATATTTGTAAAGACGCTTTTTAATATATATATATATATATATATATATATATATATATATGCATTATATGGAAGGTATGGTTATGAATGTACTATAACATTACCAGTCACATATTAACTTACTTTTCATGCTCTAGCCTTTGCAAAAAGGTCTTGATGCAGCCCGCTAAGGATTGGTGCTAGGCTTGGCGGATTGGCAGGAGGATGGCTTGGCGGGATGCAAGGTTCAACGCGGGGGCATGTCAGCTGGGATTGACAACAAGAATTTGGGTTGATAGCCGAGATTTGGGGCCAGATTTAAATTTCTTCCTTTCTAGCTTTATTTCTTTCCTTGGTTATCGTAAATTTGATTTCTTTCCTTGTTAACATCTCCTCTATATAAAGGAGAAATAGCTAGGATTTTAGAGTGAGTTCTTTTTCCAGATTTTAAATCATATCTTGAGTCTGTTTTATTGGGTTGTGAGAATCGAGATTATTTTCCCTTTTTTATTTTATTACCTAATTAGAAAAATTAAAGGGAAGGCCATAGAACCTTCTCGTACCCCTATTTTCCCACTTTACGCTCTGCATCAGGTGGTACCAGAGCTCAGAACGACCTAAGATGGCCTGTGAACTTCAAAGGAACGCCACCATCAAAGACGTTTATGACCGTGATCGTCAACAGCAAGCTGAGAAGAGGATAGAGGAATTGGAGGAGAAATTCCGGCGAATCGAGTGTAGCTTGATTCAACTGGGAGCAAATCCCGATCTTACACCGGGAACTTGGCCCCAACGCCCATTAACACTTGAAGTAGCAAGAGAGGAGGCAGACGAATGCTTCCAAAACCCATACCTGGACGAGGAGCTACTAGATCCGAGGACAATGCTCTAGTGGCCTAATATCAGAGACGCCAATGACGGTGACGATCGGAGGTGGGAATCTGGCCTCCGGGTTGAAATTTTGGGGTTTAATGGAGGAGGACACCCAGAAGAGTTCTTGGATTGGCTAGTTTCCGTCAAGGAGGTTCTTAAGTTCAGGGAAGTACCAGAGAGAAAGTAAGCATTGCTCGTTGCTACTCAGCTATGGGGTGGGGCAGCCGCATGGTAGCATCAGCTGAAGCAAATTCGGTTTAGTTAGGCGAAGACGAAGATAGAGTCTTGGGAAAAGATGAAGAAACACATGAGAGGCGCCTTCCTGCCTCACAATCACACCAGAATGATGTACCAGCGCTTACAAGGATTGTGACAGGGCTCTAGGTCCGTGGAGGAGTACGCAGCAAAATTCTACTCATTAGTCGCTAGGAATGACTTGGCAGAGATAGGGGAGCAATTGGCGGATCGTTACATGGATGGATTGAGGGAATCTATACAAGAGGTGTTGAACATGTTTGACATCTTTTCTGTTTTTAGTCAAGTCAAAGAGCGGTGAACGTGGAACGATAGCAGAGGTGACGCCAAGCTGGCGGTAGAGACCAAACTCGAGCACCACCAACTCAGAGTGCACAGAACAGACTACAACCCACCAACGCTGGGAAGCAGTTTACTCAAGACTTGGTGGGTTCATCAAGGACTTGTTGCTTTAAGTGTGGCGAAGTTGGTCATCGTGCTGCTGACTGCTGAAAGGGTGACAGACCTAGTAAAGCTCTTTTCGTTAATGAACCACGAGGAGAAGAAGGCGTGGCCATTGAGGAAGAAGGCCAAGATGAATTGGCGGAGCAGGAAGAGGATGTCGTGACAGGTGATAAGGGGTATCTGTTAGTGGTTAGGTGTGTTTGCTTCGCGGCTAGAGAGGACCAGGGGGATAGTTGGCTGAGGAACAATAGCGTCCATACCACAAGAACCATTGGCAGTAGGTGGGCCGTATGGTTATTGACTAAGGCAGTTGTGAAAACGTAATATGCGAAGAAGCAGTCGGCAAGTTGGGGCTGAAGACGGAAGCGCATCCTAATCCCTACAAGTTGTCATGGCTCAAGAAGGGAAATTAGGTGACTATTTCCAAACGTTGCTTGGCTAATTTTTCGAATGGGGCTAAGTACAAGGACGGGATATGGTGTGACATTATTACTATGGATGCCTGCCATTTGCTATTGGGGAGCCCATGGAAAATATTATAGGAGTGCCATCCATGATGGAAGGAAAAACATATATAGCTTCATCTTTGAGGGGATCAAGATCATCTTGTTGCCTAAGAAGGAGGAGATGCCATGAGCCTTAGTGGCTCAACACCGAAATATACAAGGATGCGCCATGTTTGCCAAGGAGGTTGGCGACACCAAGGTCGTGTTTGTGTTGATTGGGAAAGAGATCAATGTCAGTTCAAGGGAGATACCGAGTGAAGTCACCGCTTTGTTGAAGGAATATGCTGACATATTCCTAGAAGAGTTGCTTGCTACACTGCCGCCATTAAGAGACATCCAGCACCACATTGATTTGGTTCCGGGTGCTTCCTTACCGAATAGGCCTCATTACCAAATGAGTCCAGCTGAGCATGAGGACCTGAGACTCCAAGTGGAAGAGCTACTTGCCAGAGGCTTTATCAAGGAGAGCTTGAGTCCTTACGCTGTTCCAGCTTTGTTGATGCCAAAGAAGGATGGGAGTTGGTGAATGTGTGTTGACAGTAGGGCAATCAACAAGATCACGGTACGATATCATTTCCCTATTCTGAGGTTGGATGACTTGCTAGATTAGTTGTATAGCTCGAAGGTATTTACAAAGTTGGATCTCAAGAGTGGATACCATCAGATTCGGATCTCACCAGGAGATGAGTGGAAAACCGCCTTCAAGACAAGAGAAGGGCTTTATGAATGGTTGGTCATGCCATTCGGGTTATCCAATGCACCAAGCATGTTCATGAGGTTTATGAATCATGTTTTGCGTCCTTTCAGTGGAAAGTTTGTCGTTGTTTATTTTGATGACATCTTGATATATAGCAAGGATCGTGTTGAACATATCCAGCATATGGAAGAAGTGCTTAGTACTTTGAGATCCCAAAGTTTGTTTGCCACCTTTCAGAAGTGTGAATTTGTGAGAGACGAGGTAACCTTCCTTGGGTTTGTTGTATCCAAGGATGGCATATCAGTTGATAAAGGGAAGATTGCAGCTATTCGTGACTGGCCTTAGCATAGAACGATTGGCGAAGTTCGTAGCTTCAATGGGTTAGCGTCATTCTACAGGTGCTTTGTTCCGAGTTTCAGTTCCATCATGGCGCCTATCACTCTCTAAAGAAGGGCTCCTTCGTGTGGACACCTCAAGCAGAAACCACCTTCAATATAATCCAGGAGAAGCTAATCACAGCACCAGTGTTAGCCCTTCCTGATTTTTAGAAGACTTTTGAATTACACACGGATGCCTCCAAGATTGGCATTGGCATTATGCTTAGCCAAGATGGGAAGCCTATTGCGTATTTCATTGAGAAGCTCGATGGCAGTAAGTTGAATTATTCAACTTACGATATGGAATTCTATGCACTGGTGAGGGCATTGAGGCACTAGAAGTCATACTTAGCCAACCAGGAGTTCATTTTGTATTCTGACAACGTTGCCCTCAAATACATCAATAGCCAAGACAAGCTCTTTGACAGGCACGCTAAATGGGCTAGCTACTTACAACTCTTCCACTTTGTCATCAAGCATAAGTCAGGCGTGATGAATAAGATGGTGGATGCACTAAGTAGGAGGACTTTTGTCCTGGCGAATAGTAGAGTGAAGGTTATCGGGTTTGACCAGCTGGTGGATTAGTATCGTAATGACCCCACCTTTGGCGAGATATGGCAGGAAGCGCAGTCGGGGTCTGTTCCTGATTACTCGATTCATGGCGGATTCTTGTTCAAAGGGAACCAGCTTTGCATTCCGAACTTAAGCTAGCGGCTTAAAATCATTGAAGAGAGGCATAATGCGGGGCATGTGGGTAGAGATAAGATGCTCGAACTCATTACAACCAACTACTTCTGGCCCACCATTCGCAAGAAGGTTGAGAGGTATGTCAAGCAATGCCATGTTTGTCAAATTTCAAAGGGCGAGGTGACCGACGTTGGACTTTATATGCCATTACCGATTCCAATTCAGCCGTGGACAGATATCAGCATGGACTTTATGCTAGGCTTATCGAGACCACCGGCGGGATTGACTCCATCTTCGTCTTTGTAGACCGTTTCTCCAAGATGGTGCACTTCATCGGGTTCAAGAAGGCTACTGATGCCATATATGTGGCAGGTCTCTCTTTCCAGGAAGTATACAAGTTGCATGAGTTGCCGGCTAGCATTGTCTTTGATCAGGATGATCGGTTTGTGAATCACTTCTGGAGGACTCTCGCCTTTAACATCGTCCATCACCCTCGAACGGATGGACAAACCGAAGTCACTAACCGATTGTTGGGAAATCTTCTCCGATGCCTCGTTGCTGAAAATGCCAAGGGATGGGCAAGGAAATAAAAATTGTTATTATGAGAACCCTATTGCATATAAGTACATGCTAATTACCCAATTTATCCTAGCATTCAGTTCAATTACTACTTAAGACATGGTAGGTTTTCGGGGACTAGGCTTTCTGATTACCGCCTTACAAAATTTTCCCCATCCCCTTTATTCAATAGGTAAAATACGAACGGCTAAATATTAGGCTCCGTTTGGTAAAGGGAAATTTTTATTTCCTGAAAATATTTTTCTTTGGGTTCTGTTTTGTTTGTTTCGACAGAAAACATAATTTTACCTCCATCGCATATAGGCTATGAAGGTACTATAATATAACCATCGAGGTGAATGACCTAAAAGATTAAATGGAACAATATATAGACAAGTAAATTTCTTATGAATTTCAAAGCATTGTTAATCATTTCCTTTAAGGGTTATAATGTTTCCTTGTTTAGTTTAATAGAAAACATCGTCTCCTAGTCATCATATTTAGGACAACATAAGTAGTGATATAGCATGCATTATAAGTAATAACTAAACATAATTAACTATCCAAGCAATACATAATCATCATTTAACAGTTCATAATGGAAAACATTATTCAGCTGGAACAATCATAGAGTAACATCTAGGATTCATTACCGAGAAGCTATCTCATTCCAAGAATAAAATATATTTTAAAATATATGTCCCTGCATTTCGTTTTTACTATTTTATGTTATAGCAAGGTATAGCATGATTTGTAGAAGATTATTTTTTAAGAATAAATAAACAAATTATGAGGCGGGAGCACATTTTTGGTCGAGATAAACAACGGAAAGCATTAAACAGAATTTGGTTTTCCTTGGAAAACCTTCTCCAAACGAAAATATTTTCCGAGGAAAAAGTACTTCTCTCGAAACAAACGGAGCCTTAGTTTGACATGAACAATATGCATTGTTTATTGTATTCAACGTAATGTTATTCACTATTAGACACTATCCAAGGTCCTTAATTTAGACCTTACTAGGATTATTTATTTGAGGTCAAATCAAATTTAATGTATGAATAATTTTAACATGATGAGAGCAATTCAAGGTAGAACTTAGACCGGGTCAAAATTTTGATTAATATTTAACCAAATTGTTATTGTAGAATTTATTCTTCAATCTTTGTCTTAGTTTGGCTTGAGTTTTGGCCAATAAGAACCTCTACGAATTCAAGATGGTTACTTCCAAGCTAAACCACAAACCGGAATTTCACATACAGAATAAATGGTGGCAGGGGTATTCATGCAGCAGTCCAAACCGTAAAACCGAATTGAATCTTGCTATTTAGTTTATAAGTTGACTGAACAACTTATTATATAGTGCAATCCTTAATTATCTAGAATTTTATTTATCTTCAGCCTAAATCGACTGAAGTCTAAGGTGATGAAATTTAAAGTATAAAATATTAGGTATTATCAAAATTCCAATTGAACTGCATAATTTGGTCTAAGATTGAACCCGACCCATTCTATAGTACAATCCTTGTCAAACTGTATTTACCTTTAATAGTTTATAATCCCATCATGTTTATTTCAATTTGATCTAGATTTGAACCAATGAATAACTCGAAATTTTATGAGGCCTACAAAATAATGACTTCTCCCAATTGACAAGGAAAGTTATCAGCCCATTTTATAACGGAAGTCGTTTTCCACCGTTTAGGTGGAAAACCTTTTCCTACGAAAATTCTTTTATGTAAAGGATAGTGTGCTGAACAAAGAAAAACAATGAGAATCAATTCGTAGAATCATATTCCCTCTACACTCATTCTCACTTTGTGCTTTTGGTTTCATTTTATTTCTGAACTATTTTAGTAACAACAAAATAAGTTACAAGAAAAATAATTTGCTACACACCTTGAAAGTGTGCGATTATTGTAGCCATTTTTGTTGAATTTCCTCAACAATACAACCAAAAAATCCTTTTTCCAACACTACAGAAACCATAAAAAAACCTCCTTTGCTTCACTGCAAAATAATCAAATGGATGAAATCCCTAAAAACCATTTAAACTTCACTGAAATCAGCACAAGCTCAACAAATTCTACCAATGGGGACCTGTAGAACGTTTTGAATTCTTTTCTGGCCTTAATGGAAAATATCATCACATAAAGGAGACCTTGCCATCCCTCAATGAGACTTTCTCAATAATTCGTGAAGAGGAAAGTAGAAGAATGTTTGGAGTGCAAATTGGAAGAGAGGTCGGCCCACCATTGTCAGGTACAAGCAAAGAATAGAAAAGCGGAGGTCATACAACCTACCAACCGTGAAGGAATTTCGTACTAATACTGTTAGAAGCCTCGCCACCCTAAGGATACTTATCAGAAGCTCCATCAGGGTTTCTCGAGAGAGGACATTCAAGGCAATAAGCACAGATTACACGAGTTGAGAACCCATGCCACGATGCACCAAAGAGTGAGCATATTTGAAAGGAGATTGAGAGGTTAAGAAATTTACTTCATTAGCTCAAACAGGTAAGTTTTCCACTTCTCATGCCCTTAGCATCTCTCATGCATCTCGTGTTAACTCTTGGGTTATAAACTCTGGAGCTATAGACCCTATGATGTTTTCCCCTACATTCATTTGACACAGTGTTAAAAAAAAAAAAAAAAATTTAAATATTCCCGTTGTCCTCCTAAAAAAAAAAAAGAAAGAAAAAAAGGTAAAATAAAAATTACATATGGATGTGTTACCACTGCTGCAGGCCAACGGATTGTAACCCCACTTCCAGATCTTCCTCTTAAGAATATTTACATGTTTCAAAACGTTGGGTGAACCTTTTATCCATTAAACAAGCTCTCAAGCTCTCAAATATTTAGATTCTCAAGTAATTTTCTATCCTATACATTGTATTTTTTAGTATCGGCCTACAGAGGATCATTGGGTTTGTTAAGAGAAGGGTGTTAGACTATATTGTATAGGTGTTATTACTATTTATAACTGAGCCCAATTGGCGTGCTTTGTATATATGTAAAACCCATTATAACTCCTATAAATATACGAGAGGGCTACAACATTATGTGTGCTTCTCATTTTTTCATGGTATCAGAGCTAACCTTGGTTTTTTCGTAAATTAGGCAAACCCTAGCCTCCCTTTCTTCCCTCCTCAAAATATTCAAAACCCTAATATCGGCATAACCTAGCGCGCCGCCGCCGTCAGCACCCCAACCCGACTAACCCCAGCCTCCCCCGAACAGCCTTCTTTTCTTTTTTTGAAAGTAGCAATTTCTTTTAGCCTTTGTTGCAGTGAGATCTGGAAGTGATCATCTAAAGATTGAATTTTTGAATATCGTTTTGAGAGATTTTGATTGAAGACAGTGAAGAGGATTTGAATTTGAAAGTTGAAACCCTAGGTGGAGTGGAGGAATCGAAGATTTCAATGCAGGAGAAAGAGATTTTGGCCGGTGGAGAATTAATTGATTCTGTTTTTGCCCGTGATTGCTTGTTTAATTTCATGGAGGTGGTTGCTGTTGATTATGCTCAACCCAATGATTGGTTCTGCTTTCTAACCTGGCCTACCTTTCTTTGGGTTTCCTACTTTCTTCAGTGCTTCTGTTTATGGTGAGAATATATTATATCCACTATTTTTTCATCCTGCAATTAATACTTATGCCACTGGTTCTAATTTCTATTCAGGGTTTGTTTCCCCTCAAACCATTTTTCAATCTCTTACTGCTCATTCTACTACTTTGACTGATTTTCTCTGGATAATGGATAGTGGTGCATCGTCTCATATGACTAATAACCCCATTTTGCTAACGTCTCTTCGTCCTTATCATGGCTATGATAAAATATTAGTTGGTAATGGCGCTTGTTTATCGACTACTGGGATTGGATATGGTTCTCTTCTTATACCTGTTGGTCCCTTCAATTTGCATAATGCCCTTTATGTTCCTGGTCTTTCCACTAATTTAATCTCTATTTGTCAATTCTGTAAAGATAATTGTTGCCTTTTAGAATTTTACTCGGGTGGTTTCTCCATTAAAAATGCTAAAACGATGTCCCTCATTATTCGTTGTGCTAGTTCGGGGCCTCTTTTCGCTATTTCCAAACCAAACACAGTCAGTCGACTTGGTCAACCCGGGCAGCCCGTGGCATCCTCCCCACATGTTTCCTTAGTTGCTTCCAAAAACACACAACCTCTCTGGCATCGTCGACTTGGCCATCTCGGAGAGCCAGTCTTGTCCACTTTAGTCAAACAAAAATTTATTTCTTGTTCGAGTTCTTATGAGTCCAGTTTGTGTCATGCTTGCCAACTCGGTAAGCATAGTTGTTTACCTTTTCAAAAATCTGTCACTAGTACTACACGTTCTTTCGATATTGTTCATTCTGATGTATGGACATCACCTGTTATCAGTTTCAGTAGTTTTTAGTATTATTTGCTATTATTGGATGATTATTCTTATTTTGTGTAGATTTATCCTATGCGTGCCAAATCTGAGGTTTTTGACCTACTTTTTTAGTTTCGTAATCTTGTGTTGAATCAATTTGGTGTGGAAATCAAACATTTTCAATGTGATAATGGCACTGAATTTATCAACCGTGACTTTAATAGTCTTTTTTTGCAAAGGGCCATTCTTAGTAGGGTTTTCTGCCCTCACATCTCCTAACAAAATGGGAAAGCTGAACGCATGCATCTTACTATTGGTAACTTAATGCGTTCCCTCTTGTTTCAAGCATGCATGCCTTTGGAATTTTGGGTAGAAGCAGTTTCTGTTGTAGCTCATTTTATCAATCTTCTACCATCCACTTCTATTAAGAAGAAAGATCCCCTTTCAACGTTTGTACAAGAAGCAAGTTAATTACGATCATCTTCGGGTTTTTGGTAGTGCCTACTATCCGAATCTAAGTGCCACCACGTCTCATAAGCTTACTCCGTGCTCTACTTCATGTGTTTTCTTGGGCTACCCACAGAATCACAAAAGTTGTAAATGTTTGGATCTTTTTACTAATAAAGTCATTATTTTGAGGCGTGTTGCTTTTGATAAACTAGATTTTTCATTTGCACGATTGAGCACTCTCTTAAGATACAATGACCTGGCTTCATCAAGTCTTTTCTCCTTTGCTCATGTCTTCACCATTCGCGGGCCTCCAACCATCGCTTCCGCAGCCTCCTGCAGCGCTACCCATCGCAGCTGCCACACCGCCCCCCGCGGAGCCTGCACCACCGGTTGCGCCTGCAGCCCCTTCAATTGTGCCACCAAATGTGGTTGCACATCTGCTCGCACCGGGGTCGACTCCCCCTACTTCCTCTATTCATCCCATGGTGACTCGTGCTCGTGCTGGTATTGTAAAACCTCTTCTCAAACCTTCTATGATTGCTCATAGTACTTTGCCCAAGGTAACTTTCTCTTATAAGCAGGCACTAACTGATGAGAACTGGAAGCATGCTATGCTCGATGAATTTAATGCTCTTATTCATAGTAAGACATGGGATCTTGTTCCTCCGTCCTCTCATGGTAACATTGTTGGCTCCAAGTGGGTTTTTCGTATTAAGCAAACATCTACAGGTCACGTTGAACGGTATAAAGCTCAGTTAGTTACTCAAGGATTTACACAGCGGTATGGCATCGACTACGGTGAAACTTTCAGTCCAGTTGTTAAGCCTGCTACTATTCGTACTGTTTTGACTATTGCTACTTCTCGACACTGGCCTATTCATCAACTCGATGTCAAAAATGCTTTTCTTAATGGCACACTTAATGAAGAGGTCTACATGAAGTAACCACCGGGTTTCATTAGCTCTTAGTATCCTGGTCATGTCTGTAAGCTTAATAAGTCTCTTTACGGTCTCAAATAGGTACCTCATTCATAGTACACTTGTTTTGCTACCTTTTTACAATGGTTGGGTTTTCGAAGCTGTAAGTCAGATTCTTCTTTATTTGTCTTACATCGTGGACATGATATGGCCATATTATTAGTCTATGTTGATGATATCATTCTCACGGCCTCTTCTCATGCGGTACTTCATGATCTACTTCGCTCTCTTCACTCTGAGTTTGATATGACCGACTTGGGGCGCCTTAATTACTTTTTTGACATCTCGGTATCTCACCTCTCTTCAGGGTTATTCTTGTCTCAATCTAAATATGCACATGATCTTCTAGACCGAACCGGCATGCTTTCCTGCAAGCCTGTTGCTACACCTACAGGTTCCAAGTCCAAGCTTTCTTTAGAAGACGGCGAACTTATTACTGATTCCACCTTATACAGGTCCATTGCTGGTGCCCTTCAATATCTCACCTTTACTTGTCCTGACATCTCTTACGCAGTTCAGCAGGTGTGTCTGTTTATGCATGCTCCATGATCATCGCACTGTATGGCTGTTAAGCGCATCCTTCGCTATATCAAGGGCACTATTGATCATGGTTTGACTATCTCCTCGACATGTTTGGACCAACTTCTTGCTTATTCGGATGCTGATTGGGTTGGTTGCCCTAACACTCACCGTTCTACTTCTGGTTTCTGTGTTTTCCTCGGAGGCAACATTATCTCCTGGTCTTCTAAGCGACAGCCCACCGTCTCTCGTTCTAGTGTCGAGGCCGAGTATCGTGCGATCTCCAACGCCATGTCCGAATGTTGTTGGGTTCGATCTCTTCTTAGTGAGCTCAGTCTTCTTCTTCCACGAGCTACTTTGGTCTATTGTGATAATGTTTTTGCCATGTACATGTCTGCCAACCCCGTCCAGCATACTCGCACAAAATATATCGAGATTGACATTCATTTTATTCGTGAGCATGTTCAAATGGGTCTTGTTCGAGTACTTCATATTCCTTCCTCACAGCAGATTGCACAAAGAATTTTCGACGCACTCTTTTTCTGCTATGTTAGACTATATTGTATAGGTATTATTACTATATGTAGCTGAGCCCAGTTGGCCTGCTTTGTATATGATGTAAAGCCCATTATAAGTTCCATAAATATACGAGAGGGCCACAGCATTATATGTGCTTCTCATTTTTGCAAAGGGATATACTCTACATCTTGGGGACCAAGGTTTGCCCTTTATGTCCTAACTGAACACTGAACCTCCAATTGTGAAGAAATTTGGCTTCAACGTTTAAATCTAGACATCCTCCATTCAGTTTCTTAAGGAACATATTTCCTTTGTTATTCAAAAATCTAGGTATTGGGGGTTTGCATTATGATATTTGTCAGTTTGTTAAAAGATTGTCTTCACCTTGTCTATAATTCATCCAAATATATGCAATCCATTAATAATCTCTAAAGTCCGAAAAGCAAGTTGGTTTCTTACATTTATTGATGATTACACAAAGGTAACGTAGATCTTTCTTCTAAGACATGAATTTGTGGTTGGTGAAGTCTTTTCTAATTCCTTTTGAAAGATAAGAACCAATTTATGAAAGGGTCAAGGTGTGACAATGCAAGAGATTAACTTTAACCAAACCTTATTGCCAACTTTACAAAAAGGAGTGATCATTCCTTACTCCTGTTGTGTGGACACATCTTAACAAAATCTAGTAGCTGAAAGAAAAAAACCATTTACTTGAAGCAGCTAGATCACTCTTATTCCAAATTCAAGCTCCTAAAACATATTGAGGGGAGGTGGTTCTCACTATGGTGCATTTGATAAATAGGATATCGTCAACGTTATAGGTAGTGAAGGATCTTTGGAAGCATTCCTAACCCACTTTCCTGTCACATATGGTTACCAAGCTTCACCAAAAAGTTTGCCCGTTTGTTAGCTTTGTTCATAAGCATAATAGAGGAAAATTTGACCCATGAGCCCTAAAGTGCTTGGCTATTTTTCCACAAAAAAGGGCATAAATATTTTTATCGCCCTTCAATGAAATTCTTAGTCCATGGATATAACGTTAGTTGAGAAGGATCCATTCTTCTCTTGATAAAAACACTATGGAAGACAAGTACGAGTCAAGGACATGTTTTTTACTGATTTTCCTATATGATTACCATGTTTACATTCCACTAAACCTCAAAGCATAGCTGAAACAACCCAAAAATGCCCCACAGCAACCCAAAATCTCAATATTCAGCCAAAACCAAAACCTGAAGACACCATTCAGAGCCCTTTGGATTCGTCTTCTGAAACTGGGGACAACCCAAACTTGAAACAACCTCTGAAAACGCATTTAAACCACAACATATTGTTGAAACTCCACGCTTGGTGCATTCCAGGAGGAGTCCCCAATCCCTTACCAAATCAAGTTCAAGTGTCCAATCTGAGTTAGATATGGAAACTTCGAATGTTTCCCTACCACTAATGACGTAAATATTCCTATAGCTATTAAAAAAGGTACTCAAGGTTGCACTCAACACCCAAATCTCAATTTATTTTCTTAAGAAAATATTCCCCACAGCACGACTGTGTCCTCCCTAAAATGAACTCCATTCCTACACCACAAACTCTAGACTTGGCACTTAGGGACAAGAATTAGAGAAATGGATAAGAATTAGAGAAATGACATGAATGAGGAAAATAATGTGATTAAAAAAAAAAAAAAAAGAAAGAAAAGAGGGAAATAGTTGATTCACGGAAAGGAAAGAGATTTGTAGTTTACAAATGGGTGTTCACTACAAGGCACAACACAGATGAATCATTAGAAAGGTACAAGACAATGTTAGTGGCCAAGCGTACATTGAAACCTATGGGGAAGACTACAAGGGAACCTTCGCTTCAATGGAAAAAATGAATAATATCCATATAATTTTATCATTAGCAGCTAAACTCTAGTGGAGTTGGTAGCAATTTTATGCTAAGAATGCATTTTTACAAGGAGAATTTCGAAAAGTGGGCATCGAATCTCCACTGCGTTTAGAGAACTACTTTGACAAAAACAAAGCGTGTAGGCTGAAGAAAGCAATATATGGGGTAAAACAATGTCCTCGGGCTTGGTTGGGAAGATTCACTAAGACCATGCTTGTAATGAATACAAATGGATTTAAGGAAATCACATCTTTTTTTTATCACACACTTTAGTACTAGGAAAATAACTAAGTTGATTGTGTACCCAAGGAGTGTAAAAGAACTGAACATTGTATGAACTACTTATGAATGAAATCGATTATAGTTCATTACGGTTCATTATTGGGGCTCGATAGCTTAGTAAGCTGAGTTCAAGCATGTTCGATAAGCTTAACGAGCCAAGTTCAAGCAAGGGGGTGCTCGGCTTGTTGGTGTCAGCGAATAGCTTGATAAGGGCTCGATAAAAACTTGTTAAAGCTCATTAACAGCTCATTACTAGCTCAAGACCAGTCAAAATTAGCTCAAAAATGGTTCAATAGTAACTCAAATAGCTTGGATTGATAGGGAGCTCAACTTGTTAACAAACTCGATTATAGCTCGACTTTGCTCAGTAATGAGCTCGGTTTGGCTCGATAAGAAGTTCGAATTGGTTCAATTGGCCTAATGAGTTGAATCGAGCCGCGTATTAGACACACTTAAATCTTAATGAATCGAGCTCGAATAAGGTTCAAAATCTCGATAAGAGTTCAACACGAATTCGAAATCAATAAGTGTTATCGAGGGCCAGTTCAAACAAAAGGGTTCTAGGCTTGACTTAGCTCATTTATTCACTATCTGTACATTGATGATATAATTGCTGCAGGTGATAACCTAGAACGGATATAAACGCAAATCAACATATGAGTTTGAAATCAAAGGCTTGTGAGATTTAAATACTTCTTGGGAATAGAACTAGATTGATTAAAAGGTGGGATATTTATGTCTCAACAAAAATATATTCTAGATCTTCTAAAAGAGTAGGAAAGTTAGCCCGCTAATACGCTCATAGAACCAAACCATCAGTTGAGTGAGGGGAAGATACCAAAAGCTAATATGCAAGCTCACGTACTTGTTACACTCATGGCTGAATATAGCATATACCATGTGTGTTATAGGTCAATTTGTGCATGAACCAAAGAGTGTCCACCTTGAAGCAGTCTACAAGGTATTGTGATACCTTAAGGCTACCCTAGAAAAGGATCACGTTTAAGAAGAATGGAAAGAAGACAGTTGAAGCCTAAATAGAAGCAAATCGAGCAGGTTTTATTATGAGTAAAAGATTAACCACTTGATGTCGTACCCTACATTGCGGAGACTTAGTGACCCGGAGGAGTAACAAACAAAATGTGGTGGCAAGATCGAGAATTGAAGCAAAATTTAGAGCTACTATACAAGATATCTGTGAACTCTTGTGGATAGAGAGCATTACAGATGACCTTCAGATCAAGTAGCAGGGACAAATGAGTAGGAATGGCAATGAAGCGGATAAAACCCACCACCAGCGGGTATTTACTCCATTTGGGGCAGGTATGGGTATAAGTGAAGTGGGTAGTAGGTACGCGTTCGATGTACCTACCTCGTATCCGCCACAGGTATGGGTGTAGTGTTGTACCCACCCACCCCACTCCGCTCTGTACCTATCCAACCTCGCTTATACCCACCATATACCCGCTTCATTTTATATTTAATTAATTTTTTGTTATTGTTGGTAAATATATGACGTAGTTCGAGTAAAAGAAAATAATTAAAATAAGGGAGGACAAAAACGTAGCGTTTTAGGTTGAAGTAATTCTTTGAATTCTGTTTTTTGGGGCAATGACTGAATTGCCCCTCACTTGTGAAATTAATTACTTGTTTGTATGAGATGCCCAGCTGCCCGAAAGTACTATTTCCTGCCCGAACAGTGCTGCCCGCTCTGATCCAATTGTACTGGCTGCCCGGTTTGGGCTGCCCATGCTGCCCGAGTTGTACTTCCTGCCCGGATCCTTTAATTTGTACAGCTGGCTTGTCATTTTCACCCTCATCCCTCTCTCTCCCTTAACCAGAAACCCGTTAGGGTTTCTTGTGAGGCTCTTCCAGAAGTTTCTGTTGCTTCATCTAGGCCGTTTGAGCCTCGACACGCGTCACAAGATCCGGGGCCCTCGATATATGAACTGTGTGTAAGTTTCGACCGTCTGATTGTTGCGTAAATTAAAGGTTGTGATGAGCTTTAGGGTTTCTTAGGTCGTAGCTTGGGAGTATTTAATGCCGAGTTGGTTGAGTCGTAGAGGTAACGAAAAAAATCAGTTTTCTTCTCCTCTCCCCTTCTTTCCCTGGCGATTTTTACCCTTGAAGGCTCCCTTGAAACCTTAACCCTTAAAACGAATCTCTGAGCCATAATACACTTAGGCTCCAACCTCGTGAGCCTCGGATCGAAGTGTAATCGTGTTCGTTGAGCTCCGTTCGTGCTATTGAAGCTCCGTTGCTGGCCAGAAGCTCGGTTCGTGTTCCGGTGGAGGTCCGGTCGTGGTGTTCTTGGAGTGTTCTTGAGCCTTACTCGTGGTGTGAGCGACTTGCTTGCAATTTCGGTAAAATCTAGTTCACAAGGGGAGGTATACTTCTAAGCCTACTAGATTCGGTTGTTCTCTTGAGTCTTGTGTTGTATTTGAGGTTTATGAAGTGATTTGTGTTGTAATTAGTCTAGGTCTAGTTTAAGTTGGTTCTTGTGGGGCAAGATCTGAGATCTTGAAGTTATTGCTGTGTGTTATCTTTATGTGTCTTGCTTAAGAAGTTTATCTGAGTCATTTTGTGTAAGATTTGAATAATTACACATATCAAGTGGTTTCAGAGCCAGGTTAGAACACGGTCTAAAATTAAAAAATGGCCTCAGCTAAACATGACATCGAGAAATTCACGGCTAGAAACGATTTTGAGCTGTGGAAAGTCAAGGTACAAGCACTGCTTATGGCCCTTGGCGTTAGTTCTGCACTTCTGGATGATAACGATCTTCCAGAAGGTCTCAAACCGTCAGACAAGGCTAATATGGATAAAGTAGCTCACGGTAATATCTTACTTTGTTTAAGTAACACAGTTCTAACTCAAGTGTCATCTGAAAAGAGTGCCTTAGATGTCTGGAAAAAGTTAGAACAACTATATGCCTCTAAATCCCTCTCTAATCGAGTATATTATATGGAAAGATTTTACTGCTTTAGAATGGACGAGAAAAAAAACATAGAGGACAATTTGGATGAATTCTATAGAGTATTATCAGACTTGGACACTCTAAAAGTAGAAATAACTGACGAGACCCAGGCTATAATACTTTTAGGATCACTCCCTAAATACCTAAGTTCTCTAAAAGAAACTCTAAGATACGGCAGAAAGACGATATCACTAACAGAGGTAGAGGACGCCCTAAGATCTAAAGCAGTGGAACTAAAGAAAGAGGGAAAATACTATCCTAGTAATAGTGGCAATCGCGGTGAAAGCTTAAACATACGAGGGAGAACTAAAACAAAAGACAACTATAAAAGAAGAGGTAGGAACCACGCAAGATCCAGGTCTAGGGGTAGAAAAGATCTGTCTCATGTAAAATGCTATGAGTGTGGAAAATTCGGCCACTATAGGAGCATTTGTCCTGAAAACAAGAACCAAGCTAGGGCTGATTACACTGTAGAAAATCATGAATGTGGAGCAGTGTTGATTGCATCTACTGATTTCACTTACCATGAGTGGGTACTTGATTCTGGATGCAGTTTTCACATGACGTTTGATAAGTCCTATTTTACTAATTATGTGTCTGTAAATAGTGGAAAGGTTATGTTAGGAAATGACCATGCATGCAAGGTGGTAGGTGTCGGAACAGTTAGGGTTAGAATGTCGGATGGCACGATCTTTACCCTAGAGGGAGTTAGACATGTACCAGAACTTAAAAGAAACCTGATATCCTTAGGACAACTTGATCTTAGTGGACTGACCCTAAAGGCCTGTAGGGGAGAGATGAAAGTCCTGCGAGGTACCCTTGTTGTAATCAAGGGAGAGATCAAGAATGGATTATATGTCCTTAAGGGAGAGGTAGTTTCTAGGGAGGGAAACATGTCCAAGATCGACCCTAAGGACACGACCAACCTATGGCATAGGAGGTTAGGACACATATCCGAGAGAGGACTAATAGAGCTCCAAAAACAGGGTTGTTTTGGTGCTGATTCTATGACAAAACTTGATTTCTATGATCATTGCATCTATGGTAAGTATCATAGGATTGCATTTAGTGTGGGCTCGCATACTACCCATGGCATTGTTGATTACGTTCACACTGATCTATGGGGACCCTCAAGGGTTCCCACAATGGGTGGAGCCCATTATTTCCTATCCATAGTTGATGATTTCTCAAGAAAAGTATGGGTGTTTCTACTTAAAAATAAAAATGATGCATATGATACTTTTGTTAAGTGGAAAACGTTAACTGAGAATCAAACAGGAAAGAAACTGAAAGCCTTAAGAACTGACAACGGTCTAGAATTTGTGAACTCTGAATTTGACAAGCTTTGTGATGATAATGGTATAAAACGACATAAAACTGTAAGGGTAACCCCTCAACAAAATGGTGTAGCCGAACGCATGAACCGGGCCCTACTAGATAGAGTAAGGTGTATGTTGTTTTCAGCCGGGTTATCAAAACAATTTTGGGGTGAGGCTGTTAACACAGCCGCATACCTAATTAATAGGTCACCCAACTCTGTTTTGAAAATGAAAACACCCGAGAATGTTTGGAGCGGAAAGAACGCTAACTATGATAACCTAAGAGTATTTGGGTGCTCAGCTTTTGCACACCAACGAGAGGGTAAATTGGAACCTAGGGCTGTAAAAGGCATATTTCTAGGCTATCCTTCAGGCGCAAAGTGTTTTAGACTAGGCATGAAAGAGGGAAACAGAACTACAACAATAATTAGTAGGGATGTCATCTTCAACGAAGATGAGATGCCCTACATTAAAGAACAATCGAGCAATAGTTCAAATGTTAGGGAATTCGACCCAGACTACTACGAATTTGAAGTTAACCCACCTAGTCCTCTAAACCTGAGAAAAGAACCTAAAGATGACCTAGATAACTTTGAAAATATTGATAGAAATGCTGCTGTAACAGTGCCTAATAGAGCTGAAATTGAACCTAATGTACCTGAAAATGATGTTCAGGACATGGAAACCTATCAATTGGCTAGGGATAGAGTTAGGAGAGAATCTAGAGCCCCTGAAAAATATGGATATGCTGAGTGTATAGCTTATGCATTAAACATAGCTTTAGATTACGTAGAAACCGAGCCATTATCCTACACTCAAGCAATCAACAGCAAGCATTCAGCCGAGTGGCTGAATGCTATGACAGTTGAAATGGAGAGCTTGAGGAAGAACAATACTTGGTCTTGATTCCCAAGCCCAAGGGTAGAAAAATCATAGGTTCAAAATGGATCTTTAGAGTTAAAGAACCCGATACTCCTGAAGGTTTGCCCCGGTTTAAGGCTAGACTAGTTGCCAAAGGTTTTTCACAAAAAGAGGGGGTAGACTATAATGAAATTTTTAGTCCTGTCGTAAAACATACCACTATTCGTGTTATTATGTACTTGATTGCCTTCTATGACATGTCTCTACATCAGATGGATGTTACTACTGCATTTTTGCATGAAGAGCTTGAGGAAGAGATCCTCATCTCCCAACCCGAGGGGTTTATTAAACCCGAGCAGTCTGAGCATGTTTGTTTGCTGAAAAAATCGCTGTATGGGCTGAAACAGTCACCCAGACATTGGTATAAGAGGTTTCATGCATTCATGGTAGATAATGGTTTTAGTAGGACTGTTCATGACTCATGCTTGTACTATAAAGACATTGACTGTTCTGATGCTATTTTTCTGCTAATATATGTGGATGATATGTTATTAGGTAGCAAGTCCCTAAGGCAGATTTCTGACTTGAAATCTCGGTTAAACGGCTCGTTTGATATGAAAGACTTAGGGGAAGCTAAAAGGATATTAGGTATTGATATCATCAGGAACAGGTCTAAAGGAACAGTACATTTAAGTCAAAGTCATTCTCTTAACAAGGTTTAATATGTTCGAGTCAAAACCAGTGAAACAACCTTTAGCATAGCAGTATCAATTTTCAGCAAGTCAATGCCCTAATACTGAGCAAGAAAAGTTTAAAATGAGCACAATACCGTATGCTAACGCCATAGGATCATTAATGTACGCAATGACCTGTACTAGACCGGACTTAGCGTTCCCCATGAGTATATTGTCACGCTATATGTCAAATCCCGGTAAAGTACATTGGGATGGTGTTAAATGGCTGCTAAGATATGCAAAAGGGTCAATTGATTTGGGCTTAACATTTGGTAGAGACCAAAATGAACTTAGATTGACTGGTTTCGTAGATTCGGATTTTGCCGGTGCTCTAGATAGGAGACGATCTACGTTAACCTATGTTTTCACTTTAACGGGTGGAGCTCTTAGTTGGAGGTCAAAGTTACAGACTTTAACCTCTTTATCTACTATCGAGTCAGAGCTCCTAGCAATATCGGATGCCGTTAAGGAAGCCATATGGCTGAGCGGCTTGTTAAATGAGTTAAAACTGAACCTAGGGTCACCCAAAATCTACTTAGATAGTCAATCTGCCATTGCCCTTTGTAAGAACCCAGTTTTCCATGATAGAATGAAACACTTAGCAGTCAGGCGGTATTTTATCATGGATAACATAGAAGAAAATCAGATAGATCTGCTGAAAATTTGTACCGAGGATAACCTCGCTGACATGGGGACTAAAGGTCTTCCGTTGGAGAAGTTTACACGTTTTGTTAAACTCCTTCAAATGGAATGGAACCCAGGGTGATACTGGATGTAAAATTGTTAGTCATATACTTACCAAGGTGGAGTTTGTTATTGTTGGTAAATATATGACGTAGTTCGAGTAAAAGAAAATAATTAAAATAAGGGAGGACAAAAACGTAGCGTTTTAGGTTGAAGTAATTCTTTGAATTCTGTTTTTTGGGGCAATGACTGAATTGCCCCTCACTTGTGAAATTAATTACTTGTTTGTATGAGATGCCCAGCTGCCCGGAAGTACTATTTCCTGCCCGAACAGTGCTGCCCACTCTGATCCAATTGTACTGGCTGCCCGGTTTGGGCTGCCCATACTGCCCGAGTTGTACTTCCTGCCCGGATCCTTTAATTTGTACAGCTGGCTTGTCATTTTCACCCTCATCCCTCTCTCTCCCTTAACCAGAAACCCGTTAGGGTTTCTTGTGAGGCTCTTCCAGAAGTTTCTGTTGCTTCATCTCGGCCGTTCGAGCCTCGACAAGAGTCACAAGATCCGGGGCCCTCGATATATGAACCGTGTGTAAGTTTCGACCGTCCGATTGTTGCGTAAATTAAAGGCTGTGATGTGCTTTAGGGTTTCTTAGGTCGTAGCTTGGGGGTATTTAATGCCGAGTTGGTTGAGTCGTAGAGGTAACGAAAAAAATCAGTTTTCTTCTCCTCTCCCCTTCTCTCTCTGGCAATTTTTACCCTTGAAGGCTCCCTTGAAGCCTTAACCCTTAAAACGAATCTCTGAGCCATAATACACTTAGGTTCCAACCTCGTGAGCCTCGGATCGAAGTGTAATCGTGTTCGTTGGGCTCCGTTCGTGCTATTGAAGCTCCGTTGCTGGCCAGAAGCTCGGTTTGTGTTCCGGTGGAGGTCCGGTCGTGGTGTTCTTGGAGTGTTCTTGAGCCTTATTCATGGTGTGAGCGACTTGCTTGCAATTTCGGTAAAATCTAGTTCACAAGGGGAGGTATACTTCTAAACCTACTAGATTCGGTTGTTCTCTTGAGTCTTGTGTTGTATTTGAGGTTTATGAAGTGATTTGTGTTGTAATTAGTCTAGGTCTAGTTTAAGTTGGTTCTTGTGGGGCAAGATCTGAGATCTTGAAATTATTACCGTGTGTTATCTTTATGTGTCTTGTTTAAGAAGTTTATCTGAGTCATTTTGTGTAAGATTTGAATAATTACACATAACATTTTCAAATTAAAAAAATATGCGTTTAAATTCATTTGCCCAATTTATCTATCAATTTTATATTGAATTCTTAAAACTAGTGTTAAATAATTAATACAGGTGGGTATGAATAATTGTTTAATACCCATATTAGGGTGGGTACGAGACGGGTAAGGGATATCCATTGGGTACCTAGTGATGAGGTACGGGTATGGGTTTGTACCCACCGAAGCGAGTATGGGTATAGATTTGCATGGTTTGTACGGGTATGGTGGAAGCACCGCCCGTACTTGCCCTGCCCCATTGAAATTGTATGATAACAAGTCATCTACCAACATTGCACAAAATGTAGTTCAACATGATAGAACTAAAACGTTGTGGTGGACCAACATTTTCCCAAGGAAGAACTGAAGAGTTGATTAATTTGCGCAACTTATGTTCGTACCGGTAGACAAACAGCAGATGTATTGACCAAGGGACTAATTGGAGCTCCATTTAAGGAAATAACAAGCGAGCTCAGAATGGATATTGTTTATTTGACACCATGACCGTGCACAACAATTTGATTCCATGGTCACTTGAAATCATAAAGTTAAAACAAGGAGGAAAAGGAAAAATAAGGATATGATTTTGCGCAAGAAATTAATACCTAAAGTGGGCAGAGGAATAAGCACGATAGAACACTATTTGTCTCGAAGAATTGATATTATTATCTATCCAGTCTGCCCATGTCTTTAGAGCTCTTCTGTACGCCTCATTCACATCGAATCGAGGATAAACATGATTTCCTACTTTGTAGTAGTTTTTACTGCACAAAGAACTTCATACAGTTAGAACAAGAATCGCTAGAAAAAAAGTTGTGACAAAGGATATAACTTAATAAAGATTGTCTCACAATAGACTTTCACCTAGCAATAATTGGTAGTGATTATTATGAGATGGTATTTTCGAGCCATCCATAGGCGATTGAAGCCTTTATGAGAAGAGTAGTTTTGTAACAACATTCAAAATGGATCTTTATTATATTTTATTATTAGCTTTTATTCATTACATTTACAAGCTCAAACCTGCTGGAAAGCTTAAGAATAATAATTGTATAAATAGTTTTTTATCAAAAAATAAATAATAGTAAGAGAGAAAGAATAGTAAGGAACAAGATGTCCACAAATATAAAGAAGATCAAATAACAATCATAATTGCATGATAATTCATTAAAAATCTGGCAAATTTGTGCTTAAAACTAACATAAAGTTTTAGAAGAAACCTAACACAATTGCCACACACGTTAACATTTGGTATAACTGCTTCCCTGACTGTGAGTAGTGGTGTGATCGATGGTATGCAACATGCAATCAAATAAAGCCCGTTATGCAACATAATGGTCGTAACAACGCTTTTACAACAATCTCTATGATACATGTTTATCATCTTTTTTATTAAACATGCACACGTGCGTGCACATGCATACAAATCCTAAAAGGATAATACATTTGAGAAAAATAACGAGACAAAATATCTATCATATATATAAGAAATGCGACATGTTTTGAAAATAGAAAGGGCAACATATGTTTTAAGAAAAGACCGAGTATGAAAATATGAATAGACATCATTTCCTCCTTTTCCTTCAAAAATTATACCCTTCCAAGATATTTTTGCATATGCATGAAGTTACATGTAATAACTACCAAAGAAGCATTACAAACTAATAATAATAAGACATATTTTCTTAAAAATGCAATGCAGCAACCAAGAAGCATCACATAATATCAATAACACCTCACTGCCAAAATATCGTGACAAGATCACTAACTGTCATCAATTCCATAGTGAAGAAGTAAGCATGAAAATGATGAAAAAAGCACCAACAATGTAGTCAAACAAATCACGAGTCACAAGCAAACTAGAATCATAAGACAGAACCACATTTTGTAGTTTACAATCCCACATTGTTGAAGCAGGGAGCAGCGGATGTTGCATTATAGTCGTGGACTTGCACAACATAACAATTGATGTTAAATCACTTGCACATTAATTGTTATGTTACATAAAAACCTAATTAATTCTACACTTGCAAGTCTCTTTTTAAAGGAGATGGCATACCTACCCTCGTGCAGTTTTACCATGAGTCCACCAGTGGCCAGTGTTAAAGATAAGAATGTCTGCCTGCTTCCATCTGCCTGCAGTCTTATCAATTAAATCAATCAATAAAGTTGGATTTGAGTTGCCCTGTGCATTTATACGTACTCCTTCCTTCACTAGGAAATGGGACCTCACAAACTCCACGGTACAATTATAATCCTGTTAATATGTAACACAACAACAATTATGTAGAGGATTTGCTTGTTGCACGTCTATAATGTAACAGTGCCATGGAATATATTGTATATACTGTAGTTTCTTATTATAACATAATAACTTTATAAACTTTTGTTTTCTTAAAATATCTAATGTAAATGTTCTGACCCGTGACAAAATTTTTTACAACATCACGATCACGACTTGATTGCCACTATATCATGTAATCAAATAAAAGATGATGCATGCAACCCAATCATCCTTCACTGTCACATATAGGTGGTCATTGTTGGATAAACAAGGCAAATGGGTAATCAACAATCTCAACCTCGAGGCCAGAGCTAACTCCAGAAGGGGGCCAAATAAAACATAAACCTACATACTGAGGAAATTCAAAAGAAGGCCTCAAGCTGAACAATATATACCTCGAATTAAAGCAAATGGACTTAAGACAAGAAAATTAAACAACAAAAAATAGAAGATTCAGAGAAGCAAAATTAAAAGAAGGAAGTTGTTGCATTGTGGAGTTCACCACTTCCCTGGGTCATTTATAAATGGGATCATTAGGAACTCCGACTCCCATGGATAATACGGCTCCAAACATAAGACTGTACTCTAGGGTGATGGCTTAGATACGCCCCAACTTACTTAGTAATCAGAGTAATAGAGAAGAACTTAGAGAGAATCAAAGAGAAGAAGAGAGGTATGATATTTTTTTATTTTTTATTTTTTGTGTTTGATGAATGCTCCAAAGCACGGCATTTATAGGCAAAATTCTTCTTGTTTAAGCAATTGGAAGTTATGGAATGTTGCAAAGAAATCCAGCCTTAGCAATTATTGTGATGTCTTCTTGTATGTTTTAAAAAACATATTTTTCATCAATCATTTTATATCTTATTATAGGAGACCACAAGTAATAATACAACATATATGAAGTAACCAAAAAAAAAAGTTAACTATCAAAGCTGTATAAATTAGGAAAATTGTTTCTTAGGCATTTTAAAATTTGAACATTTATCATCTAAATACTCTATCATTTTAAAATATATAATGAGCTGCTCTAAGATAAGAAATTTTATCACTTGTGCATATACTGTGTTAAAATCTGATAAATTTTCATTAAAATTCGGTTAATTTCTGCCAAAAAATTGATTTACTATAAATTACGATCATATCATCAAAAAATTGTCCACATTCTAACAAAAATTAGTTATTTATTATCAAAAAAAAGTGTTATGTTAGTAATTTTGGACAAAAACAATTATCGCATTGTTATAGAGGATGCATATATTTTTTTATTTAAAATCTATTAAATTTTGGCAAAAGATATTTGATTCCTGAGAAAATTTATAAACTTCAGGCTATATTATTGTATATTACTGAAATATCATAGTACCTATGTAATAAATGCTAAAATATTAGGAAACCTAGATAATTTCCTTGTACAATAATACATAACAATTCAACTTGATTAAAATTGTTCTGCTACAATTATAACAAAGCAACATCCAAGTTACTTTTAATTATTCGGTCTAATTCTTGTCCGATGTTCTGACATTAAATGTCTACAATTCATTCTGGCTTATTTCTATTCAATATAGATTTGTATGATGATTACTGCGAAGGGTTTTGGCCACTTAGAATTATAACTTCCCCCATTTTGAAAGGTTTTTTGTCAAAAAACATTTTCCATAAACAAAAGATATGGCAAACAATGAAAAATGAGAAAACCACTTCTTATAATTTTGTTTTTCCCCTAAACAAACGGTGCTCAAATGAAAAGATTCACAATCATTAATTTTAAAGTTGTCGTTTTCATTATGTAAACATACCTATAAGTGTGTTAATTAATAGCAACTATATATATGAATTATCAAGGACGTTAAAAAATAGCGTTTTGTAACAAATACCCAAGTATGCTGTAAGCTATTAGTGTGAATTTAAGGTATTTACACCAAAGGTGTTAATTTTTTTTCCAGTGTATCAATTTAATTTTTATACTTTTAATTATGTCAATGAAGCTAGTTCACACGTCCCTAGGCTTGTTGCTTGTTGATTGCAAGCTTTATTGTTGCTCTACTATTGCTTTGCTGTTTCAATTTTACTTTATTGTTTTATTTTTGCTTTTTGCGTTAGGGGTCCTCGGACAGAGTATTCCTTTAGGGTAGCACCTTAAAAGAGTGAGGTTATATACATATCACCCCAACCCCCATGGCTTGACCCTTCTTTTGGTGGGAGCCCCTGTGGCACAAGGTTTTGTTGTTGTTGTTGTACTTTTAAATTTGTTGGAGAATTTCTTGTAAATTGGGTATCATCAGTCGATCTCAGGTCTCAAGACGTGTAATCATTATCCTTAAGACTTATTTCAAGAGTAGCGAAATAGTCTTGGAAATACAATGAGAACCAAAAATGAAGTGAGATGATGAGTAGAGAGGAAGAGAAAGAGATGTGGATAAGAGAATGGCTTTTCCAAATAACATTCAAGTCTGTCTCTTCAAACAATATGGTAGGGGGTATTTATAGAAAGGCAAGTGTCTTATAAGGGCTTGCTAGCTCGAGTGCCTGAATTGTATTGCGACCTGGTCGCTAATTATCGAAAAAAAGAAAGGCAAGTATCTTTTTACGAAGAGACACACCCCTTCACGAACAGGCATACCTCTTCACCCAAACGACACCAAATCATCTTTTGTTTATTTTTAAAAATATACCAACAATCCCCCGCAATTTTAGAAATATATTCATTCTTATATTACAATTACATCTCGAAATAAGGGAAGCCTTAATACATCAATAAGAGTGTCTTTCGATTAAACCCTTACCTAGTGAAGACACGTTACAACTAATCAAAATGAAAATGGTAGATTAAGCTTTGAACCATTCATTCCATTTGATACTAATTGAATACATCTCCACACACAAGACTTACTCCTTGCACACACCTCATCTCCCTGACCGACACATTTATGGCCTTATGTTCTTTATACTTTATAAGTGTTTCAGAGCCAAACCCTCATCATTAGCTCACCCCTTTGAAGTGGCCAAACTTCACACTCACATAGGTAGACCCCAATGATCATGTTCATGCAATATGACATTCAATAATATAGTCGGGTCCATTAAAAGCATAAGCTCATCCTCTTTGTTCCTTTGTCATAGGTTACCAAGCACTACACCCAACATGGAAATTTACTTTTAGTGCTTATAGTCACACTGATGACAGAGCTCTCTTATTGAACTCAAGCCCTAGCGTTGTACCAAGCCTTGAGTTGAGGGTCCATCGTGGGTGACTTAAATTGACAAGTTTTAGCCCCATCTCTTCACTTGTATTTATTACCAAGTCTCTAGCAATGCTTTTTAATAAGAGATCCGCTAGATTCTAACTTGTATTTTTAAATTCCATAGTAATCACTCAATCTTCCATGAGTTGTTTCACATAACTATATTTCACACTAATGCGTCCAGACTTTAAATTATACGCCTCATTCTTATGCATTTTAAAGCATAGCTGCACTATCACAATGGATAGAAATAGGTGAGATTGGCTTAGGCCACAAAGGAATATCTTGCAAGAGATGCTTTAAACATTCTGCTTCTTTACAAGCAAAAATTAGAGCAATAAACTCTACAATCAGGGTGGTATTAGTAATACATGTTTGTTTCTTGAAATCCAAGGAATAGCATCCCCACCAATTACTAATACCCATTCACTTATAGAAGTATAGTCCCTCTAATTGAAGATACAACGGGCGTCCGAGTATTCTTCTAATGTAAAAGAATACCCATTAAAAGCAATACCATAATACATGGTCATTTCCGTACTTTATGTACCACAAGCCAGTAAATTTTACTTGAATTGCTAGTATATCCCCTTAGCTTTTTAACAACGAAGGCTATATCAAGCCTTCTCATACTCCAATTGTATTATCAGAGTACCTTTATTTGGTACAAAATATCCATACCAAATATCAATATGTAATCAATATACAAACCGGAAAAGCTTCCTTATCATTATCAAACATGCTATATAAGTATTTATCGGATTCATTAATTGCCTCTTCCAAAAAGTAACATCACACAACTTCATAGTCCCATCATAGTATCCTAATATATGACACGACAATATGAAACTTTACAGTCATATTGTCTCTAGTTCATTCCACTAGAAATATACAAGTCTGATTGCTAGAACTTCTCTTTTCACGATCTTTTATTCTTTCAAAGTTCTAAAGCCTTCTCAGGAATTTTTCCCTCAACATGATTTTCATCATATGACAAAGATATGTCATTTACATTGAAGTTCGATCTTTCAATCTAGAAATTGTACATAAATGATTTTCATCTTAACACACTTTACTTCACATTGGCATAATGCATCATCATTTCGCTAATATCAAGGAAAGATTTAAAACTACTTTATGTATTCATATACATCTTAAGAAATTCAATTTACTGACAATTCAATCATATGAATTAACATGTGATTTATAAGTATCAAACTTTATGGGTAACATATGAGTCGCAAAATTTACCAAAGAGGGCACCAACACGCAGTCACTGGATCCCATTAGAACTCCGAAGTTAAGCGTGCTTGGGCGAGAGTAGTACCAGAATGGGTGACCTCCTGGGAAGTCCTCACCCTTAGGTTGGGGGCACTCGGAAAGAGCCTGTCTTCAGGCTGACACCCTGAAGGGGGAAGGCTGCGTACATCCACCCCCCTAAACCCTGGGTAGGCGGAAGCCCTTGAGGCACTGGGTTTGTTCCTTTTAATATGAGTCACAAAATTTAGGATTTATATACTCTTAAAATTTGCCACTTTAATGATCAATAGCACCATGACATGTGAATATCAAATAACATAATAGTCTTATTTTCCATGCAATAGTCAACTCATATTGCACTCAATTTGAATATCTTAATATTAGTGGCATAACATTAGAGATCAATATAAAATATAAAATAATCATAGAATTTTTCCTTTTCATGATCCAATATACATATAATATAATATTATTTGATTAACATCACATAATTTTTGTCTTTCATGATCCATAACTTTTAATTTCACTCAAATTCACACAACTTTCGTGTTTACCAAGTAAACATATAACATTCATGTTTTTCAAATTAAAATCACAAAGGATCATGATTGCATTAACATGCATAAATGCATTAACTGCCATAATTACATTAACATCCATTTATGGTTTATGGTGGAGGTTGCTGTTTACTTAGAACTGGACCTTACTTGAAAAATCGGATCCCTATGAATATCCCGATTTTATTACAGATCATTTCATTTCCCCTAAAGATTTGTGTTAAGAGTATGCATATAATTCATATTTAATCAATCTTTTGCAATTTCTCATTATGCGGCAATTAAATGAGATGACACACACATACTTTATCATTATGTAGAGTAATTTTGCGAATGTATATAACACTACGGCAATGGTTTGATCTTTATTACTTTTTCATAACAATGAAAATACATTCATTAAATGCATAACCATATTAATATTCACGTATATAAATAGATTGTCTTTCATGTTTATAAACATACATGTATTAATTACATTAATTGAACATGAATTAATCTTGTAATTCTATCAACATATATATACATGTTCCTATCAAATTCTTTTCATAATTATGAACATACATACATTAATCCTCAATCTAATTGTCCTTCACATTACAAATTCATACAACAATGAATTTACCTTACATAATACAAAATTTATACTTTGTTTTAACCATCATAATTCTTTAAGAATTATAATCATTATTATACGAAAGTATGGATTTTCATATTACCAATTTATAACAGAGCATGCATCCAATTATCATTATCATCATTATTATTATTAGTTTTGGAATCGTTTCGATGCTTGGTTTCAACAACCACCCAATAAGCATTTTCTTTTTTGGAATTGCCTCGACGTCTGGTTTCAATAACCATCCAAAACGATGTTTTCATGTAATCAATTTATAACAAGCATGCATTCATAATTTATTTGTTTATTATTAGTAGTTTTGGCATCATCTTGGTGTCTGGTTTCAAAAACCACGTCAAGTAAGAATTTTATTCTTTTTGGCATCACCTCAACATTTAGTTTCAACAACCACCCAAAACAAGTTTCCTTTCTTTTGTTTTTCAGTGTACCGAAATTACATATATATACAGTTTTATTATTGTATCAGCATCGAACATTATATTAATCTCAACTTGTGTATAAGTTTAAGCACCAAGCATGCAGTTATATGCAAACATGCAGTGATATGCAAACATCAATATTTTCATATCATATTGAAGAAACTTATGATCAAAAGGGTTTCAGATGTACAGCTTTGGTGTGATGGCTATGTATCAAAGTAGCAAGATATGGGTCATGTGTTCTAAACCCACTTATCGTACACTCATTAATTTTCCCCAACTTTATTGCACTCCAGTGCCATGCAGTTTTCAAGAGATTACAAACCGTAGAACTATCAACATTTTAAAGTTTAATCATATACTCCATGTATATCTATCTTTGTGGGTCATTGGCAAATGCCCTATCCTTTTCTTTCAATCAAATCTGTAATTGCAGCACCGTAACTTTATTTTCCCTGCTTCTTTTTTTTTCAGTTTTCTCTTTTGTTAAATTAATATGACACAAAATCATTCAATTAAATTTCATGTATCATTTAATCAAAATTCATGATTCACAACCACCATCAATTCAAAAGCATTTGATCATAAATTCATGATCCAAGCAATCAAAACAATGCCCATTTAACTTTAGTTTTGATATCACATGTAAATTTTACCATATGCATGAAGATAATGCATTCATATAGATGTCACAAACATTAGAATTAAATATCAGTAACCCTTGAACATATAAACAGAATTCATGCAAAGAACAATGATCAAAACTCACAACGTTCATAAGAACATGACTAGGAACCACTTCCTCATCAAAATGAAAATTATATGCATTAAACCATATTTTCACATATAGTTAAATTAGAAAGCATGCCTTGATCCTTAGCAATTCATATAACAAAAAGATCCAAGAAAAAGTCCCATTCCTCTCTATTCATCACTTTCATCAATTTCACAAAATCCGCCATCAAATGACGCCAAGAGTAGAAGGCATTGTCATACATGAAAATAAGTCTTAAGTTTGTTGGAGAATTTCTTACAAATCGGGTACATCAATCGGTCTCAGGTCTCAAGGTGTGTAATCACTATGCTTAAGACTTATTTCGAGGGTAGCAAAATAGTCTCAGGGATATAATGAGGACCAAAAATGAAGTGAGATGATGAGTAGATAGGAAGAGAAAAGAGATGCTAATTTCCAAATGATTTTCAAAAAATATGGTAGGGTATTTATAGAAAGGCAAGTGTCTTTTCATGAAGAGATCCCCTCACCAAAATGACGTCAAATCATCTTTTGATTATTTTAAAAATACACCAACAAAAGTTTGTCAATTTAATCCTTGTACAAGTTGTGTTAGTTTGGTCCTTTGAGTAAATTTATGTAAAGTTGGTGATGGAATTTTTAATGGTTAGGTCACAAGTCAGTTTAAATTTGGTCAATAGGTGGGTTTATATTATGTTATTTGCACCTAACTTAAATGTACCGTTAAAACTTATGTCATTAACTTAACTTTAATTTGATGTAAGGACAGAATTGATCCAATGCAAATTATAATAGGGACGAGATTGATATAATTAAAAGTACAATGACAAAATTGAAACAACGGACAAACTATAAGGACCTTTGGTATAAATAACCCTAAAATTTATGTAGTTCGGTGTTGATACTAGTTAACGCTATCATGTAATGGATTATGAGCTACTTATTATCTGATGAATGATTATGTTAAGGTTATTTTTATATTACATGTATATTATTTATTAACTCATACCTATATACATGGAATCCAATCGTGGCACCGGAAATGAGGTGTAACATTGATCTTACATAGCAAGAAGGTGATTGTGCAACATGACAAAATTAATTGAATATTTTTCAAACATAATGCGCAAAATTAATTCATGTCCAGACATGTAACAGAGGTTATAATATGAATATTAGGCCATAGTTTCAGAGATCTGTAACTTACATTTAAATATAAATTTTAAAACTAATTGGTTAATAAATTTACTTACAACTTTGTGATAGATACGAATGGAGAATTGTAAAATTTTGAATTAGCCACTACTTTTATTCTATGAACACAAATTATATGACATATGAATTGATTGATGAAATTAAAGGCTAGTGTGCTTACATTGATTTTAGGTCGGGTGGTCTAAAGTGCTTACCCCTTTCTTTTATAAAATTTTAAAATTATTTCAGAATAATTATCATAAAAACACTTCTGAATTATCAATTTGTGTTAATTAGACCATCTAATGTGATTTTATCCATTTTTTAACTCTATCAACAACCAAACGTACATAACATCATGTGATGTGGTGTGGAGTGTCTATATTAAACTAATACAGTGATGCATGTCGTGTATGTAATCTTTGTTGTCAACGTGGTCAAATATTTTTGACAAAAATACAAGTATGGATTTAATCAATACAAATTGATTGTTTTGGAGTGCGTTTGATGAAATTACAAGTTGAAGGGTTCTTATCAATTTGTAACAATAGTTCAAATGGTCTTTGTGGTATTCATTCATTAGTCTTTATTTACTAACTTATCAAGAATAGGAATATGGAACAATTAAATTTCTTACTCCACCCTTGTATTGCTGTCAATTAAAATTACCTTAAACTTGAAGATATAAAATCCTCTACCCTTGGTGATTTTGTAGCCATGGATCTCATACAATTTTGTTTTATCGGGAATTCCCTCACGAAGAAGGCATAACATTGACTCGAATTGGTTCCTGTTCATGGAGTCCCCCACTAGCATCATCCTTTTGCCTCTTAATCTCTCCAAGAAGTCAGTTGCATTAAACCTAATACCATCACACCAATTGATTAGGGATTGTTGGTTATTATTTTGGCTTTTGACAAATCAAGGAGCTCTAAAAATAAATTTTCTTATTTTTGATTTCTAAATTCTAATTTTAGCCCCAACCTTCTAAATAAAAGGGAAAGTTTTCAGGAGTGAATATCCATACATTTCATGAAAATTTTTCCAACTGTTCAAGAAGAGTTTTCGAACTCCCATTTTTTTTTTTTAAAAAAAACATATTTGAAAGACCTATTGTTTAAAGTTCGCTTGGGAAAATACGGTCTTTAGTTTTCATCCTTAATATTAAAAATAGGAAAACATCCTTCCCCTTATTTTCTAAGTATTCCTTCCATGAGCGGTTCATTTATCCACATTTTCTAAATTTTAGATGTGTTCTCCAATTTGACAACCAACTATCTACCAACCAACAGGGGACAAAGTCCACTTTTCCAATAATTCTTATTTCCTACAATCAAACAAGGAAAAGGAGAATATATTTGGATTATAAGCATAACCTTGAGTCACTTATAGAACATACATATAGAATTGAGAAGAAAACAAATTTCATTTAGAATCGGAGGAAGAAGAACTGAAGAAGACCCTACACATGGGAAAGATGAGCAAGCTGATGCAATCTAATACCAATTCACACAAATCTAGCCGTGATCGAGCAATTCCAACAAATAAATCCACAATCAAACAGTCAAAGATCTCAATCACCAAATATTGTATTGTATTACTAATCATATAACTCTACAAGTGATTGTAAAGTATACTAGTATGATAGTAAATTTAGGGAAAGGGGGAAGAATTAAAGAAGAAGATAGAGAGAAAGAGATGATAATTAAGCGAAAGGGAGAAAAGCTCACATCAACAATCATCATACCTCTCTCTACCTAGGACCCTTATTTATACAATAGTTAATAGGTCCTAATTACAATTAAGCATATTCCTTATTCAATCAAGTAAAGGCTACTGGCGTGTCCCAAACCAATGACGTGTCCCTCGGTGACATGTCAATAGCTAAGGAGTTGGTGCCAATAATTGTATCAAAATTGCCCCCGTGACATGATCCTCGTCCCCAAGGGTTAAAATCAGCAAATCGTTCAGAATGTGTTAACATAGGAGCTGAAGTCAAAGCCTATTTAAGGCTGTCAAAGGCGGCCCCTTCCTCTTCGTGCCACTCAAAAGCATTTTTCTAAAGTAAAGCAGCTAAGGGCCGAGCAATAATACCATACCGCTCCATATGATACCTCAAAAATCCTAAGAACCCACGATGTTGCTTTATGTTGGTTTAGTATGGCCACTCATGGATGGCACAGAGCTGATTTGGGTTGGCCGCTACCCTATCTCCCGAAAACAAAATGACTGAAATATTTAGCATTCGGGCCAAAAAAGGGCATGTGGATTGCTTGGAAAAGAATTGGTTGGCTCACAAGATCTCGAATACCAAACATAGGGGTCTCGTGTGGGCAAACCATGCCACATAATAAATCAAAACCAATTTACGCAGAAAGGGCCGAAAAATATTTTGTTCCCGATGCTTTGAAATGTAGATGGCACGTTATTTAGGCGAGTGGGATAATTATATTACTTTCCTCAAGCGGAATTCGATGATCAAACCCTGGTCAATGAGAAGGGAGCCCAACCGTTTCACCATAAATATCCACAAACACTTGTAGTGTCTTTAAAACTCTTCTCTTCCATCAGTTGGGACAACTGAGGCTCTAGAAACTTGATTAGCTTTGGCTTTGCAACATGACAATCAAAGGATATACTAAAGTACCATTGATTTGCTCCTTTATGTAAATGTACCTTACTATTTGTAGGCTCAAGCACTATAACTACCTCATACTTTGATTCTTTAGAGCTTGCTAGTTTTGAAATACCCTCCTTTGCACTACAACGTTGCTTTAATGGCATATCATTGGGCTCCTTGTGCTCAAATGTGGTAGGGATATGGCCTTTGGTGCTACCTTAATAACGTAGGGGTGTTGAGACGTTGAATGTATACAACAACAACAACAACAAACTCAGTGCCTCCAAGGGCTCCCGCAAAAGAAGGGTCGGGGGGGGGGGGGGGGGGAATAGATGTACGCAGCCTCCCCCCTTTAGGGAGCTACCCCAAAGAGAGGCCGTTTTCGAGGACCCCCCAACCTGAGGGCTAAATTGGCACTTTCTATCCTAAAATAGCTAACATGAGCCACAATCTCAATAATACAAGATAAGATCAGTTTGATTCTTTCAAGAACACCATAAGTATGAGAGTAAAGCAAAGGCTTGATTGAATTGAATAATTGATAAAGTACAATAGAGGCTCTCTATATAGAGCTCTACAATGAAGAGAGGAAGCAATAATTACAAAGTTATTCTATTATCATCTAATATTGCTAGAATAATAGAACATATTCTAGTATCATCTAATATTGCTAGAATTATAGAATATTTTGCAATATCCTCTAACTGATAGCTATCTTCTAATAGGCCCCCTTAATCGGAAGGTAGAACAGTGACATGAAGGTTGTTTTTGTAATATTGGAATAAGGTAGCCCTGGGACATTTGGTGAAGATGTCGGATATTTTTTGAGTAGTGGGGATGTAGCAGACTTGAAGGTCACCTTTGAGGACGTTTTCACAAACATAATGGAAGACAACATCGACATGTTTGCTCTAATCATTGGAGATAGGAATGGTAGCAATATATGAGGCGGAAAGATTCAGTAGATGGTAACTGGGCAAGAGTGTTTAAGGCCAATATCGCGCACGAGATAGCGAACCTAGTCAGCTTCAACTGCAACTTGAGCAACGGCACAATTTTCAAACTCGGTGGAAGATTTGGAGATAGTTGCTTGTTTCTTAATGCGCCATGAGATGAGAGTGGATCCAAGGAATAGAGCCTAACCTGTGGTGACGTTAAGTGTCAGGGCAGCCTCCCCAATTAACATCAGCATAGACAGCAAAGGATGTGCAGGTGCCAGGAAGAATTGGTAGCCCCGTGGTCAGGAGTGCTTTTGAGGTATCTGAAGTTCCGCTTCACAACCTGCCAATGACTAGTCCTGGGAGCATGCATAAACTAAGAGACAAGGCTAACAGCATAACATATATCGAGACGAGTCATGATAAGATGTTGCAGTGCCTTAACCGAACTGCGATACTCAGTAGGGTCTAATAAAGTGTCACCCTCAGTCAAAGAAAGGTGGGCGCGGGCCAGGAGAGGGGTTATAGGTTTAGCATCTTGCATATTGTGTTTGAGAAGGAGGTCTATGGTCTATCAATGTTGTGATAGAAACAAGCCAGACTTTGTGCGGCGGGCCTCGATGCCTAGGAAGTAATGGAGGGGACAGAGGTCTTTCATTGCAAATTGTGTCGAGAGGGCATGAATGAGAGTGTCTAGGGAGTGGGGATTTGATCTTGTGAATTATGTCATAACATAAAGCAGTAGGCAAATAGTACTTTTGGCATTGCGGAAGAGAAAAAGGGAGGGGTCGGCTCGGTGATAGGAGAAACCTAGGCCGTAGAGGAATGTTCTAAAGTGGTCATAGAGTGCCTTCCGAAGATGGAAGATATGGTTGGGGAACTTAGAATGAATAAAATCCTTAGGTTGCTTCATATACACTTCTTTTTTAAGGTGGCCATTTCAAAAAGCATTTTTGACCTCAAGATGTATAATGAGCCACTTGTTTGTGATGGCGAGAGTAAGAATAAAGCGCATGATAGATGGTTTGATGACCGGGCTAAAGGTCTCTTGAAGTCAATGCCTTCATGTTGGTGAAAGCCTTGTGCAACAGGACGAGCTTTAAAACGGTCAACTGAGCCATCCGCTTTATACTTAACTCAATATTTTTAAGTGCTGCCTACAATGTTATATTTTTTTTTGGGGGGGGGGGGGGGGGGGGGGGGGGGGGCAAGTTCTCAAGCGTTGTTTAGAATTAAAGCATTAAATTCATCAGCCATGACTTCTTGCCATTTAGGATTTTTAACAGCCTGGGAATAACACTTGGGTTCTCCTATTATTGTTATCGAGGAAAGGGATAGGGGATATTTGTTTTTTTTGAATACCATCCTTGAGTCGAGTTCGCATCAGGTGGATGTTGTGAGTGATATGGGGTTCGGTAGGTTCCGGGTTCTGGACTGCAAGGTCGAGCTCAGACCGTGCTGTAGCACGGCTTGAGGCTTTGGTAGAGGAGATGGGTACGATGGGATTAGGGTCAAGGAGAAGAGGTTGTGGTGGTGGAGGTGTGGTGTGCTGGACACGGTCAGCAACAGGAGCCGCAGGTCTAACACCAGCAGTTTGGGGGCCGGGGCTGTTGGTTCGGTGTTCAGGTGAGACACCGGGGTCCTCGGGTGGTGGGAGAGAATCACCAGGAGGGGAAAGACTAGGGGAGGTCGAGTTCTTTAAAAGGGAGGCACATGATGATCACTCAAGTATGTGGTTCTTGGGCCTGCGTTTGCTGTGAGGGGAAAGGGAAGGTCAAGTATACTAGCTGTGCTACCTAGGTCTGGGACCCGAGACGGGTCGACTAGGTCTGGATATGGAAATCTAGTTTCATTGAACCTTACATGTCAGTTGATATAAATTTTCCTGATTTAGTGTTCGAGACAACAATAGCCCTTATATCGTGCTGCATATCCTATGAAAATGCATGGTATAGATTGTGGAGCCAGTTTATGAGGGGCACGGGGTATGATGTTGGGGTAACATGCACACCCAAAAGCGCGAAAACTAGAGTAATCAGGGATACGTTGAAAAAAGTTTTTCAAAGGGGGATGAGTTTTTGAGAATGGGGGTGGGGAGGCGATTTATAATAAAGCATGCAGTACAAGCAGCATCATCCCAGTAAGTGTAAGGAAGACGAGGTTGAATAAGGATCGTTCGTGCCATTTCAGTAATGCGTTGGTGCTTTCGTTTCGCCACTCTATTTTGTTGTGGAGTATCAGGACATGAAAGCCGGAAGTGAATGTCGTTTTGATGACACAAAGCATACATGCGGCGGTGGTCGAATTCATAATCACCTTCACTTTGAAAGATTTTGATTTTTGTGGAAATTTGATGTTCAACAAGGCTTTTAAAATTCTAAAAAATTTTAAAAACCTAAGATTTTTCTTTCATAGGATAGAGCCATGTAAACCGAGTAAATTCATCAATGAAATTAACATAGTATTTATAGCATGAGTTTGACGAAACAAGAGATTGCCATACATTTAAATGAATTAAATGCAAAGGAGAGGAAACTAAATGCAAAACATGCTGAAAAGATAGTCGATGACACTTACCAAACTACATTCTTAACAAAAAGTTGTAAAACGTGAGCCAGATATGAGTTTGCGGGAACAAAGAACAGCTAACATAGGTCTTCCTAGATGCCCTAAACGGCAATGCCGTACGTCTCCTAATAGTGTTTGTGCCTTGAGCCCAATGGAGTGAGACGAGAAACTGTCGAGTGGTCCGTTACTGTGAACTCGAAGCAAAGGGCTTCCCGTAGCCTTGTCCTTAACACAAAAAAATTCGGAGTCAAATTCGGTAATGCATAAATTATCACAACAAAGTCTTTTTATGGATAGACGGTTGTGAGTAAGTTGAGGTACTAACATAACGTTGTTAAGTTGAAGTTGATGGTTTTTAGTGTTTAAAATTGTAGATCTTTCGTGGGGGATTAGTAGTAGAGCCCTATCCTTGACTAAAACTTGTTTATGGCCATGATAGGGAAGTAGAGAGTGAAGCATACTTGAGTTGGGTGTCATGTGATTGGTTGCCCCAGAGTCGGGATACCAACTATAATCTTGTGAGTCATTGATGGTCATAGCAGAGAAGGAGTGAGATGGATCAGGATAGGAAGAGTTATCAAACTGATGTGGACAAGAGACAGCATTGTGACCGATTTGATTGCATATTTGACAGATTTGAGGCTCGGGCCCAAGAATGCTGTTTGAGGTGAGCGATGCATTACCAGAAAGATGAGAGGGGTGTGGTTGGGGCTGCAGTTGGTAGGGTCTCCATTGATGCTGTTGTCGTTGTCCCCAGTTATGTCCCTCTCAATTGCCACGGCAACCTCTGTTGCGTCCTTTGGCTCTACCACATTCTCCACGACCAGGGTAAGATCCTTGAGAACCTGAAGACGAAGGGACTAAAGCATGTTATTGGTCAGTGGAGGGGCAACCCTGATATTGATTTTAGGTGCTTTCCTCATTTAAGAGATCAGTTTTGAGTTTTTCGAAAGGAGGAGTTGGTGAGGTATTTCGAGTTAGAGTGGTGAATGCGGCATATTCAATTGGGAGTCCATAGAGGGCGCAATGGACTAGTTCTCAATTGGCTATTGGTGAGTCTACGGCAACTAGGTCGTTAGCAATGGATTTTAATTAAGAGAGATATTTTTCCATTATTTTGCCATCCTGTTTAAGGTTTATTATTTGAGGTCGTAGGTCAAATTCCTTGGCCAGTGAGTGATCTCAAAAACGTTTGACTAGGGCATCCCACATGGCTTTTGATGTGGGTTGGCAAACAATATCGTTTAGAAGGGCGCGAGATAAAGTAGCAGCAATACAAGATCGAAGACCTTGGTCAGTTTTGACCCAGGTTAGGTATTCGGGATTGGGGAGAGAAGAATCATTGTTGGTTGTTATGAAAGTTGGGAGACATGGAAAAGTACTGTTAATATAGCCCATAAGTTGATGTGATATTAATAGCATGTAGAATTGCTCTCACCAAGTAGTATACTCAGTAGCATGTTCGAATTTTATTGTAATTATGAAATACTAGAGAGGGAAAGCAATAGGATAGTTGTGGTTAGACTTAGATTAGGGTTTAAGTGTGAAGGGGGAAGGGGGGTGCTACCGCGGCAGCCAAGGGGCTGGGCCGGCGCACCACCTAAGGTCGTGGCGGCACCACCAGGGCCATGGGTGAATGCGCCACCAGCATGGCGGGTGTACGAGCCACCAATAGTGCCTGCAGCGAAGCCGATGGAAGGGAGAGAGATTGAATAAGGGGGTTCAATAAGGCCAGATCAAGGGCCAATAGGGTGGCGGTGGCCACCAATAGGGGTGGTGGCACCGGCCATTGACTGTAAAGGGAAGGGGTTAGGGAAGTGGGATGCCCGAGTCAAAAGAATGAGAAAATTGTGGCCTCTTAGGTGCTAACGAAGTATCGGAGATGGCGACGCTGTCTTATGTTAGGCCATTGAGGAATAGACTCGAGGATATGGAGCCAATAACGAAATAATCAAACATAGCCATGGGAGGTCCCACCACCCAGGCGTCGACCGAGGCACCAGCATTAGGGGCGCCTGTCTCAGCCATCATGGGGGAGGCGGTGGTCCGACTGGGGACTGAAGTAGACCGGAAGGAAGGGGAATTAGAGTTAGCATCCATAGTAATAAATTAATTTAGAAAGAGATAAATGAAAATAAAAGCAGAAATTCGAAATAAATAATAGCCAATAGAAGAACAAGAAAATTTAAAGAAAATGAAATAACATAAATTAAAGGGAGAGGGAAGAAGAGAGTCTCCCTTGAAGGCTTTGATACCATATGAGAGTAAAGCAAAGGCGTGATCGAATTGAATAATTGAAAAAAAAAAAAAAATACAATAGAGGCTCTTTATATAGAGCTCTACAATGAAGAGAGGAAGCAATAATTACAAAGTTATTCTAGTGTCATCTAATATTGCTAGAATTATAGAATATTCAGAAATATTTTCTAATAGATAGCTATCCTCTAATAATAAAGACAAAACATATGTAAAAGAACATGCACATCTATAGGGTAAAGAAGCTCTAAAACTTTGATCAAGAGTGTAGCATTTGAAGAAGACTTGACTTGAACAGAATTTAAGTTGAACAAATGTGAAATTTCATAGTGTGACATTTTGTCGAACACCTTTTGTGCAGTACTTGAAGTTCTACAATTTAGATTCAAATCATCAAACTTAGACCTTAAAACACAAGTTGTACATTAAAATTTAATTTTCAACTCATGAGCAACAACCTGGCAATAGATGACCAAATTGCAAAACTCATTCAACATTTTCAAACAAAACCAAGCCTCCTCACTTACAGAACTTAGACCAATTTTAAATGATTTCTCAATTCTCCTTCATCAGAATAGTTTGCTCTGATACCAATTGATGCAATCAAATACCAATCCACACAAATCCAGTTGTGATCGAGCAATTCCAACAAATAAATCCACAATCAAACAATCAAAGATCTGAAACACCAAGTATTGATTGTATTACTATGCATATAAACTCTAAAAGTGAGTGTAAAATATATTAGTATTATAATAAATTTAGGGAAAGGGGGAGAATTCGAGAGGAAGGGAGAAAGAGACGAGAATTAAGGGAGAGGGAGAAAAGCTCACATCAACAAACATCATACCTCTCTTTCTCTCTACCCTAGGACCCTTATTTATACTATAGTTAATAGGCCCTAATTACAATTAAGCATATTTCTAATACTCAATTAAGTAAAGGCCGCTGGCGTGTCCTAAACCAATGATGTGTCACCTGGTGACGTGGCAATAACTGATGTATCAGTGCAAATATTCGTATCACATGCACAATGGAGACATTGGGGGGGGGGGGGGGGGGGGGGGGGAGCGCTGCCTAGGTTATCGACACCATTAAAATTTTCAGAAACAATGAAAAAACATTAAAATAGCACTACATGAAATTTTTTTAGCATTATACTTGCGAAGTTAAAAAGAATGATATTGTAATAGCCAAAATTAATATTTTTGGCACTGAAGTAGGCATGGTCCAATTTTTTAGCACTATATGTTGGAATTAGAGGCTCACTTGCTGCAAGTGAAGAAAATTAGGCAACTTTTAGTATTAAAAAATAAAAAGCAATAAACTATCCCTGCATGAAATCTTTTAATAAATATACTTGCAAAAGTTTTTAAAAATAAAAAAAGGTATTACACTAGCAAAATTGAATGTTTGAATATTGAACTAGACATGAACTAACTTGTTTAGCACTGTATAGTGTTTGGCACTTGCCTAAATGCTTACAAACTTTAGGTGATTGTAACTTTCACGCAGCGGATATATACTTCCTTAAGTATTATTGTTATGGTGACGTGATTTTTTTAGTTTCCATCCTATTTTTGACTGCACTACTTGATTGTTGCAGCAAATAAATCAATAATGTATTTCTTGATTATTGTCCGCAATATAATCCATGAAAGGACAAAGTTATTTGTGTAGAAACTACCACGTTTTATGTTTACAAATTAAGCTAGATTGGTTATTCTAGATATGACCTTAATTGTATTGCAAGACATTACTTTAGAAAAGATTCACAAGCATAATGGAAGTAAAGCACTCTTCTTAGAGTTACCACTTTTTAATGAAGCAATTTTTTTATTTTTGGTAAATTTTTTTTTTTTTTTAATGAAGCAAGTGTATGGCTCTGAATCAACACAAACAAAAAATGAGGAAATTTATAATTTTTGTTGGTTTTTTTTTTTACTTAATAATGTAAAGAAAAATAATGAAAAAATATTAAAATGGACCTATATTAATTTTTTTAGCATGGGTACTTATGATGTAACAAAGAAAGCTATTGTACTAATGTTAATGAATTATCTTTGGCACCTAGCTACACATGAGTGTTTGTTTTAGAATTTTACGGTGGGGTTGCGATGTGTGTTTGAGAGCCACACGCCGCTAGCCCAACCTTTGAGTGCTTAAAGAATTCACTTATGTAGTTCGGCGTCAAAAACATGTATTAATCCTAGTATAATACGTTTTTTTAAACTTCACAAATATAATACTAAAAAATTTCTTATAAGGTTATTTTAGTTTTTTGAAATAATTTTGCTTTCAAATTTATGCCTGGCGGAAGAAGAAATTTTAGGAAATTAATAACTTTTAGAAGTTTCTCTACTTGAGTTCTAGAATGTTTCAGCAAGCTTCTAATCCTTTGAGATTTTGAATATTTTAGCTTGTTTTATCATTTTAGTTAATTTAGCTTTCTATTTTTGTTCTAGGGATGGCTACATAAACTCATCTACGCGCTAAATATGGACAAGATACAATTAGGCCATGTTTGGTATGTGATTAAGAGGGGCTAATGATAAGGGGGGTAACAATTAAACCCCATTTAACCCGATTCAATTTATCATTAACATTTATACCACTAAAGAGTTTATCCTCAAGTAGGGTTAAAATTAAGGATTAAAATTATTGCACTAGAACTAATGCCATGACCACAACAAGGGAAGGAAAAAAAGACTTTTCAACTTGTGCCTTCGCTTGTGGAATTTGGGACATATCAAAAATATTTTTATATATTTATAGAATACTTTAAATATTTAATAAAATATTATAAATGTTTGAGAAATATTTTAAATATTCAAAAAATATGTTCAATATTTCAAAAAATATTTTAAATATTTATAAAAGTACTTTATATATAAAAATCAAAATATTAAAAAATAATTTTACACATCTTAAAATTATTTGAAATATTTAAAAAATATATGAAAATATGTAAAAAAAAGTTTCTATATCCGAAAAATATATAAAGATATTTAAATAATAAAAATAGTAAATATCAAATAAATATATATAAAACAACAACAATAACAACCCTACGCCTCCTAGAGTTTCCACCCTGGCAAGCATTTTAAATATTAGAAAAATATTTATATACTTACAAATTTTTAAATATTTAAAAAATATTTTTAAATATTTAAAAAAAACAATAAAAAGTAGGAGGGATCTACGATGACGATGTTAGTTGTGGTCGATTGACGGCAATGGCAATGGTGTCAATGGGAATAGGTCGTTGGAGGCAATTGAGAGAAACCGCAGCAGCCAACATGCTCTGGCGACAAGGGGGGCGAACTGGGAGGCGCGTGGGCGATTATCGCCTGGGATTAGGGCAGACGCGTGGGGGCGCGTCCGGTGGCGTACGGGGGTGGGTTTTGGCTCGTTGTGTTCGCCGACTCCTCCACTACATGGTGGTGGTGGCCGTGGGTGGTTGTGGCGGCTGTTGAGGGTGGAAAAAGTGAGAAAGGGTGCTAGGGTTAGGGTTTCGGTAGATAAACGTAGGACGCTTTGTGGCGGCGCTCCGGCAACGCCCACTACTGGCGACTGGTCCTAGGTGGCTCGCCTCTCCTTGCTCGACCTTTTGGTGGCTATCCGACCTCCACCGGTGGCGCCTTGGCGGCACGGTGGTCATTTTCTCTCTCCTGGGGTCTCGCATGCCTGACTCTCTCTCTCCATCCAGATTTCGGAGCTTTCATGTGTAAGTTCTGTCGTTCCTCTTGCTGTGGTGTTCTCCAGTAAATTAGGGTCCCCTTTGGTCAGTTGTTTGGGCCGGTGAAGGTGGTGGCAGCGCGCGGTGGTTGTGTGCGGCCTAAACCCTAATTTCTCCCTCAAACGATGCCGGATTTGGAAATTGCATATATTTTGGATTCTCCCCTTAATTTATGCGTCTCTCCTTATTTGGTTTGGTTTGGTCCCACCTCCTCACGGTTGTAGGCTGATTTTATGTTTCTCCGGTCGACTTCTCCGGGCATGATGTTGTTCGTTGATGAGGATGGTCGGTGTCTCCTGGTTTTTCTTGCTCGTTGATGGCTTGCTATCGTGTCCTCCTTCCTCCCTCTTCCTTGGTGGCTGGTTGTACCGGCAGTTAGGGTGGGCGGGGGCTCGTAAGGGTGGCGGTTAGTGGCGGCTAGGGTTTGTTGGAGTGCTAGGGTTTGTGCTATATCGGGCTTGTTGATGGGACCACGTTATTGGCCATCTGAGCCTGATGGGAGTGGGATTTCGGGCCCAGGTTTGGTTGCAATTGCTCTACTTTCCATGGACTTGTCACTTATAGCCCACCTTGGTGTTTGGGTTATGGGTAGTGATGGACTACAACTGGGCTGATTTCGCTGGGCCTTGAAATGGATCGTCACTGGCCTTGATCCTCTTAACTCTCATGTTAATGGGGGTTTAAAAAAAAAAACAAAAAAAAAAAATTAGTGGGCCTGGCCTCTTTCCTTTGGGGCTGGTCTTGTACCGGCCTCCTGCTTTTGCGCTGGGCTCGTGTTGGGCCTGAATCCATTGGGCCAACATGGGTCTCCCTTCTTTCCCCCTGGCCGCTTGTGCTAGGGGGATCGTTCCCCACTTGGGCCTCGCAGATTCGGCTTGTCTGGAGATGTTTTGATGGTTCGGGTGGGTGTTAGATATGTTGAGGGAAGCTCGTTCTATAATAATGGACCACAAGTACCATCCATATGCCCGTTAGTTCGGGTGATTGTTTCTATGGACACTGGGACTTCTGTTTTGCACGATGTGAACTCAGCAATTTCGCCTCAGACTAGTTGTTTGAAGCTTAGGAAGCATACGCAGCCTGCAGCGAAGAACAAGAAGTCCACGATGAAATTCTGATTCCTGTTGGCGTTTATTCGCTTTGTTTTTCCTCTGCTTAGAGTTTGTACGTAGGAATTTCCTTTGATGTTTCTTTGTATTAACTCTTTGTTGCTTTCGCTTGTTGCTTTTCTTTCTGATTGCTTGCTGGCTTCGGCCAGCTTGGGGTATGCCTCTCGTACTCATGTATGGACGTACATCGGTACGCTTATTTGATATATACACTGACCTTATCAAAAAAAAAAAAAAAAGGGAATAGGTCGTTGGGGTTTAGGAAGAATTTTCTGATTTTTTTAAAAACAAATTTCTATTATGTTTTTAGATGTTTAAAGCATCATTCATTATATAAGAGTGATTTTTTCCAATATTTTAATAACTAATTAAAAAAAAAAAATAAAATGTAATGTAGGAAATTAAATAGAATATAAAAGATTAAAAAGTATTTACACACAAATCAAACACAAGGAAATATTCATAGAAAGTTGCACAACCAAACAAAGTAAAGAGAAAATATTTTCATGGGGTAATGATAATCATTAAAGATTTTCCCTCTTTTTTACCACAAAACCAAAACATGCCCTTAGTTTTATAATATTTCCTTAAGTCTTCTCTCTCCCTTGGCACGGTTCTTTATACTCTACTACCTTCTCTCTTTCTTCTTCCTTCTCCTTCCCTTATCCTATATCAATTCGGTACTATAATTCAATCTCAATCCCTTGCCACCACTGTCGTTCAAACGCAAGGACTAGACCCACTACTTCATAAAATACCGGTTCAAGCCAAGAACGTCGGAACATTGATGTCAACCTTGAAGGTTTAGTTGGGCTTCAAAGGGTATGATCGTCTAACTTGACAGCTAATCAAAATCTTGTATTTGGGCATTCTAGATATCATTAGGTTCTCTTTGCTCATTTTTTTCCCTTAAAAAAAAAAAAAAAAAATCCATCCAAATACAAACTGAAAAAAATTCCCTATAGATATTTTTTCTGTAGCAAGTTGTCCTGTAGCTACTCTTTATATTTTGATCTCGAGCTTGACATGGTAACTAGTTTAAAATTTATATTAATTACAGCATTTTCAGCAAGCTTTTGGCATTGCATTTACTGCACCAATCAACACCCATCACTTCCCTTGCTCCTAACATAATGATAACCAAAATTAGTTCCCTCAATTAAATGACTTTAGGAGGTAAATATCTAACTTGCTTGGCTCTAGGCATGATTTCTTACTCTGAGTAGTCCAATCGTATAAGTGACCTCAATAAAATTTTGAATTGGATAGGCAAACGACTCAAGAATGAGTCTAGTAGGCTACATCATACTTCATCACATGGGTCAGCTTACGGGAAATACGTGTCGTTCCCTCCTAATGGTCCATTCCCCGCTACCCATGTGGCAATAAACCTAGATTGGGTTAAGTCCTAACATCACAAATTGCAAGGTCCCTAATTGGAGCTTCTAACACTCGCATTCACTTCGTCCTCTCTTAGAGGATGAGGATTTTCATGAACATCGAAAGGACAACATATAGAAACCTCAGAGGTAACTCCTAATTTGATTTGCCCATTAAGTTTCAAAGGATTGGCAGGCACACACCCCACCTCCTAAGCACAATCATAATGACCATTGAACAATACACTACAACAAAACAGGGCAATTCTCGGCGCATAATTATCGGCGTTTAAATGCGTCGAGACAAAGCATCGAAAATTCTCGGCGTTTTTAAACGACGCAAAAAATATCGGCGCTTATAAACGCCGAGAGATTCTCGGCGTTTATAAGCGCCGAGAATCTCTCGGGGTATAAATACCCCGAACAAACCCTCGCGCTCTCACCGTCGTCTCTCACCCTCACCTCCCGCAAACCCTAACCCTCGTCTCTCACCCTCACCACCAGATTTCCAACCACATCGCCGCCGGCGTTCTCCTGTCACCTTCGCCGCCCGGGTTCGCCTCTCACCGTCGCGCCCAGCTTTGGCTCTCACTGTCGCGCCCGGCTTCGCCTCTCACCGTCGCCGCCCGGCTTCGCCTCTCACCGTCGCCGCTCGGCTTCGCCTCACCGTCGCCGCCCGGGTTTGCCTCTCACCGTCGCCGCCCGGCTTCCCCTCTCACCGTCGCCGCCCGGCTTCGCCTCTCACCGTCGCCGCCAGCGTTCGTCTCTCACCCTCACCTTCCGATTTCACAGTTGCTCTTGCTTTGCTGTTAGTATGTGATGTCCTTGCCCTAGTTTCGGTTTTTATTTTTATTGGACTGCTTATTCTTGAAGTGTTATATCATTTGAGTTGGTTGAAGTAGTTTTATTATAGTTTTGTATTATCGCCGTTTCACACTTTCCTCTGCTTCATGCACATCCTTAATGCTGTGGTTCGAATGATTCTATCGTTGCATCTCATCATTTCAATTGATTAATACAAAAAATTGTTGTTTTGACGAAATTCTTGTGTTACTGTGTTTGATTGATGTTTAAAATTATGTGTTGGTGGCGCTTGTGAGTTCAATTTGTTAATGTCAGGGAGATTAGATATCGATTTCATAATTTTTAAATTTGGAAAAATAAAACTTTGTTGATGTATCCCTTGTTTAGATGGATCCTTCACATTAGAGGATTAAAATTGATTATAAGGAACTCATGTATCTTACTTTAATTTCTAACTTCTCCTAAGTCCCATTAATTATTTGTTTTTGTATTTGTATATATTTTGATTGGTTGATTAAATATTTGTCTTATGAACTCTATCTTTTTTCAATTTTTAGGTAATTTGATTGCACTACTTAATATTTAGAGATATGGATACAAGTTGGATCACGCAACCAAGGATTAGTCAAGCTTATGTTGATGGTGCCATTGAATTCATTAAGTTGGCTAAAGAAAACCTTATAGAAGGAAAAACTCGATGTCCATGTAATAAATGCAAAGTAGCCAAATGGTTCTCATTAGAAGATGTGGAATATCATATCCTTTTTAATGGTTTTTGGCCAAAGTATAAGAAATGGATTTTTCATGGAAAAGAAGATATTGTTCAACAATTGAGATGCAATAGTCAAACATCTACCAATAATAATGAGGGAAGGGCCATAGGGCGAGATGATATTGGTGGATTACTACGAGAAAGTATCGGAGTTGATATTCCTCCCTCCACAAGTCAACCCCATTTGTCTGATGAACATGATTGGTCGGACCAAGTTCCTCTTGAACAACCCAACCAATCTCCTGAGGAGAAAGCCAAGTATAAGAAGATATTGGAAGCTTCTAATGAAGAACTATATCCAGGCTGTAGCGCATTCTCCAAATTGTCATTTCTTTTACACTTGTTTCACTTGAAATGTATGCATAGTTGGTCTGCTGAGTCCTTCACGATGTTGATAAGACTTCTTGTTGATGCATTTTCCCAAATTATGGTATTTCCATCATCTTATTATGAAGCTTAGAAAATGATCAATGAGTTGGGTCTTGGATATGAAAAGATTCATGCTTGTCCAAATAATTGTATGTTGTATTGGGGTGAAATGTTTGAAAAAGAGAGTTGTCATACATGCGGTACCTCAAGATGGAAGACAGTTAAGGGTAAGGAAGATGACAGTTGTAGTGATGAAACTATGTCAACCAAGAAAGGAGAGCCCGCTAAGGTTATGCGGTATTTTTCCTTGATTTCAAGGCTCAAAAGATTATACATGTCATCTAAAACAGCCGAAGATATGAGATGGCATGAGATAGACCGTTTGAAGGATGGGAAATTAAGGCATCTTGCAGATGGCTTAGCTTGGAGGGCATTTGATGCTCGGTATCCGGAGTTTTCTTCAGATCCTCGTAGTGTTAGGCTTGGTCTTGCTAGTGACGGCTTCAATCCGTACCGTCTTATGAATACTACTTATAGTACATGGCCAGTGGTATTGATCCCGTACAACTTGCCCCCATGGCTATGTATGAAGCAATCGTCATTCATTCTTTCTTCGATTATTCCTGGGAAATCGGGCCCTGGACTTGACATTGATGTGTACCTACAACCATTGCTGCATGAGTTGAAATTGTTATGGGAAGGTATTGATGCATATGATGCCTATAGTGGACAAAACTTTAGGATGCAAGGGGCTATAATGTGGACTATCAATGACTTTCCTGCATATGCTATGTTGTCTGGTTGGAGTACAAAGGGCTACACAGCCTGTCCTTATTGCACTGAACATACACATTCTTATAAGTTTGGGGGCAAGATTTGCTATAATGGACACCGTAAATGGTTACCTAATAATCACCCTTTTTGATCTCAGAGTCAATTGTTTGATGGGACAACGGAGTATGCTTGTGCTCCTACTCCGGCATCAGGGACTGATATCTTGAAAGCACAAGAACAAGTTCGTTACAAGTACGGAAAAACCCAAAAGAGTAGTAAGAAGAAAAGAGAAAGGCACCACATAGACAGTTCAATAGAAAGAGTGGACAATGAGGAAGTGCTTTGGAAGAAAAAAAGCATATTTTTTGACTTTCCATATTGGGAGTACAATCTCCTTCGACATAATCTAGATGTCATGCACATAGAGAAAAATGTGTGTGATAATGTTCTGGGGACGCTGTTACATATGGAGAGAAAGGCTAGAGATGATGAAAAGGCAAGACGGGCCCTTGAAGAAAGGAACATAAAGCCACACCTTTGGCTACAACCTCGTCCTAATAGAGATCCGTACATGCCTCCAGCTTCTTACTATATGTCTTCAAATGATAAAGAACGGTTTCTAAGAGTTCTACAGAAACTTAGGGTCCCAGATGGATATGGATCTAACATCTCCAGATGTGTGAAGTTGAAACAAAGAAAACTCTTAAACCTTAAGAGTCATGACAACCATGTTCTTATGCAAGATATTCTTCCTGTAGCTTTACGAGCATCCAATGCCACACAAGTCATTGAGTTGCTTTCAGACTTGTCTTCCTTTTTCAAATACTTGTGCTCTACGACCCTCGACCCAAATATGCTCGATCTTCAAAAATTGAACATTATTCTTACACTTTGTGAGATGGAGATGGAATTTCTACCTACATTTTTCACAGTCATGGTTCATCTACTAATTCATTTAGTAGAGGAGGCTAAGCTTGGTGGGCCTGTTCACTATAGATGGATGTATCCGATTGAAAGGTTAGCCGATAATGCTTCATTTACTTTTATCTCTCATATTTGGCATCCAGTAATTGATCTCACGTGTTGTTTATATTTATGTAATAAAGGTATTTGTCCCATTTGAAAGCATACGTAAGTAACCAGGCGCGGCCAGGAGGGTCCATTTCTGAAGGCTACATCATGGAGGAGACTATTACATTTTGTTCTAGATACTTAGAAGGTGCTACGACCATTTTTAATAGACCCAAAAGAAATGATGATAATGGTTCAAATATGGGTAAATACTTGTTAAAGTCTGGGGGTCGTGCAATTGGAAAAGAGAAAATTTTTCGCCTTGATATGAGAAGTAAGGAACAAGCGCATCGTTATGTGCTACTTCAGCTAGATGAAATCAAGGAACTTCGTGAGTAAGTGTTAATAGAAGCAACTTTGTCAATATTAACTATTTTTGTTCAACCTGCTAATAATTTCCTTATTATAGTGAATTTTTAAGTGAAAAACGACGAGCATATTTCCATAGAGGTCGATCTAATGCAACATTAGAAAATCAGTGGATTGTTGAAGAGTTTTCTGAGTGGCTTCAAAACCAGGTTAGTATATTTTATTCGATGGTGAAGTTGATATTATATATTCACCATTAATTTTGATACTACCTTTTATTCTATTAAGGTGCACAAAATTGATGCAACTACCGAAGAAGGCCGATTGAGAAGGGCTTTAGCTGGTGAGCTAAATCAGTATGCTAAAAGAATGAAGGGCTTTGTCTTTAATGGATACAAGTTTCATACAGAAGATCGTGAACGCTATATGAGGACACAAAATTCTGGGGTCATGGTCGTAGCTGATGGACAAGTTTACTATGGCAAATTGACAGACATATATGAACTAGACTATTATGGGAGTTATAAAGTTGTCATTTTTCGTTGTGATTGGGTAGATATAAATAGGGGCTTAAGAACATTTAGAAATAATGGTGCTTGTGTGAACTTCTCTAAGTTGATGCATACGGGTCGATTGTTGAAAGATGATCCATTTGTCATCTCATCTCAAGCAAAGCAAGTTTTCTACATTCAAGATGAGATGCAAAAGGGATGGTATCATGTCATTAAGACTAAACCTAGAGACTTGTATGATCTAGGCGAGATTTGATCTTTGTTTTTTTAGAGTTGCGAAATAATGTTACGTGTTGTTTCATTTTGTCCATGTATGTTAGTTTTCTTTTGTACGTGTTGTTTCATTTTGTCCATGTATGTTAGTTTTCTTTTGTATGTGTTGTTTTATTTTGTCCATGTATGTTAGTTTTCTTTTGTACATGTTGTTTCATTTTGTCCATGATCTTTGTTTCATTATTGAAGGATTGTTTTACGGAACATATTTGCTTCTCATTTTATTTTTGTACGTTCTATTATACATCTACTAATTCTTTTGTTTTTGGAAAAGCGTGGATTCACAATGAGGAGGTTTTTTAGAAGTGGCAAATCAGTGCAGTCCTCAACAGCAACACCGGCATATGAAGGAGGTGATGACAGTCGGCCAAGACCGTCAACATCTGAAGCAGAGGGACCAGTCAGGGAAGCTGGTGTTTGGTCCACTGACGTGGGATTTGATGAGAGGGAGCTACTTCAACTTATCGGTAAATGTTTTCAATTTTATAGCATTAATTATGGTAATAATTTTTCAATCAATTAGAGAAATAATGGTATATCTTAATCGTTAATAGATGGCCAAGGTAACTTGAGTACCTTAAGGACGATACCAGTTAAGGAAGTATGGCATCTTCCTGAAGGTGTAAGAATTATTGTGCGGTTCAATGACCTACGCCAACCAATTAGAAAGGGTGGCGATTTGTTGATCCGGTTTATTGGAGAGGTTACAAAAACGGGACGGTTTTGTCCGCTCGGAGTAAGGGATTGGCGTACAATGAATAACCAATACAAAGCAGAAGCTATTGAGGGTATCCGAGTAAGTATTATTTATGTCTGAAGTTTACTTTATATATACGATATAATATGTATGTCTGAAGTTTTTGAACTTTATCATTGTATTAATTAAGGTTTTATTCCTTTGCCTTTTTGTGACATTATTGTTGGATTTTATGTTTTAGGGAAAATTTTTAATGCCCAGTGATGTATTGATTGATAAATCAATACTACAGCATCATGGCAAAATGTGGAGGGGTTATAAAACGAGCTTGAAAGCGCAATATTGCCAAGGGAACAAAACTGAGGCCGAAGTTATTGCAACAGTGCCACAAGGAGTTAATCGTGACCAATGGATAACTTTGGTACAGTTTTGGTTTTCTCCACCAGGCAAGGTAAAACAATTTCTTTTTAAGTAATTTTTGATTGGTCAAAAAGGGGGAAGCAGATTGATATTGATTATGAATGTAAAGTTTTTCTTGGATTGATGTTGATTTCCAATGTCAGGAGAAGAGTAAATGTGGCAAAGAAGCACGTGCCAAGCAGAATCAGTTTCACACGACTGGTTCAACAGGTTATGCCAATAAAAGAGATAGTTTTGTAAGGACTTAAATATATGTTTAGTATATTATTACTATCTACCTGTTAAATTAGTTAAGACTTATGTTGACGTGTTGATTGTAGGAAATTAATAAAGGGAGGAAGCCCACGAGTATAGAGTTTTACCAAGAAACTCATACCAGGAAAAGTGGTGGCTTTTTTGAGAACACGGTTTCACAAGAATTTATGGTGGGTTTTATTATTATCTCCCATTTCTTTTAATTTAAATGTATTTAATGTCTTTTTCTCTTCTTTGTAGGATACAGCTAGAGAAATAGTTGAGGCTCGACTTGGATCTTCTTCCAGACCTCGATCAGAAATCGAGGAGGAAGTATTTGCAGAGCTAATGTATGAACAGGAAAATTTGGGCTATCGAGCGGTAGGCTATGGATTTGGCGTGAAGAGAAGTGATATATACGGAGTCAGGGGTGAACTAAAGCAAAAGGGACTCGACCGTACCGGTGATCATGTCGAATTACAAAATATGAAAATAGAATTGGCCAATGTAAAGCAGCAAATGAGAAGGCTCCTACCCATCTATGATGCTGTTTCTTCTTGCCAAGTATCATATGAAATGATAGCAGAAGGTCGAGCAATTATTACTGCGGTTGCTGATCCGGTAAGATAATCTATTTAATTTGTAGTTGTTTGTACTATAATGCAAATAATCGCCGTTCTAATCCTTTGTAAATAATAAAATTGATGATGTGAATGATTGAGACAAAAGGTGGCATTGGGGTTGGTACTTTTGGGGAACTATATGAATTTACCATGTGAAGCAAAATTTTGGATCAGATATACTAAATCTATTGTATTGTCTATACAGGGTAGAGATGAATCGGGATCAGGTGACGGTGAACCCCCAAATTTTTTTGCATCTCCAAGCACGCCAAGCTCATTTGGTTGATTGATATATTTGTGAAGAATGTACTTGACTAAGTTAGCATTGTATATTTTTTTTTTTTTTTGGTTATTAGATTAATTATGTTGATATTTGGAGTGAAAAAAATCTCAAATTTTGTTTTGAACTATCGAAGTACATTTACAATGATGTATTATTTTGATTGTCGAATTCGAAATCTTATGAAAAATTTATCAGTTTAGTTGATATTTTTTTATTAAGTAATTTTGTATATACATATATATATATATATATGTGTGTGTGTGTGTGGAAAATATGCACAAATAAATAGACAAAACATCTATGCTAAAAAGTAAAAGTAGGGTATTTAAAAAACTCAAAAAATCTCGACAATAAAAAATGCCGAAAAATCTCGGCGCTTATAAACGCCGAGATAATCTCGGCGCTTATAAACGCCGACAATCTCGGAGTTTATAAGCGCAGGTATTCTCGGCATTTTTATTTTTCGACGTTTTTTTTCTCGGCGCTTTTTTGCGCCGAGAATTCCAAAAAAAGCGCCGAGATGTACTCCTTTTTGTTGTAGTGATACTAAAAGAGTCAAGGTAGATTTTCATGTTTTGATTGTAAGCCAGACTTGAGATGGGCCAATAAAATGACACCACACCCAGAAGTTGAAGGCGGCGGAGATGAGGATGCTGTATTGGGGATGTGTAGATACACTAGGAAGGACGTGATTCGAAATGATGCTATTGAAAATAAATTAGGTGTGGTTCCCATGTAAGATAAATTGCGGGAGTAAGTCTGTAATGATTCAGGCATGTAGGAAGAGCTCGACAACAGCCCTTGTTAGTAAATATGAACCATTACATAATACAGCAGGAAGAGAGCTAGACACATGCCAAAAAAAGCTGGTTGGAGATGATTAGACATGACCTCATCCACCTGAACCTAACGTGAGATATGACCTTGGATAAAGCAAAGTAGAGGCTAAAATATGTGTGGCAGACCCACCTGTTTGCATCAAGCATTGCCCTTAGGCTGGCATGTTCATTATTGTTGCTGTTGCATTTGACTTAAGTCATGATCCTATTTACATTGGACATGCTTGTTTTTATTTAATAGAATAATTTGATGGAATATGATTCTTTTTGGTGTTGGGCCCCTTTGGAAATAACCTCTCTACCGGTAACCAGTGTCCTTCAAACCCTATTATTTAGTTTTACTAATTAATAAGTAATTTTTTTTAGGGTTATTTACACCAAAGTTCTTTGGAGTTTTCTCATTATGTCAATTTAGTCCTTATACTTCTAATTGTGTCATTTTAGTCCCTATGCAATTTATATTGTTTCTATTTAGTCCCTATACAATTTATATTGTGTCAATTTAGTCCCTTGGTCAAATTTTAGTTAAGTTATTGACACAATTTTTAATGCCACAGTGACGCTAGATGCAAGTAATTTACTATAAATCCATCTATTGACTAAATTTAATTGAATCCATGGCCGAACCATTAAAAATTTCGTTGAAAATTTAGTATAAATTTACTGTAAGGATCGAATTGAAACAATATGAATAATAGAGGGATTAAATTGATAGAACAAAAAGTACAGGGAATAAATTGACATAATGAGCAAAGTACATGGACCTTTGGTATAAATAACCCATTTATTTTATTTATTCAAAGTATGACATTATTTTTACGAGTTAAATATATGCATGATTGTTTTTCAAAACATTCCATGAGATGGACATAGTCCAATATGACATGTCAAAGTTTGGTTTAATTGGTCAATAAGATTGAGACATGGAGATATATCAAAATTGTACTATGTTATCAAAATTTGTTCATAGTCAATGTTAAGTTTGGACAACCTGCTCATAAGACTATAGTATGAACTTTAAATAGCTTGTCTTGGTCATATGGATAGGAATCAAAAGTATCATATTGGTGTTTGTTAATAAGATTCAAACACTAAGCTGGACCACCTAATTATTTATTTCTTATTACTACAAAAAATAACTAATTCATTCTATTAAGATGATAACACTAAATCCTAAGATTGTCTTGAACTCATGCACATAGTGTGTGTCATTCTGGTGTACAGAAAAGTGAGGTCGCATTTAGTAGGCCAAAATACTTTTTACATCGAGATGATAGCATTAAGTGTAGCAAGAACAAAATTTTTGATATGGAATCTGTGGCCTCCTTGTGATAGAGATGTCCCCTTGAGTTGATTTGCAATTATCGAAAAGTTCAAAAATCTTTGGCCAAAGTATTCCAAGTGATTGTCACTTGAATTGATACGAAATATTATGTTTCTGTATCATAGAATTTTCGGAAAAGTGCAAGTTCGGAACTTAAGGAAAAGCGGTAAGAAGTATAATGATGGTAGTTCAAATTATTATTTCTCACATATATCTAATAGAATAGTCGTTTGCGTATTTAATTATTGTACGGGAACTATTGAGTAAATATGTTTAATTATTGAGTGAATTTTCAGATTTCTGTAGTTTGTTGCTAAAATGTCTACTAAGTTGTAAGAATGTTTAGAACGTTTCACTACATTAATGAGTTAGCTGGATGCAAGATTCGATTATTAGGTGTCAAATGTATTCTAGTATTAGATACTTGAAATATCAACTAGAGAGATGCTCAAACATTTGAAAGAAATGTTTGATGGGCTGAATAGGTGGCATGAGAACAACTTGTGAGAAAGATGATTGATGCTAAGGAATAGTCCACTTAGGTTAAGCATCTCAAGAAATTAGGAACCTCTAAAGGGTAAAAACAAAAGGTAAAATAGTTTAGACACTTTTACAAAAGCACTGGACATTTAAAATAGGTGCGTAGGTACTTAATTGCTCTTGTTGCAAAGATTGGTAAGCTTGCCATCAAGACAAGGTATTTGATAACTTGTTTGCTCTAATCATGATTGGGTGAAAGTCCACCAGATTCCTAGTGAGTGAACTCAGGATCAACTAATCTTACATGCAAGGTGTTGCAAAGTAATAAGCTAACTAGGAAGCTTCTGGATGGCAAGTAGTATCCTTCGCTCAAAGGTGGTACACGTGTTTCAGTGCAAGCACCATGAGATATTGTTTAAGGAGTATGGTTTTGCTCTCAAGAAACTATTTTTATGTACCTGTTTTTTTTAGAAATTTGATTTCTACTTACTATTTGCTTTATAATAGCTTTTTCAATTATTTTATCGAAACTACACTAACATAAGTAATTAAATTGTTTATTTGGAAAGGTATATTAGAAGAAAATTAATTAAATTTAGTCAAAATAATTTTACTGACATTTTATTTGTCTAATGCAAGCCAAGCTGAAAAAACATATAAAAGAAAAATTTCCCAAAGTAGATACAACTTTAAAAGTGGGACTTGAGCTCAGGTCACATCAATCTAACATGATTAAAAGATTGGTTTGAGATGATCTTGTAGGATCATTGGAATCAAAAATAATAACTAGTCCGTGAATCATGTATAAGAGCTTTTAAGAGTAAAGGCGATAGAGCCACTAAGTTGCTTGCACTTGTTCAAAACATGTATGTGGCCTATTGAATGTTCGAGCAAGTGAATATTATGAGTATTTCTTAAATATTTATGAATGACTACTCAACGAGTTATATATGAAAAATTCAAAGAACTTAAGATTGGGGAGCTGGGATCAACAAGGTCAAGACATTAAGTCACTTTGATTAGATTTATGTGGTGGCTTCAAGATAGTTCTTAGGTTCTGTTATTGCAAATTGTTATAGAATGTATCAATAATGTGTTACTAAAATATGGTGTGATTCATATGATGGGTAATGTCTACATATCAAAAGGTTTGTTATGTAAGAGGTTCTAGAAATAGTTAGGAAAATTCAGTAGTTAGCTTGTGTTAGATAAATTGATAATATGGGTTATTGTATCCCAATAGCATGATACAACTTATAGTTTGGTTGATGTATTTGGTACATCCTCAGCTAGTTTCAATGTTTCATTGGGTACATGAGAGCATTGATGTAGTGAGAGGATAGTCTGGGGCATCTGATGAATTCATATCTTCAGCCATAACAATTAAGCTTGATAATGAATCTGAACCTCTAGAATACTATGAAGCTCTTAAGAATAATGATGTGGATGGATGGTGCAGGGCAATAAAATTTAAGTTAGAATAAATGTATTTTAATTAGGTATGGGAAATCGTAGAGGCGCTGAAAGGCCTTAACACCAATAAATTGTATCTGAATGGGTCTATGAAAGGAAACAGAGGAATATATGAAAAGGTAGAGACCTTCAAGGAAAAGCTAAATTGAAGAAAATAGGGTTATATACTAAAGGCAGGACTCATCTATGACTTTTGGGCTAACTGCTATGCTTTGAGTCCATAAGCATACTTTTATCCATTATATATCATTATGTTGAGATATGGCAAATGGGAGTCGAGACCATATTTTTTGAATCAAATTCAAATCCTCGATGATGAAGATTGAACCTCCAAATATTGTATTAGAAGCTCCAAAACCAAATTCTAACTTCATAAATTCAAATTGAAACTCCAAAAATAATGTTCAAAGTTAGAAATTCAAATTCATACCTCTAAGGAAAAATCGTACCTCTAAAATCATATTTGGAAATCGTGAAATGCTACTTGGTCAGCCTATCAATAAATGAACAAAACCTAAAAATCCTTAACCATCATTGAAACAGAACCAAGCCATTTTTTGAAAATAGAACTCAATTTTAAAAATTTGACGATGATCTTCAATTGAAAATAATTGCTCAATTTCATGACCGAATTGGTGGCTCTAATACCAATTGATACAATCAAGATTTGCTAGTTTGGGGAGAAGAATATAGTAGGAGAAGAAGATGACAGAGGTTAGAAGAAGAGTAGAAGATAGTAGGAGGAGAGAGATCAATGAGAAGAGATAGAAAAAGTTTACGAGAAATTTGAGATGTGATTATATTATGTCTTATTGATTGCACCAAGTATATATTTATAGAAGGAATTAACACTAACAAACTTAGCCTCCAAAACACTGATCAAATTTTGAAATACAAATCCAAATTTCAATTTTGGAAAATAACTGTAAAAATTGGTAAGGCGTGTATAAGAAAGCTTTCTTAGAATCCATTTTGTTCTTTGCAAGACAAGCAACAACTATAAAACTCGACCAACCACAATAGGTTTTGGCTCCGTTTAAAGGTTGATTCCCTAACATGTTTTCAAGACTATCGTTTGAATTGAGAAAATGTATATTGAATATGTTCAACGGTGATGGTTTGTGAAGATATGGCGAGCTCAGTTGCATGAATCTTTTCAATAATCTACTCAATTTTTATTTGATTTAGAAAGACGAATTGAAATTGAATAAAATATTCAAGACGAAGAAGAAGAAATTTGTGCAGAAAGAATCCTATGGCCAAGTCTAAGCCCTAAGATAGCTGCAACATTGAGTTAGAACACATTATTGCAATTGGAAGCAATGTTTATGCTAATAACATATTAGAATTGAGAAAAAAAAAACTCATTATATTTAGAGTCTAAGGAAGAAGAAACAAGAAGAGTGTTTGCGCATGTGAGAGATGAGAAAGAGGAAGAATTTTGGAAATATGTTATATATCACTATGCACAATGCTAAAAAGGCTAACTATCCAAGCTTTAGGCACTAACCAGAAATAAAATGAGCCATCAAACTTTAACTAATTACAATTAGCTGCTAATAGAATGAATTAACAAACTAACAAACAAGTTACAAAATTATAAAAAAATTCTAATAATATGTGCAAAAATCTAATTCTACAAAAACTGGATTATTAGATGTACAACCATTAATTGTATACACATTTAATAAATTTTCATAGGTAAATGCATTTACAAATCTGTATTAAGAAATAAAATATTAACGTATATGCATTATGAAGGTTGCAAACTCTATTGCATAGGTTGTGATTGTTCTAGGTCCATATTTATAATAAAAAGTAAAATAATGATAAAATAATATATATATATATATAACAATATAAAAAAAATCAGAATTACGAATATATATACATGTCAAAATATAATTATATTAATATTATATAATTGAGAAAATTAAAATCAACTAAGGTTAGATTAACTTTATTTTTACTCTTAGGATTTTTTAATAAAAAATGTCAAAAAGCAATTTATGCTTTTCACAAGACTCAAACCCTTGAACAAGAAGTAGCTTAAATTGCCTGCCTAATTAGCTAGTTATGTTCAAAGCTTTGTTTTAAACATTAATGATAATATACATATATATAAAAGGAAGAAAAAAGGGTTCAGTAGAAACACTTGATTAAAAATATATATATATATATAAAAAGAACTTGATTGTACTGGTATTCGAACCCACAACCTCAACACATGAGGCCAAGGCTTCCACCACTATATAATTTTTTTTTTTTTTTTTTTTTTTTTTATGATGGTAAAGCCATGGGGAGGAGGGAGGGGATAAACCCCTTAAATCCTCAATAAAGAGGAGGCCACTTTTGAGCTTTGTGGGATTCGATCTTGGGTCACCTCATTGGCAACCGGCGATCACGACCACTCGGCTATGTCCCTAAGGGAAAAGGCTTCTACCACTATGCTAGCACTCTAATGATGATGGAAAGTCACATGTCATGAATATAACCTAATTTTATAATTTTTGTACGGACATGTACACCTTTAAATGTTGAATGGTGAAGTCATGGTGTCCTTGCACCTTGGTAGCTACAGTGTACGTCTACCATTGGAGGGAAGATAGCACATGTGAGTATATACCCCGCATTAGAATTGCGATGAAGAAGTGATTAGCATATAAATTAGTTGAATGCTTTACTCAATGCTAATTGATTTTGGGAACGGAACCTCAATTGAATTCATATGTATATCTCATGCATATATCAACTTACTATGATAAGTTTGACCCAATAAATTTTAAGGATGCAAAGCCTACACATATTTATATAATACAATTATTTTTTGTTAGTGGAAAATGTCTAAAGATTAGACGGTCAAACAGAACTTAGATTTGAAAAATGTACCTAGGAAGATCGCAGCCATCAGGCTTCCAGCGCCTCTTCAAGTAATCAGAATCAGGTCTCCCATTAATTTGACAATTAAAGGCTTCATCAACATACGTGCAAGTACTTGGATCGTAGATGGGGTACTTCTCATCTTTTATCCATTTTCCTATATAAAAATCACATTCATTCGACCCTCCACTAGATCCTTTATTAAAAAATGTATCTCGATGCTCATTTGTCCCAAGAATAACACTCTTCCCGCCATTAGATATAAAATGTGTAACCGCTCTTCCAAAAATTGGAGGAATAGAAGGCCCAATCGAAAGTGATGGGACAAGTTTTGACAAACTTCCATCAGATTTTGACCCTACGAGGATCTCCTTAAAGAAATTTTTAGCAGATACCTTAGAAATCGGAGAACTGGATGGATTAGTCAAAAGCGATGAGGCGGATTTCGGTGACCTCTCATCAAAATTAAACTCTGCATCAGGAACCTTAGAAATTGGATGAACAGACAACCAGAATTTCGGTGAATCTTCATTGGATTCAGAATGTTCTACCTCCTGAGGAATCGGATGAACAAAAGGTTGCATAGAGGAGAATGTGGGTGAAGTTTGGTTGAATTGGGAACTAGAGAGGGTTTGTGAGAATAGGCTTGAGGAAAGGGGACTGGAGAGGGAGAGATCCAAGGTTTGAGTATAGGTGAGAAGAAGGAAGTAGAGAATGAGGAAACAACTAAAGACGAAAATGGAGATAATAATGGCGGTGGTGGTGCGAGGTTTTTTGTTGAGAAATGGATATGCCATTTTGGACGTGAGTGGGGAGTGAAGACTGAGGGGTTAAGAGAATTTCTAAGGTGCAGGAAAAAAAGGTTCTACACCATACATAAATTAATTTTAGACATTTTATTTGCTACTTTTCATTTTGACCATCTATTTTGAGTACTAGTTACCTACATAACAAGTAACTTTAAAAAAGAAAAAAACAAAAGCCACTCAGTCACTTCTCTCTCCTCCCCTTACATCTCCCACTCTCATTTCTCGGCTCCCTCTCTTCCACTTGTCACTCCCCACAATCTCTCTCTCAATATTTCTCTATCATTTCCCCTATGTCTTTGACCATTCTAAATAGCCACATGAAGCTCGCTTGGATTTTGCTTTAGGTTTTTGGTGGCTCTTTTTTGATTGGACTCATAATTATTTGTGTTTGGAAAACTTATACTATCTGATGCTCAGAAAATCTTGCATTCGACCTTGATTTATAACTTTGTTCTAGATTTAAATTTCATTATTTTTAATGAGTTATTTAATTTAGTATCCCAAATTTTTTGAAAACAATAAGAACTCTGATATTCTGAATTAATAAAAATTTTCCTTAGTTTTTGTTGTTAAATAGAAAGACCCCTCTCATCCATGATGTCATTTTCTATTGATAGAGCTGATGTCACAATTGCTTTTTTATTAATGATGCATTAAAATAACAAAAGTTCCCTTTAATACCCTCTTTCTTACTTAATAAACATAAAATTTGAGATGTTGTATTATGTCAAAAAACGCAGGTTATTTACATTTTAGAGCCCTAAAAATTTGGGAAATAATAAAAACGACCTTGATCGATTGAATTATTAAAAAGATCCCTAAGTTTATGTTGTATTGAAACAAAGACCCCCCTTTGTAGAACTGACGTGACAACTACTTTTTTTTATTAATGATACAGTAAAATGAAAACAATACCCTTAAATAACTATATTTCCAACCAAATTAAGCAAAAATAGATAGTTTCTACACAATACAATATCTCGAATTTTGTGCTTATAAAGTAGTAATAAGGGTGTTGGGATGTATTTCAAAAATATTCCCTAAATTAATCTAATTAATGCAGTGGAATGATTTAAAATTCCTAATATGAAACCTACAGGTGTGTTATGAATCAAGATCAATCTTGATTCATAACTTAGGTTTGTAGAGTTTAGATGAGAAAAGAAGTGAAAGAAGATGAGAACTAGAGATGAGAGAGAGATTCCAAAGATATTTTCATTCATGAATGATTCTTACAAGCAATTTGACTTATACTAAATCTAGATTAAGAGAAATACATTGCATCTAGACTTTCAAATTAACCGGCTCTAACCAGCTTAGCCGAAGATGACTAAATTGACTAACTAACCGACTTAAGAAGGTCAAGGCAAAAAAACACTTCAACAACTACAACCGCCTTTCCCGCCAAAAAGAACATTCAAAAGTAAACTAAAACAAGCTCTAATGCTACTTTTCTTACTGCAGGTTCAATCTAGATTAGCTCTGCTAAGGCCAAATCATAACAATGTCCCCCCCCCCCCCCCCCCCGGCCGGAACATTCTAGCCTCAAGAATGTAATGCGGGAAATTGAGATCTCAAGAAATGCCAATCTTCCGATGTTGCATTCTCTAAGCTCAAGTTACTCCGTTGTACCAATACCTCCTTGATCTGCCTGCCTTACTGTAGCACTATCCTTGAGTTTAAAACTTATTGCGGTTGTTGTACCAAGAGTCCTTGCGATGTAACTTGTGGTTGATCTGCAGGACCACTGGAACCAGCTGCCGCATACTTCTTAAGCAATGAAACATGAAAGACAGGGTGAATTGAAGACTGAGGAGGCAACTCCAGCTTGTATGTAACCTTTCCAACCCACTCTAACACCTTGTAAGGACCAAAGAATTGAGCACATAGCTTGATTTTCTTGCGCCCTGCAATGAAAGTTTGCCTGTAAGGCTGTAATTTCAAGAAAACATATTCATCAATAGCAAAGATTTTGTCAATTCTTTTCCTATCATCTAATTACTTCATCTGAGCAACTTGTAAGTTATCCTTGAGTTGATGCTCCAGTTGTTTTCTTTGATCCAGCAACTCGTTCACTTTAACCATATGAGAGAGTGCTCCTTGTAACATTAATGGTGCTGGCGGATTGTACCCATACAGAGCCTTGAATGGTGTAACTCTTATTGTCTAATCGAAATGGGTGTTATACCAGAATTGCGCAAGGGAAAACCATCGATTTCAGTTCCTCGGATGAGAAAATGTTATAATCCTCAAATATTGCTCAAGGTATTGGTTTACTCTCTCTATTTGACCATCTAACTGTGGATGGTATGATGAACTTAGAGCCAACATAGATCTAAGCAGCGCAAAAAATTTACCCCAAAAGTTGCTGATGAATAACTTGTCTCTATCAGAAACGATGGATTGGGGCAATCCATGGAGCTTATAAATATGATCTAAGAAGAGCCTTACCAATCTTGTAGTAGTAATGGGATGATTAAGAGCCACAAATTGACTAAACTTCGTGAAACGATCAACCACCACCCAAATAACTTCCTTTCCCTTAGATCTAGGCAGGCCTTCAATAAAATCCATATTGATATGCTGCCAAGCTCTCTCTAAAATTGCCAAGGGGTTGAAGCAAGCCTTGGTATGGCACATGCTCACTTTTGCTCTCTAAAAAATCTCACATTGCTAAATTAGTTCCTGAACCTCCTTCTTCAAACCAGTCCTTGCTAATTAGTTCATGAACCTCCTTCTTCATACCAGTCTAATGAAAGTATTGCATTAACCTTTGATAAGTGTCTTCGATTCCAGGATGTCCACCCCAAGCTGAACTATGAGAGGCCAACACAATTTGCTTTCTTAATTTTGAACCTTCACCCACATAAATCTTCCCTTTAATCCTTATTATGCCACCGATAACAGCAATTTCAGAATCAAAACCCATAGTTCCCGGAACACAATGAGCTACAATACATTCTTGAGCAAATGTGTCTCCCTCATATTACTTAACCCCTTCATTCATCCAAGTTGGAACAACTTCTGATACCGTAGCACAACTAGTCACTTCAGAATCCTCTAACCTCCTTGAAAAAGTATCTGCTGCTTGATTATCTTTTCCTTTTTAATATTCTATTGTGTAATGTAAGCCCAACATCTTCATAAGGCCCTTTCTTTGAACCCTCGTAGTGATCTTTTGCTCAAATCGATATTTGAGGCTTTGGTGATCTATTTTGATCATGAAATGATGTCCCTCCAAATAATGCCTTCATTTTTGTACTGCCATTAGGATTGCAATATATGGATATTGCTTAATTCTTGTAACTCAAAGCTCGACTTAGATAGGCTAATGGCCTTCCATTCTGAGATAACATTGCGCCAATTTCTTTGCTGCAAGCATCGATTTCCATCACAAAAGGCAAGGAGAAATCAGGCATAACCAATACTGGAGCAGAAAACATAAATACCTTTGATCTTTCAAATGCTTTCTCAGCCAATTCATTCCAATGGAAAGCATCTTTCTGGAGCAAATCTGTTAAAGGCTTTGCAATTGCCCCATAACCAGCAATGAACTTTCAATAATACCCTACTAATCTAAGGAATCCCCGTAGTTGCTTGAGAGTTTTTAGAACAGGCGATTCCCTCATCGCCTGAACCTTGCTGGGATCAGTAGCCACACCATTCCCTGAGATTAAATGACCAAGATATTCCACTTATGTTTTAGTAAAAGAACATTTAGAAAGTTTGGCATAGAGTTTATGCTGCCTCATGGTCTGAAATATCAGCTCTAAATGATCCAAATGAGTCTCCAAGGAAGGACTGTAAACCACAATATCGTTAACGAATACAAGAACAAACTTCCTTAAGAAGGCCTTGAACACCACGTTCATCAAAGCTTGAAATGTAGCTGGGGCATTGGAGAGCCCAAAAGGCATCACCGTGAACTCATAGTGTCCATGATGTGTTCTAAAAGTAGTGTTGTGGATATCATGTTCTTAAACTCGAATTTGATAATAGCCTTGCTAAAGATCCAGCCTGGAAAAATACTTAGATCCATATAGCTCGTTCAACAAATCATCAATGATTGCGATAGGGAACTTATCCTTTATAGTGAGGGAGTTCAACTGACGATAATCTATACACATTCGAGAGATTCCATCTTTCTTTTAAACCAGAATAACTGGAGAAGCGAATGGACTATGACTGCGTCCGATGAATTTAGTCTTCAACAACTCATCAACTTGCTGTTCAATCTCACTCTTTTGTGAGTGAGGCTATTTGTAAGGCCTAGGGCTCACAGGATCTAACCCACCCTTCAATGGAATAGCATGATCTAATTCTCTCCTTGGTGGTAATGTGCTTGGTTGATCAAATAAATCTTGGTACTTCAGTAACAATAAATCAATAAGTGGATTAGAAATCATCTGCTATTCTTCTCGAGTAGCATTGATAAAATGAAGTTGCCTAATCCTGTGATAACTCCCTTTCTTAAGCATACCTTGCAATTGCTTCCTACTCATCAATTGCACATGTCCTTACTCCCTAATTCCCTGCATCTGAACCTACTGCCCTTCCCTTTCAAATGGCACTGTCAATTGAGCAAAATCAAAGAGTAAATGGCTAATGGTTTTCATCCAATCAACACCTAAGACCATATCACAACCTCCTAATCTTAACTCTCTGAAGTCATATTCAAAATTATGACCCTGCATCAACCAATTAAGGTTCCTACACTTAGTCTGTGTCAAGATTGAATTACCATCTGCCACTGTAACTGCCAGGGGAGTGGTTTTAATCAACTCATGTCCAACCGTCCTTACAATCTTAGGATCTACAAAGCTATGCGTGCTCCCACTGTCGATTAAAATTAGTAAGGATTTATGTCCTACTTCTCCCTTGAGTCTAATGGTATTATGTGAACCATTTCCAGTCAGAGCCTTGACAGACATCTCAATCTCATCGTCATCTAACTCCTCACCTTCCTCTTCTATCTGGTCTCCTAGTTCAAGTTCATTTCCATCCTCTTCAATTTCAGCTGCATCTATTCCAGAGGCTGGCATAAGGTATTTTGGATCACATTTATGTCCAGAGAAATAGCACTGATTGCACTTGAAACAAAGCTTCGGAGACCTCTTTTCTTCTAAGCTCAAAGGCCTATTATTTTCCTGAAAGGTTCTAGATGTTGCAGCTCCAATTGGTGCAATTCTTCGCCTCTGAGCTTTAGGAGGAGCCAAAACTGCGCTCTCTACTTTCCTGGCTTTAGACTAAGCTTCACATAAGGTTGTAGGATCAAATTCCTTCACCAAATTCTTGATTTTAGGCTTAAGTCCACTCACAAAACTCGCAACATAATAAGCCTCAGGAGCTTCTGGATACACTATCAATATCCTTACCCTTAGACTTTCAAATCTGGACATATATTCCTTCACAGTCGTTGCTTGAGTCATATTATTGAAGTTATCCCCAAAATCACTCACATCTTCGTCCCCATACCTCTCACAAAGCTCTTCCACAAACTCAGGAGACAAAATTGTAGGATTGCTATGTAATAAACTATAATACCACAACTTCCAATTCTCCACGTAGATAAACAGAAACCAGTTCTACCTTTTCAACCTCAGCTATGTTATAGAAGTGAAAGTACCTTTCGCATTTCCTCACCCAAGACTGTGGCATTGCTCTATCAAAAGGCTCCAAATCCACTCTTGGCTGTCTAACTCCACTGTTTCTTGCAGTTGATACACTATCTCCAATGTCAGCAGGTTTTGGTGGTCTAACTTGTTGGCTTATTCTTACTTGCTGGCTTGCTGGAAGAAGAATACTCTCTCCAGCAGGCGGAATTTGCCTCTGCATGTGCTGCTGCAAACCTACCAGCTGCTGTGCTTGTGTATCAAACCTTTGTGATTATGCCTCAAACTTCTGATCCATGTCTTGCTTCATTGACAGAATCAAGCTCATCATCTGATCAATCCGATCAGCTTGATTACTTCTTGAATCAACTCCAGCTATCGCAGCAGCATAAGTAACATTGTTCTTAGCAGTATTAGCAGCTGAATTAGCTCTCGTAGTCACACCACCTGCCATTTGAGCTGATTTCTTGTGTCTGGCTAGGATTGTGAACAATTGAGGCAAAGATCGAATAGAGAAGGCTTGGCAGGTGCAATTGTGATCAAATTGAAGCAATGTCAATTCGATCATATGCTAAGCTCAAGCTCTGATACCAATCGTTATGACCTAGGTTTGTAGAAATTACATGAGAAAAGAAGTGAAAGGAGATGAGAATTAGAGAGAGAATTAGAGATGAGAGAGAGAACCCAAAGATATTTTGATTCATGAATGATTCTTACAAGAGATTGGACTATTTATACTAATCTAGATTAAGAGAAATACATTGCATCTAGACCTTTCAATTAACCGGCTCTAACTAGCCCACTTTAGAAGGTCAAGGCAACAAAACACTTCAACCGCTACAATCGCCTTTCCCGCAAAAAGAACATTCAAAATTAAATGAACTAAAACAAGCTCTAATGCTACTTCTCTTGCTGCAGATTCTATCCAGACCAGCTCTGCTAAGGCCAAATCATAACAAGGTGATTTAAAATTCCTAATTTTAAAACTACAGACTTAAAATTCTTAATTCTAAATCTATAAACCTTTACTTGAATACATTCATAATAATAGCATAAAAATAACAGCATAATAAATATTGTAACTTAACGCAATACTAAAAGGAAAAGATAAGAAAGAACAATACCTTGATGTAGACCACAATATCAACAATAACAACAACAGTCTCAGTGCCTTAAGGGCTCCTTCATAAGTAGGGTCGGGAGGGAGGTTGATGTATGCAACCTTCCCCCTTCAGGGTGCTACCCTGAAGAGAGCATGTTTCCAAGGATCCCCAACCTGAGAAGGGTGTCGTTATGAAAGCATGTCAGCCATTAAGCATGAAGCAACAAAGCATAAGAGCAGGACATCGCACAAAACAAGCGCTATGAAGCGAAATTCAAAATCCAATAGAAGGAAGCTACAAGGCAAATAAACAGATAGGCAAGTAAATGCGCCATAGGAGGTCATTACGCCTAGTCATAGTAGTGTTAGCTATAATACGTAGTGCTACTCTAAGCCTCTACATTAGCTACCCCTATGCTAGCCCTCCACCAAGCTCTATATAAAGCCATCTCCTCCCATAAGTTTATGATGTGTTTTTCTACTTCTGTCAAAATTTAATATTTAACCCTAATCACTTAACACATCTAAATTGAAGTGCAAGGCGAGAGGGTGTTCAACCATAGCGACTAAAAGTACGTGAAATTATTCTATTAACTAAATTGATTTGAATAAAATTGAGAGGCTCTTGTGTTTTTTAATCTAGAAAATGACAATTAGCATAAAATAGTTTGCTTTAAATCGGAAAAGTGTATTAAATTAGAACCCAGGGTTTTGAATCCATAATTAGCCAATTATTTTTGTGTTAACTCTTAACTTGGGATTATTGATTCTCACACCGGAAGTGGTATAGGCTACAAGCTTCAACCTATGAAGATGATGTTGTTAGTATCGCGTATTAACCCTATCTAACTAAAGCATAACAAAAATATGCTCAACCTATCATATTGTTAATTATTACGTATTGACTCTATCTAACTAAAGCATTGGGAAGATATGCTTTAATTAACAATTCGGTTAATACTATTACTTGATTAATTAATCCTAAGGCTACAATCACAAATAATTAATTTATAAATATCAATATCAACAATTAAAGGTTACAGACTCAATAATCATATTTATTGAATAAATAATTAAAGTACAATACTTTATAGTATTTCTCACAATCAAGTAATTTATGTAACAAACAAATTATCCCGAAATTAAAAGTAATACAAAAGTAAAAAGGCTAAGACTTCATCTAACCCTAGAAAGCAAGTTAGCTCTCCATCAAGGATGACCCGAGGAAAGAGGAGATGTATGAACTCATGTTGATCTTCCCACTGATTTCACTCTCGTTCCAATTTAACGAGAAAAATAAAAAAGAAAAAGTGATTGAGAGGAGAGAGAGTTGCAGAAAGGGGCGATTTCAGACCCCCCAAAAACAGAGACAAAAATTCCCCTAAAATAGGGTTTCTAATCCCCAATTTATACCGACATTCAACAACTCTAAGCAAGCTGGGTTGTGCATGCTGGCCATGGGCTGAGGTTGTGGGTTGGAGAACATGGGCTTCTAGGCAAGTGAGCTGGGCCTGAGGTGGGTGTCGGTGGTCCTGGATTAGGGACGAGGTTGGGCTAGGGATGAAGATGATCATGCAGGTTCAGGTAGCAGTACTGGGCTTGCATAGATGGTGGTTGACGATGGGCTGGGCTGGTCGATGAGTTGAAGATGATGTGCGGGTGCGGGTCGGTGTGTCAGGTTGGGCTCGGCTCATATGTTCTCGTTCTGATCTCCGATTGACTTGATTTAATTGTTTACGCATCGAATTTGTCTTGTTTGCACCAAATTTTGTGGCATGAACATTTATAAATGACTCCTACAACCCGAGAAAAAAACTTGAATAGAGGGAAAACAAGTCTCCAAGAAACAAATTAGTTCCAAAACTAAACTAGAAACAAGAATTAACGAAACCTAGGCTACCTCCAAGTGGCGCTTAGTTTTACGCCTTCAGCAGGGCGCATTGAATCCAGTAAAGATCAAGTTATTGCATCAACCAAAGAAACAACTTTATTGAGCTCACCTAAGATAACATTTGCAGCAGAATTAGAAGAGTCAAACATGATTTCAGGAGGGAGAGAGTAGCCTGGTGGACCTAATAGGAGCAGGTACAAGCATAGACCGAAGCTTATGAAAAGTTTCTAACCAAGACTCATCGAACTCAGAAGATATGTCCTTAACGGGCAAACTAGTCAGTGGTTTAGCTAACCCACAGTCCTTAAGGAATCCCTTATAAAAACTAGCATGACCTTGAAAGTCTCCAACTTGCTTCACATTTGAGGGAGGGGTCGAGTTAGCATTCAAATCTATCTTAGCCTTTATCAACCTCAATGCTTTCCTTAGACAACCTACGACCTGGTACAATTCCTTCTTGAACGATAAAATGATTCTTCTCCCAACCCAAAACTTCTTTCATGTCTGGATTCAACCTTTGTTGCATCTCTTTAAGAGGGTTTGCATTCTCATCCAGGGAGTCACTAACCAGGATAGAGGGGGTGCATGGTCCACCAAATCATCACCAACATCCACACAAATACACTCTGACCCATCCTCACTAGTGGGGGACACAGAAGCCTGAAAAATGTTCAACCTAATAGTCATACTTACAAAACTAACATCCATTACCCCAGGTCTACAGTTAATGGTAGCATTAGCCGTGGCTAAGAAAGGCCGACCTAGAATGACAGGAGTATGGTTTTTCGAATGACTAGAAGGTTCCATATCAGGCGCAAGGAAATCAGCAGGAAATATGGCTTTGTCTATCCGCTAACTATAAGGTCACCGGGGTGGGTTGCAACTCTGCCAGGCCTATCTTCACATAAACCGAGTAAGGAATAATGTTGACACTGGCTCCTAAGTCCAGTAAAGCTTTATCAATTGGGTAGTCTCCAAGTGAACAAGAGATGGTTGGGACACCAGGGTCTTTGTACTTAATTGGAGTGTCACACTTTAGAATGGAGCTCACTTGCTCAGCTAAAAACACTTTCTTTGGCAGATGTGCTCTAGATCGCGTCTTTTGGTTTAGTAAGTCCGTAATGAACTTCACATAGGCAAGGATCTATTTGATCGAATCAAGAAGGGGAATGTTTATCTTTACTTGTCTAAATGTCTCTAAAATGTCTTCCCACTTCTTGTCCTTCCCATTTGGATGTGGTGCAACTAAAGCTTCAGGGAAGGGCACTCTAGGTACATATGAGGAAGGAAGATAAGAGGTCTTAGGAGTGGAAGAAGGGTGCGTGACCTCATCGGTCTCTTTCTCTCTTTTCTTGCTCTTCTATTCTCCCTCACTACTTATGGGTACTTCACTCTCAGCACTTACCCCATTGTCAATCTCCTTCCCACTTCTTAAAACTGTAATGGACTTTGCTTGTTCTTGATGGGGAGGATAGTTGTCTTGCCTCACACAGTTCCTTAGATTCTATATGGTTGGGCTAGAGAGTCTTCCCTCATTTCTCCTACTCAAAGCATTCGCTAGCTAGCCTATTTGGGTTTCTCGCTTTGAGATCAATTGTGTATGGGAGTGGAGGAGTTGGGAATTGGCTTCTAAACCTTTCAGCACACCCAAGACCTTCTCTTCAAAATTTGAATTAGAGCTAAAATTAGAACGGTGAGAGTAGTTAGAAGCATACCCTTACAGTTGAAAACCAAGAGGTCCTGACATACCAGAATGTTGAGGTTGTGGATTCAGTTGTTGTGGCATGAATTGTCTTCCTCCTTCTTGCTTCCAAGAGAAGTTTGGATGGCTCCTCCAGCCCGAATTATATGTGTTGGAGTACGGATTGTTCCTTGAGATTCCTTGGGCCGCACTAACCTGTTCTTGTGGACACTCAACAAAGAGTGAAGCAGAGGGGCACTCAAATGTGTAATGAGAGACACTAGAACATGGAGAACAAGCACTATGCATGTTTTGAACATTAGACACATTAGGTATAATAGGGGGAGTCAATGTCATCTTAAATAAGGAAGTAAGCTGCTGTTATGATTCTAAGTCAATTGTGATGTGATAAGGCTTAATTATAGGAATTTTAACAGCTTAGCTTGTGAGCTAGTTGTTTTGGCCCCAATTTAGGATTGTTGGTAGTTGTTTTGGTTGTGTCAAGAGCAGGTCAATGTGGGCAGCTAGTGAGGTAAGTCAGTTGAGGCTAGTGGTCCAAGTCCATTGTATCTTGATTCATATAAGTAGTTAATTCATGTGTAATGAAGGATCATTCAATGAAAATTCAACCTAATCTCTTTGAAATCCGTCTTTCTCTCATCTAATTCTTCCTATATTTCACATCACCTTCGCTTCTTTTCTCATCTACACTCTCTCTCTCCCAAGTAAAACTTCAAGATTAATCTAGAGGTTTAACAGTTGTTATTAGAGCCTCTTTTGGCTTCAAAATCAAACGTGATTTGATAACAAATATCTCAAATCGCGTTGCAAATTGCTTAAGAATTCAATTATGAATGTTGTCATTGCTGTGGTTAATATCAGGAAAATTACTTTGAAACAAATAAAAAGAATTGAATTGATACATAAAGATTTGCAACAATGGCTAGTGGAGTCATTACAAGATTAGTAGCTGCTAAATCAGCAGCAAATCCTTCATATGCTGAGATTGTTAGCGGAAATGCTGAGGATGCACCGCAAGTGGACACTTCAGATGTTTTGAGTGCGCAGATGACAACTATGATTGTTCAGCTTAATCAATCTCAGCTGAAAAGAGAGCAAAAAACTGAGGATCGGATGCGTAACCTACTTAAGGAACAAGAGCACACGTTTAATGAGAGGTTCAGCTTGCAGTCAAAGCGTATTGATGAGAACATTTCTGATCAATTAAATCATCAAAAGCAATAATTTGAGGAAACATTGGCTTAGTGAATTAATCAACAGACACGGTTGTTTAGTGAGAAGATTGCTGAAATTCAAAGTCAGTTCAGTAGACAAAATGCACCTGTTTTTCCTAATCCTCTGCTCCCTGCTAGTTCGTTGCCTGTGAATTAACAGATAAGACCTCCGGTAATGTCTCAACCTAATGTTCCTGCCAGACCTGCCGTAATCAATGAAAGACCTCAATTTATGACTCAAGTAGCTAGTGTTAGACCTCAAATTCGAAGTCAAGATGAAGAGGTATTTGCTAGACAGGATCGATCAATTGATAAAGCTCAATCTATACCTACTGTTGAATATAGGACAAGCTGTTTGACCACCTGAGCAAGCAGGTATTCATAAAATTGCCAGTCTGATTGAAGAGCAAATTGATCATCCTCCTGATCTGTGGAACCAGCAGCATTCAGGCAGTAATGAAATGAAATCCAACAATAGAAGCAGTGGCTATAGACAACCAAGGGTGCAGATTGATCCTTTTGATGGGAAGCAACCTCATTCATGGCTGAGGAGTTATGATCGTTACTTCCACTTTTACCACATTGATGAGGCTGAAAAGGTTCAAATTGCTGCAGTCTATCTTCTTAGTGATCACAAGGTTTGGTTTTACAGTTTAATAAAGAGCAATCCTACGCTCACTTGGGTAGAGTTTGTTAGAGAACTTTGCGAGCGATATGGTGATAAAGATTCTAGTGACATTATTGACAGATTTAATAAGGTGATAGAGGAAACATCTATGAAGGAGTATATGACAAGGTTTGAGAACCATAGAGCTAGTATGATAACTAAATATCCTCATGCCATTAAGTCACATTATGTCTCAAGTTTCATAAGTGGATTGAAGCCCAAGGTCAAGAATCTCGTCAAAGCAGTTGGACCTACAACATTGTCTAAGGCTTATGCTAAAGCTAAGCTTTTCGAGGCAACAGCCTTAGCTTCAAGTAATAGAACCAGGGGTTATGGAGGTAGTTTCAAGTCTCAGAAAGGATTTGTTAGGCCCAAGTCTAACTGATCAAAAGAAAAGAAACCTCAAAGGCTTTGTTACAAGTGCAATCAACCTTATCAATTTGGCCATAAATGTAATCCAAAGTTCCTCATGTCTGCTGAAGGAATTGGTGCAGATGAACACTGAAAGGGTGAAGAATCTAATGCTAGTGAGAATGACTCAGGAGACATTTGAGAATCTTGTTGGTGATGAAGTTGCAATTTCCATTAAGGCATTGACTAGTATTGGCACACACAACACAATCCGGATCAAGGGAAAGGCAGGGAAGAGATCTATCATCATCCTTATTGACAGTGGGAGCACCCACAGCTTCATTGAGTTAAAGGTGGTTAAGAAAGTGGACCATGAGGTGATCAAGACCCATCCTCTAGCAGTGACAGTGGCCTATGGAAATTCAGTGATGACTCAGAACAAGTGCCAAGGATTCCAATGGTTTATGCAAGATTGCAAGTTTGGGTATGATAGGATTTTGCCTTTGGGAGGATGTGACATGGTAATTGGGGTTGATTGGATGAGGTCCTATAGTCCAGTTTTGTTTGATTTTGCTAAATTGACAGTTTCCTTTGAGATTCAAGGTTCCAAAGTCACTTTGCAAAAAAAGGAAGGTCAAGCTCAATTGCAAATCATGAAAGGAAGGAAGTTGGAGAAAGGCTTTAAGAAATGTGCTTACCATTGGGTAGGACAGTTGTTTGCAATATCACCATCTGAGGTTATGAAGATTGCTCAGCCTGTAGTGTAGGCAGTGATAGAGGAATTTGAGGATTTTTTTGAGCTGTCCAAGGCTTTACCTCCCTAGAGAAGCTTAGGTCATGCTATTTCTCTTAAATCTGATGCAGAGCTAGTAAAGCTTAGACCATACAAGTACCCTCATGCTTAAAAGATAGAAATTGAGAAACAAGTGGATAAGTTGCTCAAGACAAGTTTCATAAGGCAAAGTCACAATCCCTTTGCCTCACCAGTCATTCTTGTCAAGAAAAAGGATGGCATAGCAAGAATGTGTATTGATTATAGGCAACTCAACTCTAAGATAGTGAAGGATGAGTTCCCCATACCAGTTATAGACGACTTGCTTGATGAGTTACATGGAGCACAAGTCTTTTCCAAGCTTGATCTACAGCAGGACTATCACCAAATCAGAGTAATGGAGCAAGATGTGTATAAGACTGCGTTCAGAACCCATCATGGACACTTCGAGTTTTTTGTTATGCCATTTGGATTGACAAATGCTCCAGCTACCTTCCAGGCTCTCATGAATAATTTCTTTAATTAGTTCTTAAGGAAGTTTGTGTTGGTGTTCTTCGATGACATCCTGATTTATAGTGCCTCCTTTGAAGAACATTTGAAGCATTTTAGGGAGTTTCTACGGATCTATCTAAAGTCCAAGCAATGAGAGATTGGCCTATTCAGGTTACCTCAAAGTAGCTGAGAGAATTTTTAGGTTTGACTGGATATTACCGAAAGTTTGAACCTAAGTTGTGGAGCTATAACCAAGCCTATAACAGATTTATTGAAAAAATATGCCTTCAAGTGGTCAGATGAGGCTCAAGTGGCATGTGAAACTCTGAAATATGCAATGTGTAAAGCAACTGTGTTAGCTATGCTGGATTTCACTTTGGGATTCATATTAGAGACTGATGCTTTTGGAAATGGTATTAGGGTAGTATTGTCTCAGAGAGGAAGACCTATAGCTTATCTCACCAAGCCTTAAGTAATAAACATCTAGCACTTTCCTCATATGAAACGGCGTATCTCGCTATCTTGCTTGCTATGGAGAGGTGGAGACATTAATTAGATGGTCACCATTTTACAATTAAGACAGATCACCAAAGCGTAAAACATCTCTTTGAATAGAAAATTGTCATGAGGATTCAGAGGATAGGGCTAATGAAGATGTTGGGTCTTGATTGTGGCATTGAGTACAAGAAGGGAAAGGAGAATGCTGCGGTTAATGCACAGTCACGCAGATTGGAGGACTGTGAATAAGGCTCTTGTGGGGCTTTTTCGGTGATTGTACCTGCTTAGATGGAACAGGTAAAGCAGTTCTATGTGAATGATCCTTTTGCACAAGAATGCATAGCAGCTTTTAGCGTTGGTAAGGCAGACAACTTAGCTTTTGGTGAAGAAGTGACAGTGGCTAAAGGCATTATCAAACTTAAGGGGAAGCTGTACATTGGGACTTCCACTAATCTCAAACATCAAGTTATTAGTGCTTCACATGATTCAGCATGAGAAGGCCACTCAGTGGTTGAAGGAACATATCAAAGGATTAAGGCTCATTTCAGTGGGCCTGGATTGAAGAAGGCTGTGGCAGATTTTGTGGGAAGTTGTGAACTATGTTAGCAAACTAAGCTTGGAGATCATAGATATCAAGGACTTCTTTAGCCATTACCTGTCCAGATGGCATATGGCGAAGCATAAGCATGGATTTCATTGAAGGATTGCCAAAATCAGAGAGCATAAGCATGGATTTCATTGAAGGATTACCAAAATCAGATGGAAAAGAGATGATTTGGGTAGTAGTTGATAGGTTCACCGAGTTCAGCCATTTATTGCTTTAGCTCGACTTGTAACATCTGAGAAGTTGGCTCGTGTGTTCCTTGACAACATTTATAAGTTACATGGGTTGCCTCAATCCATAATCTCTGACAGGGACAAGCTCTTCACAAGTTATTTTTGGAAGGGGTTATTTAGTTTGTTGGGAAATACCGTGGTCCTAAGCTCATCCTATCACCCACAGACCGATGGCCAAATTGAAAGGGCCAATCAATGCATTGAGCAGTATCTTAGAAGTATGGTGTTTAGCCATCCCAAGGTATGGGGAAGGTGGCTGGCGTTGGCTAAGTATTGGTACAATACTCACAGGCACTACTCCATTTTAAGCATTTTATGGATATGATCCACCATTTCCTTTGATGTTGTAAGGAGTTGTTTCACATATTGCTGAGGTTATTGAGGTAGTGCAGCAAAGGAAGCATCTAATGCAACTTTTGATGGATAATCTCCATCAATCACAAGCCTGGATGAAGCTGTATGCTGACCGAAAGAGAGGGATAGAACTTTTGATGTGGGAGACATGGTTTACTTGAAATTTCAACCTTATAGGCAGTCCATGGCTACTATGGGAAAGAATGTTAAGCTTTGTACAAGGTTCTTTGGACCTTACAAAGTCTTGGAAAGGATTGGCAAAGTGGCATACAAGCTTGAGCTTCCACCTAACTCATGTATACATTCTGTTTTTCATGTTTCTCTTCTCAAAAAGCAGGTAAAGCAAGGCCAAAGTTCCTCTTCATCACTTCCGGTGGTTGGTTCCAATGGATCATTGATTCTGCAACCCGTAGCTGTAATGGAGTTCCTGCAGAAGCAAGCTATTAACCAAAGCAAACCAGGGGTTCGAGTGTCTTGGAGCAACTTGGATGACTGTTTCACTACTTGGGAAGAAATACAATTTTTGTTGAGCCAATTCCCTTCTTTTCATTCTTGAGGATAAGAATGTTTTCAAGGAAAGGGGATTGTTATGATTCTAAGTCAATTGTGATTTAATAAGGTTTAATTGTCTGAATTGTAATAGCTTAGCTTGTGAGCTAGATGTTTTGGCGCCAAATTAGGATTGACGGTAGTTGTTTCGGTTGGGTCAAGAGCTGGTCAATGTTGGCGGCTAGTTAGGTAAGTCGGTTGAGGCTAGTGGTCCAAGCCCATTGTATCTTGATTCATATAAGTAGTTAATTCATGTATAATGAAGGATCATTCATTGAAAATTCAACCTAATCTCTTTGAGATCCTTCTTTCTTTCATCTAATTCTCTCTATATTTCTCATCTCCTTCGCTTCTCTTCTCATGTACACTCTCTCTCACAAGTTAAACTTTAAGATTAATCTAGAGGTTTAATAGCTACTCCACATAAGAGGTAAGAGAGTCTACTTTCTTATCTAAGATGAATGTGTGAGCAATTTCTTGTACCCCTCCTCTATTTAACATAGCAGCATTTAGACGTGTACGTGCAACATTCTGTTATGAGTTCTCATTCAAATGTTCAAATAGTTCCCACGCCTCATCCTCATTGTTCCTAAACTAAGCACCATAAGAGGAATCAACAGTTTGTTGACCCTTTTTATTCAACCCATAATAAAAGTATTTGACCATTTGCCATTTAGGGATAGCATGATGTGGATAAGCTTTCGGTAGTTCCCTAAACCTATCCTGACTCTCATGAAACTCTTCACTTAGAAGTTAGGCAAATGTGTTATTGGCTCTCCTAGCAGTGTTGGTCTTACTAATGGGATAGAATTTCTTAAGAAATTCTTGCTACATTTGAGTCAAAGTACTAATCATCCAACTAGGTAAGATGCCTCACCAATACTTAGCCTTAGCCTCCAACGGGAACGAAAAAACGCAAAGTAAGATGGCGTCATCACTGACGTTAGGGGTCCTAAAGGTTGGGCAAAGCTCCTTGAATCAAGTGTGTGTACGTGTTCTCAATACCTAAGCCATGGAATGAAGGAAGCATTTGTATGGTATGTGGCTTAAGCTCGAACTGATAGGCTACAGGTGGCAACCTAATGCATGAAGGTGAGGTGTATATGGTGGGAGTAAAATACTCCATAAGTGGACGTGGTTGTTGTTCGTTAGCCATTGCAGTTTGTGTTCAGTGTTGGGCTCTAAGGTCTCTTAAGGTCCTTTCAATCTTAGGGTCGAATATGGTAAAGTCAAGAGACAAAAAGCGACGACTGTGCATGAGCAAACAACCACAAGAAGCAAGTAAAACTAAAAATTAAAGCTAGCAAAATAAACAAAACAAACACTTAAAAAGAAAAAAAAATAATAAGCTATCCTAAAATCTAACTGTGCACGAAAATCACAAGATAAGTAACGCTAAGGGGGAAAAAAAAGACAAAAGAAAATAACATTTTTTTAAGAAAAGTTAAGAAAATTTTGTTTTATTTTTTAAGGAAAAGAGAGAATAACAGAATAACAAAATACTACTACTACTACTGCTGCTGCTACTACTACTACTACTTAAGAATCATAAGTTAGAATCAAAGAAAATCACAAAAGCAGAATCACGAACGCTGCCTAGTCCCCGGCAACGGCGCCAAAATCTTGATGTGTTTTTCTACTTCTATCAAAATTTAATATTTAATCTTAATAACTAAAGACATCTAAGTTGAAATGCATGACGAGAGGGTGTCAAACCATAGGAATTAAGAGTACGTAAAATTATTCTATGACCTAAATTGATTTGAATAAAATATAGAAGTTTTTTGTGTTAATTAATTTAGGAAATGATAATTGAACTAAAATAATCTACTTTTAAGTAGAAAAGTGTATTAAATTGGAACCTAGGGTTTCGAATCCATCATTAGCCAATTTTTTTTTGCGTTAACTCTTAACTTGGGATTATTGATTGTCATACGGGTAATGATTGAGGCTACAAGCTTCAACTTACTAAGGTGATATTGTTAGTATCACGTATTTCCCCTATCTAATTAAAGCATAAGGAAAATAAGCTCAACCTATTGTATTGTTAATTATTACGTACTGATTCTATCTAACTAAAGCATAGGAAAGATAGGCTTTAATTAACAATTCGGTTAATACTATTGCTTGATTAAGTAATCTTTAGGCTACAAGCACAAAAAATTAATTTATAAATATCAATCTCAGTAGTTAAAGGTTACAAACTCAATCATCATATTAATTGAATAAATAATTGAAGCACAATACTTCATAGTATTTCTCACAATAAAGCTATTCATGTAACAAACAAATAATCCAAAAATTAAAAGTAATAGAAAAGTAAAAAGGCTAAGATTTCATCTAACCCCATAAGGCAAGTTAGCTCTCCATCAAGGATGACCTGGTGAAGGGGAAGATGTATGAACTCATGTTGATCTTCCTGTTAATTTCACTCCCATTCCAATTTAACGAGAAAAATAAAAAAGAAAAAGCGATTGAGTGGAGAAAGAGAAAGAGTTGCAGAAAGAGGCGGTTTCAGACCCCCAAAAATAGAGATCGAAATTACATTAAACAGAGTCTCCAATCCCCGATTTGTACTGACATTCAACAATCCTAAATGAGCTGGGTTGTGTGTGCTGGTCACGGGCTGAGGTTGTGGGTTGGAGAACGTGGGCCTGAAGGTCGGTGAGCTGGGCTTAAGGTGGGTGTCGGTGGTCCTAGAATAGGGATGAGGCTGGGCTAGCGATGAAGATGATGATGTGGGTTTGGGTCGTTGTACTGGGCTTGTATAGAAGGTGGTTGACAATGGGCTGGGCTGCTGGACTGGAATGGTCGATGGGTTGAAGATGATGTGCGGGTGTGGGTCAATGTGTCGGGTCTAGGTCGGCTCATATGTTCTCGTTCCAATCTCCGATTGACTTGATTTAATTGTTTGCGCATCGAATTTGTCTTGTTCGCACCAAATTTTGACAGTTTTCGAAACTTTAATTTCAAACATATAAAATATAAAAATTGACAACATAAGTATTACAATATGCTTGAACAGGTCCAAAATAATTAAAATAACAATTAAAAAAAATGTGTAAATATGTGACACATCAACAACCCCACACCTAACCTTTGCTACTTCTCGAGCAAAGCATCGGTTAAACTCAAATACTCGAGCAATCAACTACCCTGACCTTCACCAAGTTTTTTGAGATTAACACATACGTTACAACTCAAGACAAGATTCAGTCATATAGAGCATTCTCCAATTCCATGAATTTAGATAATTAAACTTCAAAAGTCATCATAGAATTTCGTTAACCATGTATTAATTAATAGAAACTACTAATGCAATTTCAGCACACAAGTGAATGTGAATAGGATCTCGTATTATAGAATCTCATCAAATTCTTGCATCCAACCAAGTATGCCAAGGTTTTGTGCACTTACACCATTGACTCACCTAAATACATGCCCTTACATAGAGAATTTTAAGTGGCATATGAGTGACCACTTTACAATATTTTGCGCTGGATATAGCACAAAAGAAGAACATCTTTATCATGAATGTACATCAATTTTCCCTTTGCCCTTTTTCTTTTGCCTCTTTTTTTTATTTTTCCTCTTTGGAGGAAACTTTTTTCTTTCTTACTTTTCATTTTTCCCTTTTTTTTTCTTTTTTTTTTCCCTTTCATTTCCTCTTCTTTTTCTGTCCAATTTTTGGACTTTCGCATAACAAGTACCTCAACTTTACAATTAATATCGATCAACAAGTACTTTACATCGTATCAACAGGCAAGGATTAGAATAAGCCAATAGGGCAAGCCTGCAAAACTCAGGATATATAAGATTGCTTACTCAAATTTTTCAGATTTTCTACAACACAAAAGTCCTGTGCATAGTGAATATGCAAGTTGCATGAGTAGAACCCTTTAATATAAACACTAATAGACAATACTCACTAACAAGTATGAAGTAGAATCATTTAATTTCATCGAATTAAGGGAACGAAATAAATAGTTAATCCTATTATCATGCTAACATACGTGTAGATCAAGGAAAACTTGGCTAAACATTTATAATGCATACTCGAAATACACAAAAGTTGTTCAAAAATTTTAAAAATTTGACCAAAAAATAAGCACACGCAAATGAGCCTCACCCCCCGACACCTAAATCATGCATTGTCATCAATATGACAACATAAATAATTAAAGCAAAAGAAATAGGTGAGATAGAGCAATACAACCTGAAAAGGCGATGTGAACGTTTATAAATGACTTCTTCAACCCGAGACAAGAGCCTGAAATGAGAGAAAACAAATCTCCAAGAAACTAATTAGTTCAAAAACTAAAATAAAAACAAGAATTAACAAAACTAGGCTACCCCCTAGGAGTGCTAACTTTTACGCCTTTAGCCGGGCGCAATGAATCCAGCAAAGATCAAGTAATGGCATAAACCAAAGAAATAACTTCACTGAGCTCATCTAAGACAATATCCGCCATAGAATTAAAAGTGTCACACATGATTTCCGGAGGGAGAGACTAGTTGGGTGGATGCCTAATAGGTTTGGTACAAGCGTAGACTGAAGCTTATGAAAAGTTTCTAACCAAGACTCATCAAACTCAAAAGATATGTCCTTGATGGGCAAACTAGTGAATGGTCTAGCTAACTTCCCACAATCATTAACGAATCCCTTATAAAAACTCGCATGATCTTGAAAGTCTCCAACTTGCTTCACATTTGAGGGAGGAGGCGAGTTAGCATTCAAGTCTATCTGAGCCTTATAAACCTCAATGTTCTCCTTAGACAACCTACGACTCTTGAACTACATAACATGATTCTTCTCTTAGCCTAAAACCTCTTTTCTGTCAAGATTTAACCTTTGTCGCATCTTTTTAGGAGTTTCTGCATTATCGTCCAGGGGCTCACTAACTAGGATAAAGGGGGTTGTTTGGTGCACCAAATAATCAACAACATCCACACAAAAACTCATTCTCACTAGTGGTGACACAGAAGCTTTGAAAATGTTCAACCTAATAGTTAGGTTTACAAAACTAACATCCATTGCCCTAGATCTACCATTAATGGTAGCATTGGCTTTGGCTAAGAGAGGCCGACCTAGAATGACAAGGATATGGTTTTCGAATGGCTAGAAGGCTCCATATCAGGCTCAAGGAAATCAGCAGGAAACATGGCTTTGTCTACCTTCACTAGTACGTTAGTAAGCTCACCATGGAGGACTCTAGTTGATCTATCCGCTAACTGCAAGGTCATCATGGTGGGGTGCAACTCTCCTAGGCCTAACTTCACATAACTCGAGTAAGGAGTAATGTTGACACTCACTCCTAAGTCCAGTAAGGCTTTATCAATCGGGTAGTGTCCAAGTGAACAAGCGATGGTGGGGACACAAGGGTCTGTGTACTTATCTGGAGTGTCACACTTTATAATTGAGCTCACTTGCTCGGCTAAAAGCCCTTTCTCAGGCAAATGTGCTCTAGATCACCTATTTTGGTTCAGTAAGTCCTTAATGAACTTCACATAGGCCGGGATCTATTTGATCACATCAAGAAGGGAAATGTTTATCTTTACTTCTCTTAAATGTCTCCAAAATGTCTTCGCACTTCTTATCCTTCCCATTTGGATATGGTGCAACTGAAGCTTGAGGAAAGGCACTCTAGGTACATATAAGGAAGGAAGATCAGAAGTCTAAGGAGCGAAAGAAGGGTGTGTGACCTTATCGGTCTCCTTCTCTCTTTCCTTTCTATTCTCTTCTCCCTCACCACTTATGGATACTTCACTCTTTGCACTTACCACATTGTCAACCTCCTTCCCACTTCTTAAAACTGTAATAGAACTTGCTTGTTCTTGATGGGAAGGATAGTTGTCTTGCCTCACACAGTTCCTAGGGTTCTCTGCGGTTTGGCTAGGGAGTCTTCCCTCATCTCTCCTACTGAAAGTGTTAGCTAGCTGACCTATTTAGGTTTCTAGCTTTGAAATAAATTGCGTATGGGAGTGAAGGAATTAGGAATTAGCTTCTAAACCTTTCAGTGCACCCAAGGCCTTCTCTTCAAAATTCGAATTAGAGCTAAAATTAGAAGGTTGAGAGTAGTTAGAAGGTTTGTAGATAACCTTAAATTTGCTGACGAGTTGTGAACAGTAGCTCGGGCGATTCGGGGCCGATTCAGGGGCTACTGGGAGAGTTTGGTAGCCTCCGGCTAGGGCACGCGGGTGACGGCGAGTGTGTGGTCAGACGAGGGTGGTTCCGGTGGCATTCGCCTCGCCGGCTCCTCCACTTCCTGGTGGTGGTGCTCGCTGGTGATTCCGGTGGCCGCTTGAGGGTGAATTTCGTGAGAGAGGGAGCTAGGGTTTTTTTTTGGGTCGTTGGGATTGCGACGGTCGTGGCGGCTAACTCCAGTCAGCCCATCGCTGGCGCCTCATACCTGGTGGTTGACCTCTCTCACCTCTTCATCTTGGTGGTCGTCCGGCGGTCCCTGGTGGCCGGGTGGCGGCGGGCGACGCGATTCTCTCCTCGCATTCGCACTCTCCTCGCAACTCTCTCTCTTCATTTTTTGGAGCAACGCACGTAAGTCTTCCCTTACCCTTTACTAGTTGTTGTTGCTGGGTGTGGGTGGCCGGACTCTGGCCGGTCTCTGACGAGAGGGTGGTGGATGGCGGCGCCCGGAGGTGGGGCGATTGGAAACCCTAATTTTCTAGGGTCTTTATTTCTTTTTTTTCTGATTTGAGCCACGCACCATGTCTGAGGTGCTTGGTGATGCTGTATTCGTTGTGGGTTCGGGCTCGGCAGTTGGTGCGGGTGACCCGGTCTCACCCACATGGGCGGATCGGGTCAGGTCCACGGATCATGACACACTACAATATATTCGTCTTGTTCTTGTTAACGGCAAGCCTGTGGGAGTTCTTCCTCGCGGGGCTTTTGAGTCTGGTAATGAGAAATGGGAGCGTTGTTTATTGGATCGTTTGATTGGCACGGGACTTGCATATTCACGTACCCATGAGATCGCTACTTTCCTGTGGGGTTCGAAGGGTCTCGAGTGTGTCCTTTCGGATGGAGAGGTTTACTACTTTCGGTTTAGGACTAAGGTTCAGGCTGAGAGTGTTCTTATTGGTGGTCCTTGGTTCTTCAAGGGCGTTTGCATGTCGCTCCAACTTTGGAGGGAGGCTATTACGTTGCAGAAGAATTGTCGGACCTCCCCTGTTTGGGTCCGTATCTCTGGGCTTCCCTTGACATTATGGAAGCCTATAGGGATAAGTATTGCTTGTAGTACGATTGGTCGACCTTTGTTTATGGATAAGGTCACTGCTGATTGCACTCGGTTCGGCTATATTCGGGTCTGTGTTGAGGTGGAGGCCACTGGGCCTGTACCTAAGGAGACCTCTATTGATGTGAATGGGACGCTTTACAAGTTACATATTGTGTGTGAGGCTATGCCGATACGTTTCCCTACTTGCTCGGTTTTTGGGCATAACTGTTCACCACCTGGGGCTCGTGAAGTCCCTACTATGGCGGCACCAGTTCTTGGGCGCAAAAAGAGGAAGAAAAATAGGAAGAAGAAGGGTGCTGGTGTTGGTGCTGGGGTTGATGTGCCGGTGGCCGCGCCGGAGGGTGGCGGGGCTGTGACGGCAAGTGGTGATGGCACGAGAGGTGCGGGTGGGGGCGTGGTGTTTCGCCCGGTTGTTGGAGGGAGACGAGGGGAGGACCCTGTGAGGAGGAGGGGGGTTCGCGTCCCCCCCCCGCCCGGCCCAACTCTGGGACGGGCCTAGGCCGTGTGGAGGCCCCTGCTCTGGTCCACAATGGGCCTGACACGGAGCCTCCCGCGGTTCATGAGCCGGTTTGGGGCCTTGTGCCGTACCGAGGGGCCCACAGCCCCTTGGCCCAAAATGGTGGGCAACAGCACGCCACCTCGGCTGCTGTTGTGGTTGGGCTGCCAGGCAGCCCAATCTTGGATGATAGAGGACGGGCCGCCTTGGCCTCGCCCACAGAGTCACCTCCCGGGGTGAGCCATGTCCAACCCACTAACAGGTCTCGTTCATGCTCGGATTCTTTTGGTGCACCGGTGGATCACCCGTCTGAGGATTTGGGGCGCCCCTTGGTCCCCTCCGAGGTTGAGGAGGTTCAGGGAGCCCTTGTCGGTTTTGAGGAGCCACTTACTTGTGTTGGGAGTCGATCGGCGGCTACTGTCCCTTCCTTTGAGTCGCCGAACGCTTTTGAGATGCTTGCTGAGGAACGCACGGGCGACACGTCCACATCGGAGTGTACATCGCAGTTGACTCCTATTGCTCGTCGTACTCGCTTTGCGGCTGCCCGTGTGGGCCGTGGGGGCGATGGTGTGCACTAGTTTCCCGGTTCCAGGATTGGATGCTGGAACGTGAGGAGGTTTAATAACCCCAATACTATTCATGCTGTTCGCGGCTGGATCGCATCCAGTCGTCTGAGTTTGGTTGGTTTGCTTGAGACCAAGGCTAACCGGTTGTTATTGATTCCGCTGTTGCCCGCTGTGCTGAGAGGTGGCAGTTTTTGTTTAGTGGGGTGAGACCCCGTGGGTGCCGTATCATCGATCTCTGGGATCCGACCTTCTACCGTGTAGTGAGAGTACAAGGTGGGGATCAGTATCTTACCTGCCAGGTTTCTGGTGTCCGAGGTGATATGGACTTCACTGCTACGTTTATTTATGGCTTTAACGAGCCGGGACTGCGCCGGGAGCTTTGGCGCTATATTCGAGGAGCCAGCGTGGGCCTCCAGGAGGAGCCTGGGATACTCCTTGGAGACTTTAACGCTATCCTCATTCCGAGTGATAGGGTGGCCAGGACACTTGGCCTGGGCACATGGATGACTTTTGGGACTGTGTTCACGACTCTAAGCTTACAGTTCTGCCTTACACTTGACTTCGTTTTTCGTGGTCTAATGGATTAGATGGTGACGCTCTCATTCTGAAGCTTCTTGACTGGTGTTTAGTGAGCGAGGGTTGGTTGCGTTCTTTCTCCTCCTCTTCTGTCGAGTTCTTTCCCCGAGAGCTATTTTCTGACCACTGTCCCCTTGTAGTTACAGGACTTGGAGAGCGCCGCAATCTGCGGCTCCCTTTCAAGTTCTTTAACTTTTGGGCTGACCATGAGGAGTTTCTACCCACCGTGAGGAGAGTTTGGGAGACTGGCATTGATGGAACACCCATGTATCAGCTCACCCAGAAGCTGAAGCGGCTGAAGGGGGAGCTGAAGGCCCTCAATGCTAGACATTTTAGCCACATTTCAGCTCGTGTTGTGGCAGCGAGAGATGCCTGGAGTGCGGGTCAGCGGGCGCTTGATGATCATCCGGAGAGAACTTTGCTTCGAGAGGACGAGCGTCGCCTTTCTCGTGACTGCTCGCGTTTATGTAGGGATGAGGAGGCTTTCTATCGTCACAAGTCTCGCATCCAGTGGCTCTCTTTGGGAGACCAGGGTACCCGGTTCTTCCATAAGCCTGTCACACATTGGCAGGCTAGGAACCGGATCCACTCCATTGTTCGCACTGATGGCAAGAGGACATATGATGATGTGGACATCTCGGAGGCAGGTGTCTCCTTCTTCCGTGACTTATTGACTGAGCCGAGTGGGCCTCTTCGTGAGGATATCTCAGAGCTCTTTCAGACCCGGCTTTCTGAGGATCAGGCTAGGCCTCTTACCCTTCCGATTACAGATATTGAGGTGCAAGATGCTTTGTTCTCCACTGGTAATGATAGGGCTCCCGGCCCTGATGGTTATACCTCCCTCTTCTTTAAGAGGGCTTGGGATGTGGTGGGGCGTGACGTTATTCGAGCTGTCCGGTCTTTCTTTCAGTCGGGGCGCATGCTGGGCGCCCTGAATTCTACTCGCATCAGCTTGATCCCGAAGGTGGAGAACCCTTCCACCTTCACTGACTACCGCCCAATCTCCTGTTGCAATGTGGTCTATAAGTGTATCACTAAGATCATTGCCAATAGGTTGAAAGGGGTACTTCCTTGCCTCGTTGATGACTCGCAGTTCGCTTTTGTGCCTGGTCGAAGGATATCAGACTGTATTATGTTGGCTCAGGAGCTTTTGCACAATTATCACCTTCAAACGTAATCGCCTCGATGTGCTCTGAAGGTCGATCTTCGCAAGGCGTTTGACACGGTGCGCTGGGAGTTCATTCTTATTGCTATGCGGTCTACGGGTATTCTTGAGGTTATGATTCGATGGGTGCGGGAGTGCCTTTCCACAGCCAGATTTTCAGTCGCTATTAATGGTGAACTTCAGGGGTTCTTTGGCACGAGCAGGGGTATCAGGCAGGGAGACCCTCTCTCTCCCTATCTCTTTGTTATTGCCATGGAGGGCTTACGGGGTTTGCTGCGCTGCGTGTCTTCTGATCCGAGGTTTCGCTTTCATCCTCGTTGCCAGACTACCAGCCTTACTCACTTATGCTTTGTAGATGACCTTATGATTTTCAGTGAGGCAGATGAGTGCAGTGTTTTGGTTATTCGGGAGGCATTAGATCGATTTGCTGCACTTTCGGGGCTGTCCTCGAACGCCGCAAAGAGTACCGTCTTCATTACCGGGGTTGAGCCTGAGCTTCGACAGTCTATCCTTGACATCTTGGGGTTCAGATTGGGACAGTGCCCGTTCGGATATCTGGGGGTGCCGCTCATCACGACAAGGCTTCAGTTCATGGGCTGCAAGCCTTTATTAGATCGCATCCTAGCTCGCATTCAGCTCTGGACCTCCCGCTCTTTATCATATGCCGGCCGTCTGCAGCTCATCTGATCAGTTCTTTTTTCTATTCAGGTCTTCTGGTCATCTGTCTTCATCCTTCTGAAGCTGATGATCTGGAAGATTAAGTCGACTCTTTCCGCCTTTCTGTGGAAGGGCACTTCTCTGGGCCCAGGTGGGGCCATGGTTGCCTGGTCGCATCTCTGCTATCCTCGTAGGGAGGGGGGTCTTGGGATTCGGCGGTTGCGTGAGTGGAACCAGGTTTCTCTCATGAAGCATATTTGGGTTCTTTTGATTGATCGTGATTCTCTCTGGCCTCGGTGGATCCATGCTAACTGACTCCGGGGGAAATCCTTCAGGGATATTCAGCCTCGAGGCTCGATTCCATGGTCGTGGAGGAGCATCCCGGATGTTAGGTCGTTGTGTGCCAGGGCCTTCCGACATATTATTGGTGACGGCCGTGATACAGTGCTGTGGTCTGACTACTGGTTGCCGTGCGGACGTTTAGAGGGGCGGTGGTTTACATTCTGCCAACTTCACTCCACTGGTCATCGCCTGGGCTCTCATGTTTCTGACATTATTCAGGGTGATCAGTGGCGCTTCCCACAGGATATTGCCGAGCTGCTACCTATCTGGGATTCTGTTGACTTCAGGCCCCGGCCGGGGGTAGCTGATAGTGTTCGGTGGATGGGTGACCCGTCTGGGGTCTTCTCCACCAGGTCGGCTTGGGAGATGATTCGTAGTCAAAGGGAGGAGGACTCCATCCACCATCTCCTCTGGTTCCAGCTGCATATTCGGAGGCACCCCTTCATCCTCTGGCTTGCCTCTTGTGAGCGGCTTTGGACGTTTGACAGGCTACTGAGACATCGAGTGCAGGATGTTCGGGCTACTTGTGTGTTGTGTGGGTCAGATGATGAGTCACACAGCCATCTCTTCTTCAGCTGCAGCTTCTCTGCTACTGTCTGGTCCAGGGTGTCTTCTCGCACCTCGTTCGCATGACCTTTGCTTCCTTGGCATGAGCTGGTTCAGTGGGCTGCTTCCAGACTCCGTGGTCACGGGGTCGATCGGATCCTTGCCCGCCTTTATCTTTCAGCGACGATTTACACCCTCTGGTACGAGCGTAACCTGAGGATCCGGCGCTCCCAGTCTAGGCCTTCTGCAGTCGTCACTGAGGAGATCACAGGATTGGTTCGCAGCCATCTCATTGCTACTCCTACGCTTCGTGGTGCTCATCGTCACTCACAGCTTCTGCAGGAGTGGGGAATTGAGCGCTAGCTTTATATTTTTTTGCTTTTTCGCTTTGTCCTTTTTGTTTGGCCATATTGGCTTTTGATTTCATTGTTTTGATTTCTTTCTTCGAATTGATTCATTGATGTAGGCCTTGGGCCTTGGCTTGGGGTATGCGCCTCGTAGACTTGTACATATATTTGTTCATATATGATTTTTTCACACTAACTTACCAAAAAAAAAAAAAAAAACCCTTGCGGTTGAAAACCGAGAGGTCCTAACATACCAGATTGTTGAGGTCGTGGATTCGGTTGTTGTGGCACGAATTGTCTTTCTCTTTCTTGCCTCGAGGAGAAGTTTGGATGGTTCCTCCAGCCCGGATTATATGAGTTGGAGTACCGGTCGTTCCTTGACAATCCTTGGGCTGTATTAACCTGTTCCTGTGAACACTCAAAAAAGGGGGAGGGAGAGGGGCACTTAAATGTAGAATGAGATACACTAGAACATGAAGAACAAGCACTATGCATGTTTTGAACTTTAGACACATTAAGTATAGTAGAGGGAGTCAATGTCATCTTAAATATGGAAGTAAGCTGCTCCACAGAAGAGGCAAGAGAGTCTACTTTCTTATCTAGGACAGAGGTGTAAGCAATTTCTTGCACTCCTCCTCTATTTAACCTAGCAGCATTTAAACGTGCATATGTGGCATTTTGTTTTGAGTTCTCATTCAAATGTTCAACTAGGCCTCATCCTCATTCTTCCTACGGAACTGACCACCACAAGAGGCATCAACAGTTTGTTGACCCTTTTCATTCAACCCGTAATAAAAGTTTTGGACCAGTTGCCAGTTAGGGATAGCATGTTGTGGACAAGCTCTCAGTAGTTCCCTAAACCTATCCCAACTCTAATGAAACTATTCAGTCGGACGTTGGGCAAAGGTATTAATGGCTCTCCTAACAGCATTGGTCTTACTAATGGAATAGAATTTCTTCAGAAATTCTTGTTGCATTTGAGTCCAATACAAATCGTCCCACTAGGTAAGGTGCCAAATTAATACTTGGCCTTATCCTCCAACGATAAAGGAAAAAGACGAAGTAAGATGGCGTTATCACTAACGTTATGGGGTCCTAAAGGTTGAGCAAACCTCCATGAAACTGTCCAAGTGTGTGTACGTTTTCTCAGTGCCTAAGTCGTGGAATTAAGGAAGCATTTGTATGGTACGTGGCTTAAGCTCGAACTGCGGGCTCCAGGTGGCAACTTAACACATGAAGTTGAGGTGTATGTGGTGGGAGTAAAATACTCCATCAGTAGACATAGTTGTTGTTCGTTAGCCATTGCAGTTTGTGTTCGATGTTGGGCAGGTCTTTTAAGGTCCTTCCAATCTCAGGGTCGAATATGGTAAGGTTAAGAGACAAAGAGCGACGACCGTGTATGAGCAAACAACCACAAGAAACAAGTAAAACTAAAAACTAAAGCTAGCAAAATAAACAAAACAAACACTTAAAAAGAAAAAGAAATAGTAAGTTATCCGAAAATCTACCTATGCACGAAAATCACAAGATAAGTAATGCTGAGGAAAAAAAAAAGAAAATAACTTTTTTTTAAAGAAAAGTTAAGAAAATATTTTTTTTATTTCATTAAAGAAAAGAGGCAATAACAAAATAACAACAACAACAACAACAACAACAATAACAATACTACTACTACTACTACTACTACTGCTGCTGCTGCTGCTACTACTACTTAAGAATCCTAAGTTAAGAATCAAGGAAAATCACAAAAGTAGAATCACGAACGTTGCCTAATCCCCGGCAACTGCGCCAAAATCTTGATGTGTTTTTCTATTTCTATCAAAATTCAATATTTAACACTAATCACTAAACACATCTAAATTGAAGTGTAGGGCGAGAGGGTGTCGAACCACAGGGACTAAGTGTATGTGAAACTATTCTATGACCTCAATTGATTTGAATAAAATTGGAAGGTTTTTATGTTAATTAATTTAGGAAACAATCATTGAACTCAAATAATCTACTTCTAATCGGAAAAATGTATGAAATTGGAACTTTGGGTTTCGCATCCATCATTGGCCAATTATTTTTGCGTTAACTCTTAACTTGGGATTATTGATTGTCACACGGGTACTAGTTTAGGCTACAAGCTTCAACTTACTAAGGTGATGTTGTTATTATCGCGTATTGGCACTATCTAACTAAAACATAAGGAAAATAGGCTCAACCTATCGTATTGTTAATTATTACTTATTGAGCCTATCTGACCAAAGCTTATAGAAGATAGGATTTAATTAACAATTTGGTTAATAATATTACTTGATTAATTAATCCTAATGCTACAAGAACAAAGAATTAATTTACAAATATCAATCTCAGTAATTAAAGGTTGCAAACTCAATAATCATATTAATTGAATAAACAATTGAAGCACACTACTTCATGGTATTTCTCACAATCAAGCAATTCTGTAACAAAAAAATTATCCCGAAATTAAAAGTAAGGCAAAACTAAAAAGGTTAAGACTTCATCTAACCCCCGAAAGCAAGTTAGCTCTCTATCAAGGATGACCTGGTGAAGGAGGAGATGTATGAACTCATGTTGATCTTCCCACTAATTTCACTCCCATTCAAATTTAACGCGAAAAATAAAAAAGAAAAAGTGATTGAGAGGGGAGAGAGAGAGAGAGAGTTGCAGAGAGGGGCAGTTTCAGACCCAAAAAAACGGAGTCTCCAATCCCCGATTTATACTGACATTCAACAACGCTAAGCGAGCTGGGCCGTGCGTGCTAGTCATGGGCTGAGGCTGTGGGTTGGAGAACGTGGACCTGATGGTCGGTGACCTAGGCCTAAGGTGGGCGTCGGTGGTCTTGGAATAGGACGAGGCTGGGCTAGGGATGAAGATGATGATGCGGGCTCGGGTTGTTGTACTGGGCTTGCGTGGATGGCGGTTGACGATCGGTTGGGCTACTAGACTGGGCAGGCCGATCGGTTGAAGATGTTGTGCAGGTGCGAGTCGGTGTGTGGAGTCAGGCTCGGCTCATATAATCTCGTTCCGATCTTCGATTGACTTGATTTAAATTTTTACGCATCGAATTTCTCTTGGTTGCACCAAACTTTTACAACTTCCGAAACTTCAAACCTATAAAATATAAAAATTGACAAAATAAGTATTAAACTACACTTAAATAGGCCCAAAATAATTAAAATAACAACTAAAAAAATGTGTAAATATGAGACGCATCAGTTTAGGTGCGTGAGGTCTTGTCGGGTTGTCTCCAGCTGTCTTTTCTTTGTCCTGCCTCTCCCTCTCCTTCCTAGCATAGTATGGAGCTATTCACATCTCTTGACTGGAGCAATGGTCGGTCTCCTCCTAACTTGTCCAAACCACCTCAATCGTTGCTCCCTTAAATTTATCCTTGATCGAGGCTACCCCCAATTTTTGCCTCTTATGACGTTGTTCCTGATCCTATCCTTCCTTGTGTGTCCACCCATCCAACGCAGCATCCTCATCTCCGCCACCTTCATCTTCTATGTGTGATGCTATTTCGTTGGCCGACCCTCCGCCCCATACAACATAGCTGGTCCCGCTACTGTCTTATAGTATTTTCCCTTTAGCATTAGTGGGAACTTTCTATCCCAAAGTATAACGAAAGTCATCCTCAATTTCTTCTAGCATACTTTAATTAGGTTATTAAAATCCTCGTCAACTTTGCCGTTTGCTGTACCACAGAACCCAAGTATCTGAAATTCTCCTTTCTTGGTACGGTCTCAGCACCTATCTTGACTTCTTCTGTGCTTGGCACATTGAAGCAACCAAAACTTGAGTTCCATGTACTCAATCTTGGATCTACTGATTCGTAAGGCCTTCGATTCTAATGCCCTTCTCCACATTTTCAGCTTCTTATTTATCTCTACTAGAGACTCCCCCATCAAAACTATGTCATCTACAAAAAGTATACACCAAGGCACATCACCATGGATATGCCTAGTGAGCTCATCCATAACCAGAATGAATAGAAAGGGGCTCAAGGAAGATCCTTGGTGTACCCTGACTGTAATTAGGAAAGCAACTGTCTCCCCTTCCACTGTATGTACATTAGTTTGTGCATCCTCATACACGTCTCTAATGGCCCAGATATATGGCACGGGGATTCCTTTCCTATCTAAAACCCTCTGTAAGACCTCTCTTGGCACACTATCATATGCCTTCTCCAAATCAATGGAAACCATGTGGAGATCCTTTTGTCTCTCCCTGTAATGCTTTGTCATCCGCGTTAGGAGGTGGATGGCTTCTATTGTTGATCTCCCGAGCATAAATCCAAATTGGTTCTCGGATACCTCTGTCTATTGTCGTAACCTCTTTCCTATGACTTGCTCCCACGGCTTCAGGGTGTGGCACATTTGTTTGATGCCTCGATAGTTGGCGTAACTTTGGATGTCGCCTTTGTTCTTGTAGATCCGGATCAATGTGCTCTTCCTCCATTCGTCAGGCATCTTTTTCCCCATAAAGATTTGGTTTGAATAGTTTAGTCGGCCAATTAATGCCCTTCTGTCCAAGGCATTTCCATGCTCCCCAGATGTTTGGAGATCACCTAGGGATATCTTTGTTCCCCCTTGATCATTAAACAGAATGTGGAAGTAGACTTTCCACCTAGCTTTAATTAGTTACCTACCCATGAGCACTTGTCCATCTTCCCCATTCACGCACTTTACTCGATCCAATTCCCTTGTCTCCCTTTCTCTCACTTATGTAATTTTATATATATCCCTAGCTTCCACCTCGGTATCCAGTCTTTTGTAGAAATCCTCATAAGCTCTTGATTGTGCTTCTCTGACTACTTTCTTTGCTTCTTTCTTGGCTTGTTGATGTCGATGTCACTTTTTCCTGATCTTTGCTATGCTCCTACTCCTTAAAAAAGACTCATTTGGCCTTAATCTTCTTTGGACCTCCTCGCACCACCGCCAGGACTCTATATTGTTAGGTGCCCCGCCCTTCGACGCTCCCAGAACTTCTCGTGCCAGTCCTTGAAGCTGTTAGGCTAGTTGGTTCCACACTTGGCTTGTATCTCCCTCCAACTCCCACTTGAGCTCTGACTCCGCTCTTTTCTTATAAACATTACACTTCTCTCCCTTTAAATCCTTCCATCAAGTGTGTGTCTGCGAAGGTTTCTTGTTTCTTTTGGTCCTCTTCTTGGCCTTGACATCAGCACGCAGCACCCTATGTTGTGTCCTTACAATCCCTATAGTCTCTTTGTACCCTTTTCCTTAATAGCATGCAATTAATCTGGGTCCTTGTCCCACCGCTTTGATATGTTATGATGCGCTTATCATGTTTTTTGAAGAAGGTGTTGGCAACTATTAGCTCGTAAGTGACTGCAAAGTCTAGGAAGCTTTGCCCTCCACATTCCTAGTTCCAGAACCGAATCCTCTATGGTATGATGCATAACCATCCTAGGTCGAGCCAACATGCCCATTGAAACCCCCACCAATCACCACTTGTTCGGTTTGGGTTATGCCTTGCATCATCTTGTTTAAGTCCTCCCAGAATGTTTCCTTCTCATGCTCTGTTAATCCAGTTTGGGGTGTGTAGGCACTAATAACATTCAATACCTCCCCATCTAGGACCATTTTGATGCCTATGATCCTGTCACCGGACTTGGACACTCTGACTACTTTATCCTTGAGACTGTTATCCAAGATGATGCCAACTCCATTCCTTCCTCGGACTTTGCCCCATACCCCACCTTATATCCCAACACATCTCTAGTGAGCCCATTTAGTTTACTGTAGGCAAAGGAAGTTGATCCTTCTCTTCATCATCATTTGGGCCACCTCAAAGGTCTTCTTTGTTAATGTTCCTACATTTAATATCTCAAGTCGCAAGTTTCCCTCCCCCTTTTGCTTCATCATCCCCCTTCCCAACCTCTTTGAAGATGGCCTCAGGTTTTGAGTCCCACAACTAGTAATGTTCAACAACTAACTGTCACTATGATAGGTAAGCTAGCATAGAACATGAGGTCTTAAAAGCACAACGATAAGCCACAGTCAATAGCAATTAAAATCAAAGTAGTTCGAAGTAGTAAGGAAGAGAACGGAGCAAATCAAATAATGAATACCAAATCAAAAAATGATACCCAGCAACAGTAATTAAAATACAACCCTGCAGCAATAAATGATAGGTCAAACCTGGGACTAGTGCTTAGTTGATAATCTGACCAAGCTAATACTTACCTGGACCCACTAGTGGCTACGAGGATGGGTTCCGGTTTTGTCAGGATTTGGGTTAGGATAGTTTGGTTTTGGGTTAGCCTTGGTCGGGTAAGGTTAGGGTTAGGGTCTAGATTAGGTGGGTTTAGTTTAGGTTTAGGTTAAGGGTTTATGGTTTGTATTTGGTGGTGGAGATTCAAGTGGGTGGCTAATAGGGGTGGTGGTGGCAGCTAACGTTTAAGGTTTGGGTATGGGGTAGGCTAAGGCTGGGGGGAGGGGGGGTTTGCAAAGTCAAGTGTTAGTGATGGAGGGCTGGATTTTTTTTTTTTTTGGGGAGGGGGAGATTGCATTCAGTGGTAGTGGGGGCGGAGGGGGAGTTCGAATGGAGAGGGGTGAGGGCGTTGTAGGTGAGGGAGATCCCGGGGGGGGGGGGGGGGGGGGGGGGGGGTGGAGGGAGGGAACTCGGTGGGTTGTTTGCTAGGTGGAGGAGAGGTAGAGGGGGAGAAGGGAGGGCAATGAGAACAATGGTCTTAAATGACACTCAAAAGGCAAGGGTTGCAAATAGCCTATTCCACGGGTTGGTTTTTCAGGGGATACTAAGATTCCCAGCATCTAAGCGTGCAACGAATAATGGGATATGTCATTGGCACATCACTAAGCTTCATCCCACCAACAAATATTTGGTTTTCGAAAAACTACTAATTAAACTCTGCAGAAAGTCGGCCATTTCATTGTTAGTGGCTGAAGGATTATCTATGGGAATCAGTAGCGTTCTTTAGTGTTTACACCCAAAATTTTAGGGAACTAAGACAACACTGTTTTTATCAAAGTGCCACGTGTTTAACATGTGAGGCCCTCCTCAAGGAGAACTAAGTCTTTAGGTGTTGGAGTATTAGAATCTCGAGCCCAGTATCCTAAGAAGATTGTTCTCTTAACAAGGGTATCAACCACTTTAAGCTCGAGATGGTTGAGGGCTAAAGGGAGCTTGAGCACAAGGGGTTTCCAAGAAGGCTGCAATACAGGCCATTTCCAAGCTTGAGATAATTATTTTGAGTGTAAGTTCAAATACTCAGGCACTAAGCTTCATCCAAGACGACATGGGGCTTCTAGAGAGAGCTTTAGCTAGAAACCCGAACATGGGCTTTAAGGAATTCCCTCCGAACATGGATCATGGACACATTCAATGATCCTTAATGTGCAAGAAGAAGCTTAGTAGCTTGGTGTGGGGAGAAAATGCTGTGGAATCTGGGGGCAGCAGTTATTTCATTTATCTATAAATAAGGGACACTGTTTTAGTAAAAAAAGAGACACCTAATACAAAACTTCTTTGAGTTTTCTTTACAGCACACTTTGTGCTCTTTTCCTAGGAGTAGCATAACTTAGCATACCTTAGCTTAGTGTAGAACAACTGGTTGTACTTAGAGATGGTAATGGGGTGGGTAGAACCTGCTACCTGCTAGTAGCTGGTATGGGTTAGGTGTACCCCTCTATACCCGCCAACAGTATGGGGCGAGTACGGGTATAGTTTTGTATCCGCCTCGCGTCATTTTATACGTAGTTAACCTTCAAATTGAAAATATGTGTTTAAATTTAATAATTAAAATTATTTATCAATGTTATAAAAATATAATTGGTTTTTAAAAATAGTATTAAATAACTAATATGAGCGGGTATAGATAATCTTTTTCTACACACATTAGGGAGGGTATGGGGCAGGTAATAGATTCCCGTTGGATACCCGCGGGTAATGGCGCAGGTATAGGCGTGGGTTTGTACCCACTAGGGCGGGTATGGCTATCCACTTCATACCCGTGGTGGGTAATGGGGTGGGTACGGGTATGGAAGAGGCACCCCTATACCCGCCTCACCCCATTGCCATCCCTAGTTGTACTTGCTTCTTCAATAATACAGTCTTTCATGTTTTAGGTGTGAGCTCCTGTTTTAATATGTTCCCAAATTTCGAAAAACTCAGAAATGAGGCTTTGACGCCAAGGCATGACCTTGATTGGGTTGTTGTTAACGCTACTGTCACTGCTTGATAAGTCAGCTGAACTTAGGTTTGTCCCATTGATTAGGGCTTTGACGGCCAAGACTTAACGTTGATTGTGTTGGTTCTAGTCCAGTGCCTTGAATGTGGTTTACTCCATTTTAATCTTGTCAGACCTAAATTCATTCAAGTTATTATAAGTTAAGGGTGCCAGGCTTAAAAACTCGATGACTTGGGCTTGTAAGTGAACTGCTGAGCTCTTGGGTTTGTCTCCACCCCAGTTCCTGAATTTTATGTGCACGAGGAAAGGTGTTGATGGGCCTTGCTCTGCCACTATAGCTGCTACTTGAGTTACGTTCATATCCCTTTAATTTCTATCAATATCAATATATAAAAATCCCTAAAAAATGTTTAACCAAGTCTTCTTAATTGAAGCATAAGCTGAACTCATAGTATAACCGAAGTCAGATACATTAACATATCATAACATTTTCCCCGAAAATGGTGAGTAGTTGAGGTCAAAGACGTGCGATTCGAATTTAGGCTCACTTCCTAGTCGTAGTGCGCTCCTTTTGCACGTTTATGTTGTTTTTGTTTTTACGCGACCACATCACAATTTATTACAAAAAAAGAAAATAACGTGCCTTTTAGCGACCATAGTGGGAGGTCTAAAAATGAGATTTCATAGTCTTTAATGCATCGTGGATTACAGAACATAATTTCATACCATGTTGGGAATGTATTTCAAAACGTTTTTCCTAAATGACTAGAGCGGGTGTAACGGAAAACCAATTTGAAATTCTTAATTTTTAATCTAATGTCCCGATCTAATTGAACTATTTGATTAGACCTAGATCTTATGGTAATAGACTCATAATATAACAATCAAAACATCAAATAGAACAACTATAAACATGGTATGTAGACTAAACGAAATAAAGGAAATAACAAATCAAATATCAAATACTTAATTTAGACATACCTGAAGCGCAAATCCAAACTCCGACTTGAAGATATAAAATTAGAAGAAGAAACCTTCTTGACAACTCGAGATCTTCTTCGTAATGACTTCTATTAGCACTAGAGTGTGAGCTCCCAAAATATTTAATTAAGAAAAATTTCGAATAAAATTTTTTGTTTAAACTTTTTGAAAAATAAATTTTCAAAAAAATTATAATAAACCTCAATTTAGAAAAACACTAAAACCATTTTAGATTTTTTGTCGTGGGAGAAAACTAGGTTCCAAAGCCTAGAATCTTAAAAAAAAAAGAAAAGAAAAATTATAAACTCACTGCTGAAAACCTAATATTTTATAAACAAATAAAGTGACACATGTCAACACTTAATTGGCTAGAGTAGAGGCATACCGATTACACCTCAACCGTTTTTTTTTTTTATACGTGTGACACGTGTCCTCTTCTGATTGGTCCATGGGTTTTGCCGTGGATCCATCCTACCTAGGAATGGCACGTGCGTCACACGTGACATATTGAATAATAGCCTAGTTCATCTTTTTTTTTTAAATAACTTTTTTTTTATTTAAATTCCCATATGTATGAAATTCATCTCATGAATATTATTTTGTAAAATTAATTTATTCATTAATTTAATTTTAAATATTTTCAAATAGAGTTTGGGTTGAGGCTTGCGGAGGGACCTCAGGGACAATCTAACTCTAGCTCCAAACGGGTCAAATCTGATTATCATCTCATGAAAACAATTAACTGCCATTTAATAAAACTTAATTCTACTAAATAAGTTTTATTGCACTCTAGAATTAAATATATTCACTCTAAAATTTACCTAATAATTTTATTACAAAATTTAACTCCTATATTAGATATCCATGAACAAAAATAGCCTTAACTACTATTGTTATTTTTCTTACTCTATCACCGTAGTTCCCGAATCGCCTTTCTCGAACAATTCATAATATAGAAACAATTTTCGTATTAATTTTTAATGTCAAACATATGGAATACTCAGGCCAAAGATTCTAGAATATGTTCGTATAGTTGCGAATCAACTAGGGGGACATCTTATATTGTAGATTCCTAGTAAAAAATCCTTTCCTGCCATAATTTATGCAATTGCCCAATGATGTAGGATCCTTGCTATTCAATTTTAACGTAATCATTTTGGGCATTAAAGTTATTAGCATTCCATGCACGAGTTCATACTATTTCCCAGATTTAGAGTTATCATCCTACAGAACTAATTATTTGTGGTAGTAGTGAAGAAACAACTACTTTAGGTGCTCCTGCTCAGTGTTCCAATCCTTTTGAAAACACCAACACAATACTCTTGGATCCCTATCCACATTACAAAGACAAGTCATCAAAAGTATCATATGATAGTTTTATCAGACAAGTTGTCCAAACTTTTCACTAACTACGAACATACTTTGACAATATGTCACTAGCTTGATCTAAGTCTTTCCGTGGTTCAATCTCATTGACCACTTAAACCAAACCTAACACATCATCTTGGACAACGTCCATCTAATGGAACATTTTAGAAAAATCAATCACACAAATGTTTAACTCGTAAAATGTAATTAGACAAAAAATAAATAAAATAATTTTATTTTTTTTAAATTAACTAATTGAGTTTTTCAAGGACACCTATTCCAACATACCATTCATTGATGGTAAGAATAAAGAGTTCCAGTGCTCTCTAGCACGAGGAGCCAGAGGGCTTAGCCCTATTGGATCCCCGATTGTGCATCTTTTTGAACAAAGCCCTATTACACGAAGGGATGAACCGATTCATAGCCATGCAGTGAGAGTAATGGTGATGATGACATCTTGGAAGATGAAAGAATTTGGCTAGTTGGCCATTCTCGCAAGCGTTTCATGGCTATGCATAAAGACCCTTTAGAAATAGTGGACCAAAGCGTCAAACAAAAAATGATAGAAGCCTTTGAGAGACAATATGATGAAACAGAGCGCAATCTAGGCCGTAATACACAATGTTGGAACCTCGATGCATGATAGGCTTCAAAAAAAACTGATAGAGTCTTAGTTGAAATGAACTCATCCTTATCTTCTACTGTTACCCTTATTGCTAAGGACGTGGCAAGGCAGACAGTAGTTGAGATCGAGCCTATCTTGATTACACAAGCTGAGGCTCACAATGGCTAAGTTCAAGCCGTTAGAGAGGACATCAGGCAACTTAGGCTTTCACCTCTTCCATCAGCAGCAACTGGATATCCCCTTTAGGCTCTTTCAAGCTCACAATTACCAGTGACTCAGGTTGACTATATTGTCCCCAAGAGAACGGAAAATCCAGTCTTTGCTAACCCAAGTATCACAACACGGAGTCCAACCACAGGAATAATGTCCCCTTTGGGGTTGCTGACCCTTCGAATTAGACATCCACTTCTAAAACAATGTGCCCCATAAGAATGCAAGGACAGGTACCCACTTCTAAGGGCCAACCTTTCTTTCCTAGACCCCTCCATGCTTATCACACTTGGGGGGGGGGGGGGGGGGGGGGGGGGGGCAAGTTAACCATCCACTTTCGGACTGATCAGACAAGGATTTACCAACATCCTACTAATATTGGTGTGCTCCCAAGCATGTTGTATTACCCAGGACCTACTTGGACATGCTTTGTGGTCAACCAAGCGTATGGCCAAACTAATTAGAGGAGTTACCTTGAGCTTGGGGGCAACAACTGTTGTCTCATCCGATTGTAATGGGTGCTCAAGGGTATCCTGTGGATTGCCCTTGCAATCCTCACCTAGCTGGGGGCCAATGGCAGGTGCATGGCCATGTGCCTAACCCACCCTTCTAGGACGAATTGGCTGCCCTCATCAAACAGATGTATGGGCCTGGCCTCAGAAGGGTGAACAAACCCTTCTATAGTAATCCTTTTCATGACTACATAGACAAGGACTATCCTTTTCCTCGAGGATACAAATGGCAAGATTTAATTGCTAGTGTAGAGAAGCAGCTGATAATCAGTACCTCAAGCTGAGACTGTTCCCTAATTTCTTAACTGGGGCCACTTTTCAATGGTACATTATCCTGTCGCCTAATTCCATCTATTTTGGGATGAAATGGTCATGCAATTCTAGGCTCAACTACTAAGCATAGAACTAGAAAATTCCATGTCTGACTTAGCTTGAATGAGACAAAAACTAGGTGAATCAGTGGAAGATTACATTAACCAGTTCAAGAGAGCCAGATTAAACGGTACTATAGCTCTTCTCGAAGTTAAATATGCGAAGTTGGCCTTGAATGCCTTAGATATTGAATTTACGAGGAAATTTGAAGGCTCTAACTTCACGATGCTCTTATAGCTGGTAGAATGTGCCGCTAGATATAAGGTCATCTTAAATGAAGAAAGCTTGAAGAAGAACAACATTTATGGGACTTACGTACGCGACCTAATCGATGAAGATGAAGATCCTCCATATGAGATAGACGTCGCTGATTATGTTAAGGGACCTCCTATGGTTTGCAATCCTTTAGTTAAGAATGATATCAAAGTCATGAAGTCTTATCAATCCCAAGACTTGAGGAAATACTCGTTCGACCTCTCAAGAGCCCACGTAATATTTGATTCGCTTAAGGAAAATAACAAACTCAAGATCAGAGATAAACATAGAATATCTAGCCCAAATGCTAATAAGGGGAATATATACTACAAATGGCATGATTCATTGGCCCATTTCACGAAGAAGTATGTCATCTTTAGAAATGTTAAGGATGCCATAGAAATAAGGGAATTGATCTTCCCAGGGGAAGGACTGATGGGCATTGAAAAACACCCATTCCCTATGCCCAAGTTAATATAACTAAGGTTGCAAAGCCTTGTGATTCCCATGACAGCAAGACTAATGGCAGATCTCCATGCAGGATGGCTACAAATAAAGATAGTTTGGCTGTAGCCAACACTTTGTTTCACAAGTTGTTGGATTTAGGAACACTGAGGCTCCCTAGAACTTTGGTGAGGTTACCAGAAGATTATTGCAAGTGGAGCATGATGGCTGAACATCTAACACGCGATTGTGATATGTTCAACAAGTTCTTGAAAAAGTAACTAGAGGGAGGAATTATTCCTATCTAAGGAAGAAGAGTTAGCCATAGGAATCATTACTGACAACCATTGGCAGGCAGCCTTTGCTTCTTTGAAGCAGGTGCCAAGGAAGCTCTTGCGCCTTACACATGGCCTCTGCAGGGTTGTGGCCGCAATTTGGTGTTTTAAATGAAGTAACAGAGCCTTTACCCAAGGAACAAGATAGCCCCCTCAATAAAGACATCACTAACAAGACCTCCTTAAGGTTTTACTTTGAAGACCTAGATCATTATGAGAACTGGCATCCAAGGAGAAATTCAAAATATCACCTATTAGATGTGAACACCAGTCAAGCACCACAATAGTTAGGTCACCAGCTTTCTGAGGTCTGATTCGGTAATGTCTAGAGGAGGAATCACCTTGATCAAGATGAGGATAGTCCTTTTAGTCTTACTCAAACAAAGAAGAAGAGGAAACTATGGAAAAAGGAAGCTCAACAAAGGACTTTGCTTGATACTTGCTTAAATAGGCTCTCTTAAGAGGAAGCCTGGGTCTACAAGGGCAAGCAAACTGAGCCTATGGATCTTAAAGACCAAGGAATGAAGACCAAACCTATTGCTACTACCGAAAAAGGGCAGCCACACTAGAAGCTTGAGAGACGGACCAATCTCTCATTTTCTAAAGAACAAGAATCTTGGAGGGACCAACTTGCCAAGAGTTCACTGTCTTGAAAATCAGTTGATGATGAAGAGGAGTATTCCCCTCTTAGCATCAACACAATTGAACCTCTAGGCCGTGTTAACTCAACATGGTATTATATTGAGAATGACTTCCACGAAGAAGACATCCCCTAATCTATGGAGGAGTCTCAAGCCCTAGCTATTGATCCAAAAGACCAACCTCTAGAGCGGGACATGTTAACTTATGGCAGTCCTCTAGAGCATGATGAAGACTTGCCCAAGTATGGTAGCCCTAAAAAGGAAATAGATCAAGGGGTCTAGATAAAATTCGGATGCTCCCTAAAAAAGTTGATGTTAGAATAGCCTTGCTCTTCCTTTGGAGTTCATGGTAACTAGCACTAAAGAAGACTTCGATGGGGATGTTATAGCAGTGGACAAGGATCCTTAGGAGGAACTTGTGGCTGAAGTAGCAATCACCAAAAGTAACCCCGATCCTTTGTCTTTTAAGTTAATACCCTAACGTTCAAATCGCTAATGATTCACCTGAAACAATGAATATGCTGTTTAATGGGCTTAAGATTGCAAATAAACACATAATCCCTTATACATCAGGACCGAATTTGTTGACATTTTGCTCAATAGGTTCTCAGTGGATAAGGGTGTTGTCATAAATGTCCTACCTTTTTATATGTTGGGGTTATTGGTAAATCTTGAGATGTCCTGATTATTTCAAATGCTGCAATTTGTGGCTTTTACGGGGCTACTACTAAGTCTAAAGGGGTCATCCCAATTGAGTTAATTGTTGGAGGCTTAAGCAAGCTGACACCTTTCTTTGTAGTAGATACTACATCGAGCTACAATGCTTTACTCGGGAGAGATTGGTCACATGCCAATTATTGTATCCCATCTTCATGGCACTAGTTGATTATCTTTTGGAGCCATGACAAGTATGAGATTGTTATGATAGATAATCGGCCATTCAAGGCTTTCTCCAACGACATTGGCAAAAAATTCTATGAAGATGGTGTGGGATTGCATAATGTCAAAAGGACCACTCCACAGGGACTGAAGCTGAGTTTGGTCAAGTCGAAGTAGAGTTTTAAGACTTTGATTTTGAGGATGCATGAGGGCTCTTCTTGGAGAAGGAGTTCACCAAGGCACGCTAGAACCCTTATGCGAGGGAGCCAAGACCTCCCACTAATGGTTTGAGAGGCTATTTCCTCAGCGTTAACAAAGCTCGTGGCTTGGCATTCCAAGGATCGACTTTGGACTGAATAGAAATTCAATGGCTTTGAGGTCTAGATGATGCAAGAGAAGGAGCTAGAACTCTCTCACTGAAGGGCTGAATTTGAAGACCCCCTCCTCGAGGTTAACTTGGGCTCGACCAAAGACCCAAGACCTACCTATCTGAGTGCTTTGCATTCTAAGGAGCAAAGAGAGCAATATTGGGCCTTGCTTCGAGAGTTCAAGGACTGCTTTGTGAGGGACCATCACTAAATGCCTGGCCTGGACAAGGAGGTGGTCGATCATAGGCTTCCATAAAGGCAGGCTCAAGGCCTATCATTCATGCCAAGAGAAGAATGTCTCAACAAGTTAATGATTTGGTTAAGGAGGAGATTGAGAGACTCTTAAGGGATAAATTTATCAGGATTGCTAGATACATTGAATAATTGGAAAACATTGTTCCTAATATTAAGAAAAATGGAAAAATCAGGGTTTGTATTGACTTCATAAATCCAAATGCAGCTACCTTAAAAGATGAATACCCAGTGACAATTACAGACGTGCTAATTGACTCTGCCTCGAGGCATGAAGTCTTGTCTTTTAAGGATGGCTACTGTGGGTACTACCAAGTTATGACTGCTTCAGAGGATACCCATAAAACAACATTTAGATGTCCTAGGTCAATAAGAACCTCTGAGTGGATGGCTGTATCGTTTGGTTTGAAAAATGCTGGCACCACCTAATAAAAAACAATGAAAATGATTGTTAAGATCGAGATTGAATCTTGATCTTAACCTAATGAAAAGAGAATAAGGGATGAGAAAGAAGTGAAAGGAGATGAGAAAATAGAGAGAGAATAAGATGAGAAGAGAAGTTTATCTCAAAGAGATTGGTAATTTTCATTGGATGACTTAGAATTACACTTGATCAACCTATTTATAAGAAAAACAAAGCAACAAGACATTGAACCTAGACTTAAGCTCTAACCGACTCACTAGAAAAATATCTAAATCACCCAAAATATCTAACTAACATAACTACTTGAGGTATTTGACGCCTACTACTGGATATTACAACCTCAGGACACAAATCAGCATTATTACATCAACAACTTCAGGAAATGCTACTAATTACAATATCAGCTAACTAATACAACTTCCCTACACTAACTTCCATCATATAGGAGGCCAATACAGCAACACCCGCAGCATAGTAGTAGCACCAACATCACAGCAGTAAGCACCAGCTGCCAGGACACCAACAACCTCGGATTCTCGCATTCATAACATTCCCTTCCCCTTGAAAACATTCTTGTCCTCAAGAATGGAAGAGAGTTGTAACAATGTGGACCACTTAGCTTATGAAAAGATAGCTGAACTCCTTGTTTATGAAGTGTTGAAGTGCTTGCTGAAAACCTGCAGCTAAGTATGTCTCTTGTTGCTACAAAATGCTTGTGCTTGAATGTATAATCTTCTTCAGGAGGTCTGCATTGATCAAACCAAGCTAGCCAAAAGTAAACCATCTGCCCATGACACACCTTGTTATAGTTAATACCGCTCAAAATACCATCTTGCTGCAAAGAACCATAAACCGCAGCAGCAACCCTGTCATTCTGCTTGTAAGATGCTGTACAACAGAGTTTGAATGTCATCAAACCCCTGAGTATGCATACGAAGCCCTTTAACTTCTCGGGAGGCCTTCCAAACTCAAACCAAGAAAACCAAGGATCAAAATCAGCCTGAAGAAATGTCCAATTACAGCCCAAACGACCCCATATCTTGACGTTAGTGACAACACATGTTGAAATTCCATAAGAATGCATCTGCAGCTCCTTCATCTTAGATCTTATCCAAAATTTGTATTGCTTAAACATCCACTTACTCAACCATCTTAGACCAAGCTCAACAAACTTTTGATTGCTTTCTAATTCCACTTGATCTTCGTCTAAGATGGTTTCAGCTCGAATTCTGTCCATATGAAAGCTTCTCGATGCGAACAAGTTATTACACCTTCCCAAAGCCCTAATACCACGAACCACACTCAATCTGAACCCCTCTTCCACTGCTGACAGTGAAAGGATTGGGATTCCCCCAGAATTTTCAGTAGCCATCTTGCATTTTTGCTGTCCCAACTTGATCAATTTAGCACTTGTGACTTTGGCTTTAAATTCTGAACTTTTGCTCCACCAAATTAAGTACTCATGGGTCACAATTGAGTTCCTGTCATCCATCTTGAAGATGAACCACAGATCAGGACACAAATGACACCCCAATGTTACTGAGAATAATTTCATAACCAAAGGAAATCCATCCTGATCTTTACTGCTGAAATGTAAAATATTTTCAGCTAGAATTGCTCTTGTTCTCTTGTTGTACTCCTTCATCCACACATTGAGAAAGTATTGAAGCTTGTGCATATTATTTTTCCATTCAGCACAACCACAACAGACCACCCAAAAAACCTTCAGATTCTGTATCAGCTTAGACAGCTTCAGTCACTGTGCTCCCAATTTTCAAATGCTATCATCTTTGTTTTTGCTTGGCTTTGCACACCAGCTGTGAGGTCATAACAGCAGCCCCACATAGCCTCAAACCCCCAAGTAACAACAACTCCCATCCCTTCAAGGAAATGCTTGTGTTTGAACCGAAACAACACTAATTCCGGAACAAGGGAGTCTTCAATGTCACGATCTAAATTTTGTAGCCTGCCACATGTAGAAGCCTTTCCCTCAAAGCTTGCTTTGATGTTAACTTCATCATGATCCACAGTCTTTATCATACTTTTATCATGGCTTGCACTGGAACAGAATTGTTCTTCATCCAACAATAACACCAGAGGACCAGCTTTTCCAATCACTTGTGATTCCTCCCCTCCCGGTTCAAGGGACTTGCCATCATCAATTATATCATTTAAAGCACCTATGGTACTGATGTGGATCTGATAAGTGATCTGTCTACCCACATTACAACCCTGGTACACAACCTTCAGCTCAATTGCTTGCAAAGGAAACCCGCTTTGTTTGTTGTGAACCTTGAGGCGCACTCTTGCAGCTCGAGTGCGTCTTTTCAGGAAAAATTCGACTCCTCTCAGCTTCATATAGTCTTGACGGTATTCTCCCGGATCAGGAGGCAACTTATCATAAGAACTTGCACCTGGATAAGTCACAACTCTACTCAAATGAAGAAATAGATCATTCCGAACTTGCTGATCGGCATGCCGATAGTGCATTTCAGCTGCTCTAAGCTCATAAACATTCTCCCAACACAAGAGACCTGGCAAGGCATCCAATATAATGTTGTTCTGGATCTGAGTTAGCACAATCGCACGCCCAAAGGTGAACTTAAGCATACCTTGATCTGTATTTGAAGGTACTGCAGCAACAACAACTGATTCTCTAACAGAATAACATTGCTCAGCAATGAAAGTGCTCCGGTTCTGCATATAAGCTTGTCCTGAACCTTATAGACCAGCATTTACATCAGTAAGAGCAGCATCTTGAGTTAGTTCTTGTTGATCATCACACCTCCTAGGCTGAAACACCACCTTATGCTTCAAACTCTTCTTTGTAATCTTCTTTGTTTCCCAAAAATCGTTCAATGCATCATTGAGTTGGCTTCTCTTAGCTTTACTCCTTGCGTTCTTTAACATTCCCTTGACATAAAAATCATATTCCCATTCCGGATGCATGTCATACTATGCCCCAGCATCATCAAGATACCCCAACTCTAACAATGAGTCTTCATAAGGATCATCTTATTCAAACTCAAGTTCTTCTAGCCTATTTTCATCAATTTCGGCATTCTCGGGGATGAGTTCATCTCCAACAGCAATAGATTCCACTTTCTCTTTTTGCCCAACATTGAACTTTTGTTATTTAACGCTATCCCCTAGCCCCGGAAACTTATTTGCATCAAGAACCCCCGCACCATCAAACTGATGAGATGAACAATGCAGATTCACAGCAGGAGAAATTGGCCTTCTAAATTGTTCTCGAATCTCAGCGAATTTCACTTCAAGTTGCTCTATATGCTGATCAAAATGCATGTTAGACCTATCCTCCAATTCTTGTGATTGAAGAACGACCTAATCAGATCTCTTTACTTCCATCGGCTGAGTTTGCTGATCATCCTTACCATTGATTTGCTGCTTCATTTGTTGTAATAATTCAGCAAGCATTGTCTTTGACTTACTGTCCAAATATGCAATCGTAAGCCTATCCGAATCAGTTGCATCACTACCATCCATAATTCGCTCTTACACTTCACTCTGTGAATTAATTTGAATGGTTTTCGAATTAACAGCAGCACAAATTGTTAAGATCGACAATTTTCTAAAATTTCAAGATCAATTTTAAGAATCACAGTAGAGAATCACCACAGATTCCAAACCCTAAATTGCGAACTTCGAACAGAGGAAACTCGAACAAACCCTAACCGCAATGTTAGTCGAGTAATTCGACTTACACCCCTGAATTAAGCTTGACTCTAACTCGCAATTAAGTCCTCAACACAATACTCAAGCGAACTTCAAAAACGAAATCGGATTTTTTAACACTTTCGTTTCACAGTTCACTGTCAGATTTTCGCTTTACTGTCAGATTTTCGCCTAAGCAACTCTCCACTCAATAACATGTAATAACATGTAATTCTCAAGAATCAAATGCTGAATACTGATGAATTCTCACCACTTCTATACTTATCAACATAGCTACATCACAAGCCAGCAACCACACAAATTCTCATCGAAATGTAGCTTGAAATTCAAAAAATCATTACCTCCACCTCAAAAACTGAATTGTAGAATCTGAATTAACCTCAATGCAGCTTGTTTATGATCTTTGGATTATGATCAAGTATAATATTGATCAAACTGCATCACTTCAGCTTACTGAATTCAATCAAGAATAATGCAGCAACAGAAGTTGATACTCAACTAAATGTGACCAAAGTACTGCAGTTAACACTCAATACGATCAAACTGAACTTGCTTCTTCAATCACTGAATTTTGTTGTTTAATTGCCAATAATGTGATCAACAATTGAACCTCTTTTTATGTGTTTTTTCAAACAACTTTTCTCTGCAACTTACAATAGAATTCAGAATAGAATTCTTAAGCAAATTGCAATGCAATCAAGGGATATTTGATATCAAATCACGTTTGATTTGGAAGCCAAACGAGGCTCTTATACCACTTGTTAAGATAGAGAATGAATCTTGATCTTAACCTAATGAAAATAGAATAAGGGATGAGAAAGAAGTGAAAGGAGATGAGAAAATAGAGAGAGAATAAGATGAGAAGAGACGTTTATCTCAAAGTGATTGGTAATTTTCATTGGATGACTTAGAATTACACTTGATCAACCTATTTATAGGAAAAACAAAGCAACAAGACATTGAACCTAGACTTAAGCGCTAACCGACTCACTAGAAAAATATCTAAATCACCTAAAATATCTAACTAACATAACTACCTGAGGTATTTGATGCCTACTGCTGGATATTACAACCTCAGCACACAAATCAGCATTATTACATCAACAACTTGAGGAAATGCAACTAATTACAATATCAACTAACTAATACAACTTCCCTACACCAACTTCCATCATATAGCAGGCCAATACAGCAACACCTGCAGCATAGCAGCAGCACCAACATCACAGCAGTAAGCACCAGCAGCCAGGACACCAACAGCCTCGGATTCTCGCATTCATAACAATGATCTTTCATGACCTCATCGGCAAGACCAAGGAAGTCATACACCAATGATATCTTGGTGAAATCAAGGTCCTAAGTCAAACACTTGGAAGACCCGGGGGGGGGGGGGGCGGCATTCCTTAGAATGAGGACCCACGACCTCAAGATGAATGCATTGAAGTGTGCCTTTGGCATATACACTAGGAACTTTCTTGATTTTTTAGTACACTAGAGGGAATTGAGGTGGACATTAATATGACTTAGGCCATTCAACAGGCCAAACTGCCTTCAAGCGAAAGGAAGCTCCAATGCTTCTTGGGGTAGGTTAATTTTCTAGGACGTTTCATCTCGAATGTTGCAGGAAAAATGAAAGTCTTCTCTCCACTATTGAGGCTCAAGATGAAGAAGGACTTCAAGTGGGAGGAGCCACATTAAGCAGCTTTTGAGGCCATCAAACAATACTTGATCAGGTCACCAGTTCTCATTTCTCCAAAGCAGGGTAGACCTTTGAAGATTTATGTCTTTGCTTCTGAGGAATCTATTGTTGTTTGCAAGTACAAGAGAGCAAGGATTTGAACAGGCTATGTTCTATCTAAGTCGTTGCTTAAATGAATTTGAAATAAAAACTCCTCAATTGAGAAATGATGTTTATCTTAGTTCTATGCATCAATAATATTGAGACATTATTTCGCAGCATTTAACATACATGTGGTTGCTCATACGAATGCCTTTAAATATATGCTAAAATGGGCCCTTGATGAGCGGAAGATTGAACAAGTGGAGTATTGCTCTATTTCAGTTTGAGTTGGTCTATTTGTCACAAGTGTTAGTCAAGGGTAAGGCTTTAGCGGACTTTTTAGCTGACCACCCAAACATTTATACTAGCCTAGGCTATAAGCCAAACCAGCTCCTAGTGGTGGAAATGGTCCCTTGGAACCTCTACTTTGATGGGCCAAGGACCAATTCAAGTGCTGGATATGGAATTGTGACAAAATCCCTAGCTTGGATCATCACTAATTTAGCTGCTACTTTAGTTACCAAATGCTCCAACAATATGGCAAAGTATGAGGCACTGATAATAGGCCTACGAACTCTCTTGAAAATGCAATTCCTCAATGTTGTTAATAAAAGGGATTCCTAATTGGTGACTTCCCAAGTAAAAAGCCCATTTTAATGTTTGAAATATGTCAATGTTGTCCACCACCCCATTTGTTGTGGGGTACATGGACACAATGAGGAGAAATGAATTCTATTGTTTTGACATAGTGCATTCATGCATTGATGGTTGATTTCATGCCTGCCATCACTTTGAAACTTTTCTTTTCTTAGTATTGAATTGATTTTCAACAAGAGTTTTAAATTTTGTAAAATTTTAGAAACCTCTTATTTCTACTGCATTAGATAGAGCCATGTAAAACATGTAAAATCATCAGTAAATAATACATAGTATTTGTAAGATGATTGAGACAAAATGGGTGACCGTCATACATCCAATTGTATTGTTGGTAATCAGGAACTAGTATTATATCGAACGCGCTCCAAAAGGAAGATGATGAGATTTACCAAAGCAGCATGATTGGCATTTTATTCAAAACTTTAGAAATAAAGAAACAATGTTGCTTACATAAAGCATCCGAACTTGTACTACCTTGGTGACCTTGACGTTGATTTCACAATTCTCCAATTTTAGTGTGCGTGACTAGGCTGATGTCATGAGGAGAAAAGTTGTAGGGTGGTCCATTACTGGGCGCTCATACAAGCCCCGTCCCCAAAGCTTTGTCCTTGACACCAAAAAAAAAAAATGAGAGTGAAATTCTATGGTACAATTACTATCCTAACATAATCTCTTAATGGATAGTAGGTTGTGAGTAAGTTTTGGGACTAGCATGATGTTTGGGAGGGTAAGGGGGCCAAGATCGGGTTGGTATAGTGGTGGAACCGACATGAGTAACATGTGTGAGGCACCATTTCTGACAAGGATATGTTTTGGGCCTGAATAAAGAAGAAGATCACAAAGTATACCTGGATTTTGTGTCATGTGATTTGAGGCCTTTGAGTCTGTATGCCGATTGTAGTCGTTTGATTCTCATACAGTCATGGCGGAAAAAAGATTGGGATGGGTCCAGGTAAGAGTTGTTATCAAAGCGGTGGTGATAAGAGATAGCTACATGGCCAGGTTGAGAGCTAATTTAGCATATTTGTGGTCTCGATATGAGTATACTAGTATTAAGGTTCTAAGAAGGAGTACCTGCAAGTCTAACAGAGGAGTGGTGGGGTGGAGGTGCTGCACCAACGGTATGAGACTGTTGAGGTTGTCCTTTTTCCAGTTTCGGCCACCTCGACCCCCATGATGATGGTTGGAGCGACCTCGTCCTCAACTGCAACCACCACGACCATTTGGGGGTCTCGAGTTTCCTTGAACAGTTGCAACCAAAGCATGATTTTTTTTCCCCTGGGTTTGGGCACCCAAAATTCATATTTAAAGCAACCTTTTAATTTAGGAAGGAAATTTTTACCTCTTCAAAAGTGTGTTATCGATTTAATTGTCATATAAAAGTAGTGAAAGCAGCATGGTCTTGAGAAAGACCAAACATTGCAATGTTAGTAAGTTTCCATTAAAAATGGGTGAGTTAATGGCAACAAGATCATCCATTATTGATTTATGTTCAGAAAAGGTAGATGTCAGTAGTTTTGCCATCATTGCAGTGGGTGGTAAGTTGGCTTTAGAGTTCAAACTCTTTAGCCATAGAGCGATCATGAAACCACTTCGCCATGATATACCTATGGTTTTGGACGTAGGGTACCAAACAATGTCAATAATGAGAGAGCGGAAGAGGGTAGTGGCAATACATGAACGCATACTTTGGTCGATACTATCCATATTGTATTTTTGGGATTAGGGCAGGTCAATCATCAATATGATTGATTTGGAGATGGGGATAGGTGTAGCTTCCATCGGTGTAGGCTATTAATTGGTGAGTGAGAAATAACATGTTGAATTGTTTATATGAAGCAGGGTAATTACTTATCAGTCAATTTTATAGTAACAATATTTGTTACGCTCGATAAGGGAAGCAAGAAAGGGGAAGGGGCATGATTTGTGGATTAGAACCGGCTAAGTGATGGAAAGTTTGGGTTTAAGGAACAAGAATTGACTGTGGGTTGGGGTGTTGTCCCCTACCTAATGGAGGCAACAGGACAGTGGATTCAAGGCCAACCACACTAGAATAGTGGCCTCGGACGGTGTTGTGTTGGCGTCAAACATCAGTGGTCTTGTTCTCCAGTGTTGTAGGGGTAATGTGCGTGCTACGAGGGGTGGAAAATTTGGAGGGGAGGGGGTGGAGGCAATGAGATGTCCAAGTTAAGTGCTAGAGTCACTATAGGCCTTTTGAGGGAATGTGGTGTATAAGAGATGGTGACAACGGCATCCATAGTCTTATGGAGGGTAGAATCCATTGGGAACATATTTCAAAAATTCTCCATAGATCGGCAGTGGAAAGAGAATTTAGAATTCTTAATTTTAAATCTAAAGCCCTGATATAGTTAAACTATTTTATTAGATCTAAATCTTACTTACATAGGTTAATAATATGACAAACAAGAATATCGAATAAAAACATATAAACATAGTATATAGAATAAACGAAATAAAAGAAAAAACAAATTAAATATCAAATACTTAATTTAGAAATACCTGAAGCACGAATACCTAGTTTGATTTGAAGATGTGAAATTAGTAGAAGAATTCTTAACATCTTAAGATCTTCGCAATGATCTCTTCCATCATCGAGAGGGTGGGCTTCTGAAAATATTTAACGTCGAACAAATTTCGGAACAAAATTTTTCCTCCAATCTTTTCAAAAACAATTTTCATAAATTTTATGCTAAATAATAGATGATTCCTAAAATAATTTTAGTCTTAGGAGAAAACTAGTTCCAAAACCCTAAAAATACTTAATTAAACTCATGGCCACACTTGCATTTAAATAACCAAAATATGCACCAACTGACGTCGGGGCAGTTTCGGGTGCAAAATGGTCGTTGACATTAGCATGGCGTCAGTGACGCGTTTTCCTTTTTGTTTTTTTATTAGCATGCACCCACCCTTTATTTCGGTGTAATTTATCATATTATATATTGATCTAATGAATTTTTGTTCAGCATAAATTTTTTTTTTTATTCTCATAATAAATAATTAACCCCTTGAATTTAATTTTAATTATTTTCAAATGGTGCTTAAGTTGGGGCTTGCGAAAGGACCTCAGAGACAATCTAGCTCTAGCTTTAAATAGGTCAAATATGATTATCATGTCATGATAAGAATTGATTACCATTTATTAAAACTTAATTCCACTGAATATGTTTTATTGTGCCAATTAACCTCTCCCGTAGATATCTGTGAGCAAAAGCAACTTTAACAACTATCGTTACTTTTCTTAAATCTCTCACCGTAGTTCCCAACTTGCCCTTCTCGAACAATTCAATAATATTCCCGTATTAATTCCTATTGCCAAATATATGAAATACTCTGGCAAAAGAATTCAGAATCTGCTCGTAGATTTTTAAATCAACTAAGGGGATATCTTTATATCACTAGAGACTATAGATTCCACGTAAAACAACTGTTTCATTTGCACTTCATGTCATTACCCAACGTACTTAAGATTCAAGGCAATGCACTTTTACTAATTCTTTTGGCACATCAAAGAAGCGAACAATCCATGCACGAGTTTAGACTGTTTCCTACATTTGGAGTTATCATCTTACATAATTAATTATTTTTAATCGCAATTAAAGAAACAACTAATTCAAATTGTCTTACTCAGAGTTCTAATCTTATTGATGACAGCAACATGATACTTTTGGATCCCTATCCACATGACCAAGATAAGTGATCAAAAGTATCATATTATAGTCTTATAAAACAAGTTATGCAAACTAGTCACTGACTACAATATACTTTGATAACATATCCTTAGTTTGATCTAAGTCTATTTTTGGTTTAATCTCATTTACTAGTTAAACCAAACCTGACATATCATATTGGACTACGTCCATCTCATAGAACATTGCAGAAAACAATCACACACATGTTTGACTCATAAAATATAATCAAACAATAAATAAATAAAAATAGTTTTATTTATTTAATATTTAAAATCTAACCAATTAGGTTTCCAAGAACACTAACTCTAACAGAATCCAAGGTGGTGGGACGGGCAATGGAGGCTTCGGCCATCACTGGATTTTCGATCATCGAGTGGAGGCCAAGTGGGATGCCGACATGGGTGTCGGGGGCCTCCCTTGGAGGCGTAGTGGTTCCGGGTATGGGAGGAAAGGGATTGGGATACAGTGTTAGCATCAGATCAATTTGGGTTAGTGTTTATTGCCATTACTTAGAATAGAAAATTGAACAACTTGAATGTACGAAAAGATGTGAAGTAATAACAAGAGCAAAGTAGAGAGGGATTTGAGGGGCTCTAATACCCTGTGAATGTAGAGCTATTATATTATTCAATTACCAAATAGAGAGTACAAGAGGCCTTTATAATAGAGAGCCCAATTACGTAGGATGCTCTTAGGGTATGGTAGATCTTAAGGGTATAAGGGTAAATGTGTGAAGATACAAAAGTAGATATAAGAGGCCTTTATAATAGAGAAGCTCTAATATGTATGCTTGTAAATTTTGATCTAAATCCTCATTATATTTGAGTGTTATCTTGTGCTTGCAACCTAAACAAATGTGTGACAAACGTTAGGCGTTAAGTACCCTTGTTTGCTCCTTTTGTTTGCTTAATGTGGGAGCAAGCCCAAATTTCATACCATATGTGTTTCACTTCAACCAATCACAGTTTTGGAAAAAGGAATGTGATTTTGGTGATGAAGCTATGTGCATAGACACATGGGAAATTGGACCACAAGTGTTTGTAACTTAAGGTGGACCCTGCTTTTGTTCCAATTAAGGCGAGTTTTTAATGTATTTTTGTGGATTTTTTATAATAATAGACAAAAAATTAAAAGGGACTTCTCTGTGCTCAAGTGGCAGTTAGGGAGATGGCGCTAAGCGGTTTGGTGATGAAGCTATGCGCATTGGCACATGGGAAATTGGACCACAAGTGTTTGCAACTTAAGGCGGACTCTGCTTTTGCTCCAATTAAGGAGACTTTTTAATGTATTTTTGTGGATTTTTTATAACAATAGACAAAAATTAAAAAGGGACTTGTTCTTTGCTTAAGTGGTAGTTAGGGCGATGGTGCTAAGTGCATAGACACTTTTTTTTGAACACTTAAAAGTTTGGAACTGGGGTGAAGACAAATGCAAGAGCTCATAATTCCACTTACAAGCCCGAGTCTATCAGATTTTTGTGCCTGGCACCCTTGACTTATAATAACTCGAATAAGTTAGAGTTTGACAAGATTATGATGGAGCAGACCATTTTTGGTTAATCAAATGAGGACTAATGCATTAAAGGTCAAGCCTTGGCTGTCGAGCCCTTAAACGATAACTCAAACCTAAGTTCGACTAACTTATCAAGTAGAGACATGGGTATTAAAACCAATGCAATCCAGGTCAAGCCTTAGCCATCAAAGCCTTAAACTAATGTCTCAATTCTTAACTCGTCAACAGATTAAAATGAAGAGTTCATACTTGATACACAAAATGTCGTATTGCCTTGGAAAAAAGAGTGTACAAAGTATGCAAATCTATGCTAAGTAACACTACTTTCTAGGCAATAGGCACAAGTGCGATGTAAAGAAATGTGAAGAAGTTTGTATGGTGGTCTTGGACACTTTATTTCTATAATAGAGTCTCTTATTTATAGAAAATAAAAATAACGGCTACATCCCATTATCCTGGAATTTTCTTCCTACATCTGCTCCAATGCTTCTTTGGTGTGTTGAATGGGCATTAATTGTACCCTGAAAACATGTGCTCGAGCGTCTCTCTAAAAGCCCCAGATCCGTATAAATCACCGGAGTCCCTTCTGCATGCCTCGTGTCCTTTTATTTATGCTTGAGGCCTATACACTTTTTAATAGCTACCTTGAGCCTCAAAACTACCTATGTTGTAGCCTTTTGAAAAGTCCCTTAAGCTAGAGCCTTTTACCCCACCAACCATCTTTAGTGGTTCACATGCCATAAGGAATTTAACTCTTCAAGCAACTGGACACAAGACACTGTTATCTTAGTATTTAAAGGCCTAACATCCCTCGAGGATGGCCCCAAGTGAAACACACATGACCCTTAGTTTCAAAACATCGTCATCCCAACTCCCTCTAGTTTGCTGTGTAATTAAATGCCCCCTTTTAGCCGTTGGTAATTTCAAATTTCCAACAGGTAAAAAATGTGCCTAATTTGACCTTCAATGGTTACAAAGGAGCTCGAGAGAGTACTACTTGACATTTACACTTCGTTCATTCCCGAGTGTTCATAAATATGATAGTTAGAGTTTTTAAAATTTTTACCGTTTGCTCTGTGCTCTGTCTCTATTGCAATCAAGCTCTTTAACAGTTACTCTCGGCTTTGATATTTTGTTCTTCTAGTTGATTGCATTCTTAGAGCTTTATATTCCTTTAAATCGTATAAAATGGCTCAAATCACACGCACTTCTTATGTCTCATCCCTAGAGTTTTTAGCCCATTAGAGCTCTTGATGCATGTGGTGCAATTGAATGAGGAGGATCCCTCTTTGATGTCTGAGAAGGATCGTTCTCCTTCCTTCACACTCGATGCCCTAGAGCAACCCTTTAACCCTTCTGAGGACACACCCGTTTTTCAAGATATCCTTTTCGACACGGTACGGTTTTCCCTGTTTCTTTCTTTGCCTGGGGATATCTGTCTAGGAATACAACAAATCAACGAAGCAACTACTGTACAGAAATACGGTGGACAACCTTTTAGGGTACATGAATGTTAAGCTTCAAGATTGAATTGAAGTTAACCTTGTGGAAGGATAGGATTGTTAGAAAATCAAGATGAGAAGATAGAATTTAAGTCAGATAAAATTAGAGAAGGTTTGATGAGATTGAGAGAAAATATCTCATTGAGATGTTTGTTAATTTTCATTGAATGAATATCACATTACACTTGAGCAACTACTTATACTTGATCATGAAACAATGCACGTAGACTTAATGAAAACAGCCAGCTAAGCCTTAGCTGCCACCAATGACCCCTTACAACCGACTTAACTAACTCCTAAGACCTTGGCGCCAACACAACCAATTCAAACATTACACAATTCAATTATTACAACGCAACTCACAACCAAAGCTAAAGCACTAACTTAATGCTACAACAGCGAGATCATTACATTCCCTTCTCCTTGAAAACATTCTTGTCCTCAAGAATGGAAGCTAGGAAATTGGCTTTTCAAGAATTGAAGCTCCTCCCAAGTTGAGAACTTTGCATCCAAATTGCTCCAGTATACTAAAACTATTGATTTACTTATTCCTTCATCCTTCAGCTCTCATGAATCAAGAATTGCAATTGGTTGCAGCAGCAAAGCTCCATTTCAGGAGGCTGTAGAGAATGCTCTTTGCCCTTCTTCATCCACTTTTTAAGGAAAGATACATGAAAACCAGGATGAATGTAAGCGTTAGGAGGCAACTCAAGCCTATAAGCCACTTTACCTATCTTCTCTAACACCTTATAAGGGCCAAAGAATCTCGCACACAGCTTCACATTCTTCCTTACAGTAGCCATTACTTGTCTATAAGGCTACAATTTCAGATAAACCATATCCCCTTCTTCAAAGCTCCTATCCACGTGTTTTCTGTCTACATACAACTTCATTCTATCTTGTGCTCAGTGAAGATTATCTTTCAACATTTGCATCAATTGTCTCCTCTGCTGAATCAGATCAATCACTTTTGGTACTGACAAAACAATCCCCTGTATTGTCATAGGCGTTGGAGGATCATAACCATAAAGAGCTTTGAAAGGAGTAGTACCAATAAAACCCTGAGCATGAGTATTGTACCAAAACTCAGTGAGGGATAACAACTTGCTCCACAGTTTTGGACGATCGAACACCATACTCCTGAGGTATTGCTCAAGTCACTGATTAACTCTCTTAGTTTGTCCATTAGTTTGGGGATGATATGATGAACTAAAGACCAATGTTGTTCACAAAAGATTGAACAATTCTTTCCAAAAATGGCTGGTGAAGATCCTATCTCGATCTGATACAATAGATTTTGGCAATCCATGCAGCTTGTAGATGTTGTCTAAGAAACTTCTTGCCAATTTCTTAGCTGTCACAGGCCTGGCCAAACCAATGAAGTGACTGAATTTAGTGAACCGATCAACCACAACCTAGATAACTTCCTTTCCTTTTGATCTAGGCAAGCCTTCAACAAAGTCCATGCTAATATTTTGCCAAGCTCCCTCAGGAATGGGCATAGACTGGAGAAGGCCTTGATATCTATGATCACCCAACTTAGTTTGCTGAAAAACCTCATAAGCCTGCACAAAATTATCTACTGCCTTCTTCTTTCAAGTCCAACTAAAATAAGCCTTGAGTCTTTGATAAGTCCCTTCAACACCTGAATGCCCTCCCCATGCTGAATAATGAAAAGCAACTATGACTTGTTGTCTCAAATCAGTGGAAGCACCAATGTACAACTTGCCATTCAACTGGATAACTCTATCTACCACTGACACCCCTGCATCATTAGCAACGCTGCTTGTTTTGCTCATATTAAAAGCTGTTATGCATTCTTGTGCAAAAGGATCACCTTTATAGGACTTATATACCTCTTCAACCCAAGCTGGAAGTATAATAGACACAGCACCACATAATCCCTGCTCACAATTTTCCAACCTACGAGACAATGCATCAGCTGCCACATTTTCCTTCCCTTTCTTGTGCTCAATGTCTTAATCAAGACCTAAAATCTTCATTAACCCCTTCTTTTGGATCCTTGTGACAATTTTATGCTCAAGAAGACGTTTCAAACTCTGATGACCAGTCTTGATTCTAAAGTGGTGGCCATCCAAATAATGCCTCCATTTGTCAACAACAAGCTAAATTGCCAAGTACTTCCTCTCATAAGTGGATAGTGCCTAGTGCTTAGGACTCAAAGCTTGACTGAGAAAAGCTATAGGCTTTCCTTTTTGAGACAAAATAGCCCCAATGCCACTTTCACAAGAATCTGTCTTCAATGTGAAACCCACAGCAAAATCTGGCATTGCAAGTATTGGAGCTTTATACATTGTAGACTTTAAAGACTCAAATGATTCTTGAGCTTTATCAAACCACATAAAAGCATCTTTCTTTAGAAGATTAGTCAGAGGTTTGGCTATGGCTCCATGACCAGCAACAAACTTTCTATAATAACTTGTCAAGCCCAAACATTCTCTTAACTACTTCAAGTTAATTGGCACAGGCCATTCCTTCATTGCTTGGACCTTATAAGGATCAGTAGAAACTCCACCATTAGAGATAACATGGCCTAAATACTCCAATTGGGTTGGTGCAAAGGAACACTTAACCAATTTTGCATATAACTTAATGGTTGCACTAAGTTAATGGTGAGAGAGGAGTACTCCTCTTCATCCTTAGTTGATTGTCAAACTAGGGGGTCCTTGGTAAGGTGATCCTACCAAGATTCTCGCCCTTCCAAAGATGAGAGACTAGCCCATCTTTTGAGTTTCTTATGAGCTGGGCCCTTACTAACAGTAAGAGGCTCGGACCTAAAACCTGGATCTTCGAGATCTGCATGCTCAGCCTTTTTGCCCTTGCAGACCCTGGCTTCTTCTTGAGAAAGCCTAGTTAGGTAGGAATCAAGTGTGATTTTCCCTTGAGCCACCCTCTTGCATAGTTGTCTTCTTTTTTGAATTCGAGTTTAGTTGAAGGAACTAGCTACCTCTTGATCGAGGTGATCTCCTCCAGACATTGCCAAACTTGATGCCTGATGGCTGATAACTTGATTGCTGTGGTGCTTGGTTGGTTTCCACGTCTAATAAGGTGTACTTTGGGTTTCTCTTACGGTGCCCTATCCTCTTGGCAATTTGAGTCTTCGAGGGAGAATCCTCTACGAAATTACTTCTTTAAGGTTTTTCATATGGCATTTTTAGTCCTAATGGAGGATCTATGGGGGAAATGTTCTGAGGAAGCAATTTAAGTTGCCTCATTGTAGCTTGTACTCTCCCATAGCATTGCTCATATGCTGCATATGACATCCTTTCCAAGTCGCGAGAAATTTTCTCCCGACTAAGTAGACTTCGGAATGATCCTTGAACACCACTGAACTCCATAGCCAATTCCTCTGCTGCTAGGGTGGAGACAAAACCCAGAGCTCAGTAGTCCACTTACAAGCCCGAGTTAATAAGTTTTTTAAGCTTGGCACCCTTGACTTATAATAACTCGAATGAGTTTAGGTGTGAGAAGATTTAGATGAAGTGAACCATATTCAGGTCACGAGACTAGGACTAACGCAAACAAGGTCAAGTCTTGGCTGTCAAAGCCATAAACTAGAGCCTCAATGCTTAACTCGTCCAAAGTTGGGAACACATTAAAACAAGAAATTCATACCTGAAACCTAAAACACTATATTCTTGAAGAAGCAAGTACAGGCAGTTCTATGCTAAGCTAAGCTACATTAAGTTACGCTACGCCTAGGAAAAGGGCATAAGTGTGTTGTAGAGAAAACTTGAAGAAGTTTTGTATTGAGTGTGTGTGCCTTTTGGACGGTCAAAGAGTACTTTATTTGTAGAAAAACTAAAAACCGGCTGCTGCTAGATTATGCTGGCATTTTCTCCCCTTGTCATTCCATTAAGGTCCTTCATATGCATGAATGATCAATGAACATTCCCATGATTAATTTTTGGAGGGAATTCCTTGGAGCCCACGTCCAAATTTCTAGTTGAAGTCCCCTTTAGAGGCCCCGTGTTCTCTTGGATTAAGCTTAGTGCCCAAGCACCTAAAATTGCACTCCAAGTAACAGTCTTGAGCTTGGAAGCCACCTATCTTGCAACCTTCTTGGAATTGCCTTAAGCTCTTCACCTATCTCGAGCTCGAGTGGTTGATACCGTTGTTAGGGTGATAATCTTCTCATGATGCTGGGCTCGAGATGCCGTTACTTTAGCACTTATTCTCCTTGTGGAGCACTTACGTGTTAAGCACGTGGAACTTTGCTCAAAAAGGTGCCATCCCATCTCCGTCAAATTTAGGGTCTAAACAATATGGTACTAGCCTAAGTGGCAGTTTGGGTGATGAAGCAAAGCCCACAAGCACCTTTTTTTGTATACTTAGGTGCTAGAAGCTACAATGAAGACAATTCCAAGAGCTCAACAGTCCACTCACAAGCTTGATCCACAGGTTTTTAAGCCTGGCACCCATGACTTACAATTAGTTAGTACTTGACAAGACTTTGGTGGAGGAAACTATATTCGATTCACTGGATTAAGACCAACGCAATCAAGGTCAAAGTCTTGGTTGTCAAAGCTTTGAAATTTTAATGCAAACCTAAATTTACCTAACCTACTAAGCTATGCCATGAATCTAAAACCAAGACAGTCAAGCTTTGGGGCTTGGGTGTCAGAGCCTTAATCCATTGATGCTAATTTTTTTTGATGATTTATGGGAATAGAAATTGTGGGGAGAAAAAAGACATACCTTTGTCACTGGAAAACCAAATGTATTGCTTGAGAATGCAAATCAAAAGCTACGCTTGTATGACTAGTCGAATGGTCAAAACGACCCAATCCACCAAGCGACTTTGGAAAACGCGATTCTAGCCCCCAGATTAACTCACAGTACAAACGGGTTTGACCCAGTCTCGTCCAAGTTGCTTCATTATGAAAATTCGAAAGTTTGTCATCTCTTTAGTTCTTCCTTACATTCTACTCTATTTTTTAGGGGTATACCAATTTTCACTAAAATAAAATTTCATAATTAACATATCTCTCATAAATACAATTATGTATTTTGTCAGAGGATATTATGCCATTTTAATATTGTATAAGTATAAAAGCGTGAGCCATAATGTAAAAGCGGCATATGCCATCAATTAGCCATCTCGAGTGGCTTTCATACTTAGGCTTTAGGTGGTGAGAGAGGAGGACTTTGGATGTTGTTGTTTTTATTTCTTAAGCCTTTAATACCTCGACCATGGCCTCCATGTTGTGCACATGTCTTGTCATCACGAGAAGAAATCATTTCAACTCCCATGATTTAACATGTAAGTAGTCTCAATTTTTGAATATCAATGTACTTAATTATCTTAGTTAACCGATGAGATTTTATTATTGCAATCTTTTCATTTTTGTTATGTCATTCATTTCCTTTCTATTTAAAGGCATATAAAGCTGAAATCGAACTACATTGCTATACCTTCCTGAATTAACGTAGATCGAACCATGGTGGGGAATATTATGATCCCAAATACTTCGAAACCATGGGAATTGTACATGAGGTCATGGAACCTTATAAGCCACAACAAAATGGCGTGGCCCAATGGAAAAATCGGACTCTAACCGAGATGATGAATGCCATGTTGTCTTATTCTGGACTCAGTGATGAATTTTAGGGCAAGGCCATGCTTACGGTCTATTATATTTCGAATAGTGTTCCTAATAAAAAAGTAAAATAACCTCGTAGGACCATTGGAACAAACAAGCCGCGAATTTGAACTATCTTAAAGTTTGGGGGTATAGTTTAGTTGTTAAAGTCCCTGAACATTAATTAAAGAAATGAGGTGAGAGAGGCATCAGATTGTATATTCGTGGGATATGCAGCTCATAGTCAAGCCTATCAGTTCTATGTGATTGAATCAAATGGCTATATCAATGTTAATACCATAATAGAATCGAGAGACGTTATTTTTGATGAAAATGAGTTTACCTCTATTCCTAGATTGAGGGATAATGTACCAGTTGAGAATGACATTCCTATGTCATAAGATGGAAGCCATCATGAGAGGGAAGAACTCCCCAATAATGCTTTAGAATTCCGAAGGAGTAAAAGAACTAGGAAAGATAAATCTTTCAGACCCTACTTCTGCACATACTTGGAAGAAGGTGATAGAAGTGATATGGACCATGTATCTCCATATTGTTGTGTCATAGAGGTGGATTCTATGACTTTTGATGAGGCTATGAAGTCTCATGATGCCTTCTTTTGGAGAGAGGCAATAAATGATGGGATGGACTCAATTATGGGTAACAATACCTGAATATTAGTGGATCTTCCACAGGGAAACAAGCCCATAGGGTGTGAGTGGATCTTCAAGAAGAAGACGAAAGTTCATAGACTATCAATAAGCTCGAACCCCATTTAGTGGCTAAAGGATTTACCAAAAAAAATGGGACAGACTAATTTGACATATATGCCACAGTGGCTATGATATTGACAATAAGAGTTCTGATAGTTCTTGCCTCAATTTATGAGCTAGAAATTCACCAAATTGATGTGAAAATGGCATTCCTAATCAGTGAGCTAGAAGAGGAGGTGTACATGGAACAATTGGAAGGGTTTGTTGTTCCGGGCCAAGACAGAAGAGTATGTAAACTCATACGTTATCTATATGGGCTAAAGCAAGCCCCCAAGCAATGGCATCAAAGGTTTGATCAAGTTGTTCTAAACAACGGATTCATAATCAATGAATAGGACAAATGTGTCTCTATCATGTTCAAAAATGGCAAAGGAGTCATTATTTATTTGTATGTCGACAACATGCTCATTTTCGGGACAAATTTCGAACAAGTAGAGAAAACGAAACAGCTTCTCTCGGTGAACTTTGCTATGAAAGACATGGGTGAGGGTGAGGTTATTCTCAGTATAAGGATTGTAAGGAGTGTTGATACACTATCCTTGACACAATCTCACCATATTGAAAATGAGTTGAACATATTCAACTTTGGTGCTTATGCACCGATGCCCATTGCGATGGATCCTAGTGTGAAGTTTGTACAGAATTAGGGAGCTCTAGTGTCACAATTGGAGTATGCCAGAGTCATTGGATGTGTTACGTACACCATGACTGGCGTAAGGCCGATATAGTCATTGTTGTTAGAAAGCTAAATAAGTATACTAGCAATACGAGTAAATTCCATTGGCGTGCATTATATAAAGTACTGAAGTGTCTTAAGAAAACCAGGGATTATGGTATTTCTTTCGTAGGATTTTCTCCCAATTTGGGAGGATAATTTGATGCCAGCTGGATCTCTGATGTGGAAGTTCATGCATCCATAAGCGGATGGGTATTCTTGCTTGGTGGGGTTGCAGTGTCTTGGGGTTCCAATAAATAGACATGAGTTTCTGATTCCACTAAGGTGACAGAGTTTATAGCTCTTGCATCTGCCACAAAAGAAGCCGAGTGGTTAAAGGATCTCTCGTATGAGATTCTTTTGTGGCCTAAGCCGGCCTCACCTATCTCTATCCACTGTGATAGTTAGGCAATGCTTTCAAAGGCATATAGTGAGGTGTATAACGGAAAATCAAGACACATTGGTGTGAGATATAGTGTAGCAAGACAACTCATTCCAGAAGGGGTCATCACTATGGACTTTGTGAGAACAAGTCAAAATCTAGCAGATCCATGTATAAAGGGCCCAGTTAGAGACTTGGTTCTGAAAACAAATGAAGGGATGAGGCTGAAACTTGTCAATTTGAGTAATCCACGATGGACCCTCAACTCAGCCTGGTACAATGCCAGGTCTCGGGTTCAATGAGAGAGATCTATAATCTTTATGACTGTAAGCACTAAGAGAAATTTTCATCGTGCATGTGAAGTGCTTGGTAACTTGCGATAGAGAAATTAAGAGGGTGAGCTTATGCTCTTAGTGGACCTGAGTGCATATTAGTATTGAATGTTGTGTCACAGGGACATGATCTATGGGTTTGTTATGATTCAAGATAAATCTTGATCATAACATAGGAATAATAGAGTATGAATGAGAACAAAGTGAATAGAGATGAGAAATAGAGAGAGAGATTAAGATGAGAAAGAGAAATCAATTCATTATTATTCAATAATCCTTCCTTACAAGAGAATCCACTACTTATACTAACCTCAAACTAAAGATGATTAAGTTAGATACATTGCACTTGGACTCCTAATGCTAACCGATATTAACTAACCTAGCCACCAATCTTGACTTAAAACAAACACTTTGACTAACTTGACTTATACAAGATGCTAAATAGGCTAATTAAGCTAGATTATTACAAACCATGGACTTTTACTAGATTATTACAACCCAAGACTTGTTAGTACTTAACTCCATAAACCTCTATTTTGTAGAATCATGACAATACTCCCCCCTTAAGAGATTCATGTCCTCAAGAATCTTAGTAGAGAGTAGTGACTTTAAATAACCCCCATTGTTGTAGAAGTTGCAGCTGATGAGTGCTCATTGGCGCAATATGTACTCTTGAAATATGAACATTTGGATCTGAATCTAAATTACATCTGAATTGCAGTTTGAAGACTTGGTAATGGATGTTGGTCTTTTGTTGCTGTTGGTGTTGTAACATAGAAAAAAAATTTCTCATAAATCCAATATCGTGTTGCCTTCCACTTGCTAAAGCATTGCCTAACATATGAATGCCTTTTATTGCTATAAACCTGATCAGGAGGTCCACCATTGTCATATACAAACATCCAAACACTCGTGCAACCCAACATCACAACTTTGCAGCTGAAGTGAACTGATGGCTAGAGATGCAGCAGCTGGAGACCAAATTCCTTAGTCCTTAATTTGAATATCAATTGCCTAATCACTCTTATGCTACAATTATCTAATTTTACGCTGAAAATTTCATTGAAATCAGTCATTTTCATGGCTAGAATTTGACACTTAGCTGTCTTCAAAACCTTAAGGACCTTTTGAGCAAACCTAGACATATGCTTCCTAACATCTTTGAACAAATGTAGAACAATTGTTGCTCTACACATGCTGTCTTTGTTGAATTGGTCAATTTTACCCGCTGAAAGTGTTCCTGATCTCACCTTTAGTTCCTCAAGACAAGCATTTTTCTTTGTAATATCACAGTGATAAATTTTCCCAACCTTTATGTAACCGTGAGCCTTACTCAAGACAAACTCAAGAAGCCTCACATTTTCTTGCACTTTAGAAGAGTGTCCCTTTACTTCCAAGTCGATTAATATAGGCTTCGAACTTTAGTCCGTGGTTCCTTGCAATTTTAGTTCCTAAACACATCCTAATCAGCTTTGGTTTGCATTTGAGTCTAAGAAATTTCTCTTGATTTCTCATAACTCCTATCCGTTGGGCCTTCCTCTCCTTATTCTTCACTTGGAAGCTTGTTTTAAGCTGAGTTCTCTCACTCCTATTGCTCTGAGAATGATATTATTTAGCAAATTTATCAACCAAAGCCTCAGCGTTGCTGAATTCATCTATGGTAAACTCAACAGCTTGCTCCATTTCCCTTAGATCAGGAGGCCTATTGTTATGTTCTTAGATGAATACACATCAGCTCCACTCAATTGTACCTACATTTGGATCTAGCCTTGCGAATTCTCTAGCTGAATAGATTGATCTGCAGCTGTAACTAACCAATCCTTAACTGAATTTAAGTGTACTGCTGTCAGGACATTCTGATGTGCGGATTTTGCTGAAGAACTTATATCATGGCTCATTGAATTCCACCCCTTCCTTGCAAGTTTCGTTGTCCTTTTAATCCATGAACAAGTCCCAAGCCTATCTATTAACCCCATCACCCTCTTGGGCTACTCCACTTTCATATCCTTGAGCATATTTAACTTGTCAAGAAGCACTTTCTTTGACTTGACAAGTAGAAAATCTGGAGGTCTTCCATGATAGACTAAGATTGGCTTTTCTATTGCATTTAACCTCTTGCTTGAGTGACATTTCTTGTGATTTAAGTGAATGACCAAACTAATATCACAACCTTGATGCAATGTGAACTTAAATCGCAGCTTTCTTATGCTAAGAACTTCAATGTATACTTATAACTGTTGCAATATTCAGTGGCACTGCATCTTGTTCAATGGATTGAGAGGCTTCAACACTATCGTGAGATGTGGCAAGGCTTGCAACCATGGGTTCCTCAGACACCACCGAATCAGGAGCATGTAAATTCACATTACTTTGGTTGATGTTTGCTTACTGCTGTGCCGAATTTGCTACTGTAGCCTTTGAGTATGATTCAGGGACTTGTGTTTGCCTCATCTCAACACGTTCAAGTTAAATCTTTGCATCATCAGCCTGTTTTGCTGCTGTAGTTTCCATATTCAAGCTACATCCAACACCACCAGATGTGTCTTGCTCACATTTCTGATGTAAAAGTTGATTAGCTTCTAATGTAGCACAAACTCCTCCTTCCTGGATTAAGAGGCCTTTGGTTCACTTGATTTGTTTCCTTTTCAATCACTTGTGCACTCTTGACTTGTAATTCCAAATCAGTAACACTTGTCTAAACAGAATTCCAATCAACCTCGAGCAACTTAATCTACTGCGGATCAACCTTGGACCTTGCTGTTATGCCATTTACTTGTAGCAATGAAGGATCAAACACTTGTTGTTCTGCTGCAACATCAACCTCTGCTGCTTCCTCATCTTCATCTTGACATTTCAGATCATGTCGCTGCTGTACCAATTCAACTTGATCTAATGAATGCAATGTTGCCTCATTCGTATGATGTGCTGCTGCATCCTCCAGAACTAAGCTAATTCCAGCAATATCATTTCCATTTTGCTTAATTTCTTGGACCATTCTCTTGAAGTAGTTAATGTCCATAACACAACATTCATCATGTATGTTTCTCCTGTGTAATGAGTTGAAAGCTAAATCGGCACTCCATCTCATATAATAACTAATATGAGCAATAGCCTCACTAATGGAAGATGAGACCACGTTGATACTTTCAAGAGGACCATAAGGCCAAAATACTTGATAAAGAATATCCTCATCTATGTGGTAAAGTGGCTTTAAGACTTTAATCAAAAGCCTAGTATCATTGGAAGATTTGTCCCGAATAACATCAATTTTTTTTGTCCAACACAACTCAACAACTTCAGGATTTTTGCTAACAAAGAAGCAATCTAACCAGTTCAGCTCAATTCAAAGAAACCGAAAGCAATTTCAGCCACCAAAACTTGATTCAAGGTCAATTGTTAAGGTTCAACTATATCAAATACAGTTTCCAGCTAAGCGAATCAAAGAACCACAACTCTATCAAGAATTTGATGTGTTGAGCCTTTGTTCACTTGTGAATTCAGCACATCCGAACAGGTTTAATTAACAAACCATACTAACAGCAACTTCGAAACCAGAAATTCGAAGCACTGAAGTTTGATTGAATGCTTTAGTAACAAAAGATCTCAAGAATGTACCTCAATATGAAGATAATTCAGCAAGGTCAATCTAAAATCTATATATATATATATATATATATATATATATATGTGTGTGTGTGTGTGTGTGTGTGTGTGTGTGTGTATGTATGTCTAAAAAAATTTGGACAATTAAGCACAATTTCTTGATCTGACACAAGCTAAAAAGTAGAGCTTAGGTTAAATCTTGCAGGAACTAAAATTCAAACCGTTTAAGCACAAATTCTTGATCAATACAACCTAATCAAGAACTTGATATCAATTAAATTAATCAAATACTTAGCAATTAAATTGAACTTAATCAATTCAATCGGAAGCAAAAATCACAAGCTTTGATGCCAATTGTTATGATTCAAGATAAATCATGATCATAGCATAGGTATAATAGAGTATGAGGTGAGAAAGAAGTGAATAGGGATAAGAAATAGAGAGAAAGATTAAGATGAGAGAGAGAAATTAATTCATTATCATTCAATAATCCTTCCTTACAAGAGAATCCACTACTTCTACTAACCTCAAGCTAAAGACGATTAAGATAGATGCATTACACTTGGACTCCAAATGCTAACTGACATTAATTAACCTAGCTGCCAATCTTGACTTACAACTAACACTTTGACTAACTTGACTTATACAAGATGCTAAAGAGGCTAATTATGCTAGATTATTACAAACCATGGACTTTTACTACATTATTACAACCTAAGAATTATTAGTACTTAACTCCATAAACCTCTATTTAGTAGAATCATGACAGGGGTCCACCTTAGTGATTGCGAAGTTTGGCCACTTCATGGAGTGATTTGTTGATAAGGGTTTGACTCTAAAACACTCATGAAGGGTAAAGGACATAAGGCCACAAATGTGTCGATCTGGGAGATGGGGGTATGTGTGGGGAGTAAGTCTTTTGTGTGGAGATGAATTTGTTTAGTCACATGTGATGCATGGTTCAAAGCTTGATCTACAATTTTCATTCACAATTAGCTATAATGTGTCTTCACAAGGTAGGAGTTCAATCGAAAGACATCCTCATTGATGTGCAATAAGATTTCCTATTACTTTGAAATATTGTAATAAGAGAATGATTTTATTTTGAAAATGGTGGGCGAATGTTGATGTATTTTTAAAATATACTACTTAAAAAAGTGTTAGATATTCATTCCAAACTTGTTTTAAGCGTATTTGGCCTAAATAGGGTGTGTGCCAACACATAGGTATCGTGTGTCGACAAACAATCCTATAGAACCAACTCAAGGCATCTTTGTGTCCACACACAAATACAATTCCAGAACCATGTGTGTTGAACTGTGTGTCTTCACACAGCGTCAACACACAATCTTGCAGTACCCCATGTGTTAAAGCAAGTGTCGACACTTACTTCAACATATAGGGCAGTTTTGACTGTTATTTGGTGCAGTCTTTTCAGTTTTTGGTGGTTGGTCTTGGATACATTTGAGACATGTTTCGAGTATGTTTCGCTATAAATACTCCCCCTTTCTTGTTTAAAGAGATACGCAAATCATAACACTTGAAAGACTTGTGTTCAAAGAGGAAAAGATTCATATCAAAGTGTTGTGAAAAGTTTTAAACCTCATTCTCTTACATCTCTTTCTATTCCTTTTCATACACATCCTCACTTCATATTTTGGTTGTCATTGTATGCCCGAGACTATTTCGTGACACCCAAATAAGTCTTAAGGAAAGTGATCACACTGCCTTGACACCTGAGATCTTCGGTTACCCTGTTCATAAGGTTTTTCGCCAACAAAGTATGTAAATATATTGAATATATAACCTTATGGGAATCCTTCGCAAGCTGTCTACTCCCTTACTTTAGATCTCTTGAGGGTTTTCCTTGTCCGGCTCTTCCATCCTTAAACCCTAGACTTATCCTCATCATTTCTTCTCTTAGCTTTTCCCTTTTTCTCTAGTATTTCTTCTCTATTTTCTTTTCCCCCATTTACCACTCTCTTTCCTTTTCTTTCTCGAACTTTTGTGACTTTCTATTGTCTATTTTAATGGCTTACAAGGTGGATAGAAGTAAGCAAGTAGCTAATGTTGAGGAGAAGCTCGTCCGGGAGGTAAATAAACTAGAATTAGAGGAGGATGTTTCTGGTTGTGCCACTCTTTAGGATCTCATTACTGATAAGAAGCTCAAGATTGGTCCAGTAAGAGCAATTTTGTGGAAGGCTTGGGCCTTGCAAGATAGGATCCAGATTCATGAAGTGGGCGGTAATAGCTTCCTTTTCCTTTTCCAATGTAAACAGGATAAGGTCAAGATTCTTGAAGAGGGTCTTTGGTTTCTGATGATTCCCATCTTGTTTTGAAGGATTGGGATAGGCATGTCTCATTCGCTAAGATTGATTTCTCTATGACAAAGTTTTGGGTCCAGATTTATGGTCTTCCGCTAAACCTTATGACTAGAAATAATGACCTTAAATTCCGAACCTCTTCCCTACTGTGGTTAGGATAGATGCTAATATGGACAAGAATATGATTTGGTGTAAGTTTTGCAGAGTGAAGGTGGTTGTTGAAATGTTCAGCCCTCTCCGTAGAGGTTTTTGCCTCCAACAGGAAAATAAAAGTCACCTTAGATTCAATTTAAATATGAGAGACTTCAAGATTTTTGTTACACTTGTGGTCGGTTAGGTCATGTAAAATCGAGATGTCTGGCTAGGGGTTGTTCCTCATCTGAATCGCCCTTCAAAAATTCTCTTAGAGCTGCTGATTTATGGTTGGAGATGATGAATTTATCTATTCATGTTAATGAGGGGGATTCTCTAGGTTTAAGCCCCCAGTCAGCTTCCCAACCCCTTCCTATTATTTTTGTCAGGACATGAATGCTAAGGAGTTGAGGGCTCTTAAATTTGTTGCCCAAAACACTTTAGCCTTTATTCGCTCTGCATTTTTATAGATTTGTAATCGACTGGGGAGATTTTCATTCTTAGAATCTAAACCTAGGCTCGATGAGACCTTTGTTCAAAATGTGGTGTCGTTACTAGAGAATGATATTCAAATTGTTTCTGAGAATGAGAATTTTGCCAATAGGAAGAGGAGGGCTTCAAGTCCAAATTATCCCCCTTTGAAGAAACGTACTAGGATGGCTATTAATGAGTTCATGAGCTCAGCAATAAAACAAGATGGTTATTGTAATTAGGTTATCTTTGCAGCTTGGACTAAAGGCAGCGATGGGGATATCAATCAATATTTGATACTGATGTTGATTACTTTCAAAATGAATATGTTTTTTTGTCCCGGTGTAGGTCAGACTTCAGGGTCTGCTATAGTGAGGCGGGTCCATAGTATAAAGAGGGTAGCACTGCAGGAATTTAGAATAACATATATGCTCTTATGGTTGTGAATTCTTTGGGGGGTACTGATGATACGATTGCCTCCTTAGTTGTTAATAAGGGCCTGGGTATGATTTTTGAAGATTTGAAGGGGTTTGTGGCGGTTGTCCGAAAACAATTGCCTCATGCCCAATGAATATTAGCTGGAATTTTTAGGGCTGTAGCTAGGCCTAGATAGTTTGGAATCTTAGGGAGCCCAAAAGGATTCAAAGGCCAAAATTACTCTTCCTTATGGAGTCCAACAAAAGGAAGAAAAGATGGTTTCCCTTGCTAAGAGTCTTGATTTCGTCAATTGTTTTTATGTTAACCCGATGGGTCTTAGTGGCAGTTTTGCGCTGTTTCGGGAGGATTCGATGATTTTGAAAATTTTCTAGTCTTGTGACCGTCCTATTTTTGCTCCATTAGAAGATCCCCAATCTGGTTCGAGATGGACCCATTGCTTTGTTCATGGAAAACCAGACTAGGGGAAAAGATGATATTTCCGAGTATCCATGTCTGCTTTATGTTTTAGAGTTATTGACCCCTTTTTATTTTAGGAGATTTTAGTGCTTTTGCCATTTCCGATGATAAATTTAGTTTTGTGCCGGCTTCTTCTTCGCAACTTAGTTGGCTTCATATGTTTTATGATGATTTCTCTTTGATTGAGTTGGATTCTAAGGGGTTTCATTATTCTTGGTCCAATCGCTGACCTCGATCTAGACATGTCAAAGAAAGACTTGACAAAGTTGTCGTTCGTGCTTCGTGGTGTGCTCTTATTCCAAATGCTGTCTCCTCTCGGCTATCGGTTCCAATCACTCCCCTTTGTTTCTCTCCCTTTTGGTTGAGAAATATCGTTCGTAGTCAACATTCAAGTTTGAAGCTAAATGGCTTCTTCACTAAGATTGTTCTAATATTAATTAGTGACTGTGGAAGAAGGATGTCATTGGAGGTGCAAGTCCTCTTCTCTCAATACTCAATCATCGCCGCTCCAATCTTTATCTTGGAGTAGATCATTACATTGAACTTCTTCAGCTTAAATTCCTCATATTTCTGAGAGAATTGCGAAGATTCGGAGTAGAAGTCAGTTTCTAAGTAATAGAGTTGAGGAAGAGGAGCTCTTGGAAAAATTGGACTTTATTTTAAAGGAGGAAGAGATATATTGGAAACAAGATCCCGAATTAATTGGAACACCCTTGAGGATAGTAAAACGTGCTTCTTCCATGTTTCTATCCATATGAGAGGAGTCATAATTGCATTATGAGGCTTAACGATAGGGATGGTAGATGGGTTAACAGTGAAAGGGGTGTTCCACATTTAATATGGGACCATTTTCATTCGGCTTTCCTGCGTAATAGATGGGGTTGGTATTTTTGATGCTTTGAATGTGTGCCTGCAATGCATCACTCCTTAGACCAATAGAGGGCTTATTTCAAGTGTTAGTGCTACTAATGTTAAATTTGTTGCCTATTAGGTGAGGAGTCTAAAAGCCCCTAGTCCAGATGGTCTTTCAGGTCTTTTCATGGAAGAATTCTAGGATATTGTGGGTAATGATGTGTGTGGAACTATGTTTGCCTTCTTTGAATCTGGGGTGACGTTGAAGTCTCTAAACCAAACCAATATTACCCGCATTCTTAAGGTGCATAATCCTAAATACGTATCTCAATTTCAACCTAGTAGTTTATGTAACTTTGTCTACAATATCATATCTAAGATCATAGCTAATAAGCAAATTGTTTCTCTTTCCATTATTTCTCCATTTCAAGGAGCCTTCGTTCATGGCCATCATAATCATGCTAACAACATTATCCCCCATAAAATGCTCCATGCTTTGCGTCATAAGAAGAAAGGGGAAAAGGCCATTATGACTATCAAAATTGTTCTTTTGAAACCCTATGATCAGGTCAATTGGGATTGTTTGAAGGGTTTACTTTGTAAGCTTGGGTTTGATTTCACCTTTGTTTCTTGGATCATGGCTTGTGTTATATCAGTTTCTACTGATCTGGTGGTTAATAGGGTTCATCTACTCCCTTTTCAGATTTCTCGTGGCCTTAAGCAAGGGCTCCCCCCCCCCCCCCCCCCCCCCCCCCCCCCCAAAAATCTCCCTATCTCTTTATTTTGGTGATGAAATTATTTCTGAGGTTAATATTGCATTTAATAGAGGTGGGGGGTTGGGGCCCCTTTTGTACTATCCCATCTATTTTTTTGCAGACGATTGCTTACTTTTCTATAAGGCAAATCTTGAATTTTTCCATGTCTTTAAAATTGTTATTAAGAATTTTTGTGATGCTTCGGGTCATAGCATTAACTTTGATAAATTTTCTGCCCTCTTTTCATCTAACACTGTGTTTGAGACTCGTACTTCTTTCTTGCCTGAGTTGGCTGTGTCACCTCTTCATTTTCGTGATCATTGTTTAGGTATTCAGCTCCTGTTAAGGAGGGATAAACAGAAGATTTTTGGATTTTTTTGTATAGAATTAGAAAGAAAGTTCCAGGTTAGATGTCTTCTCTCTTGTGTCACGCATGTTGGGAAGTTCTTATTAAATCTACCATGTTCGCCATCCCTCAGTATGTATTTCACTATAGCCAAACCCCAAATACTCTTGCTAGTAAAACTAATGGGTTGATTGCAAAAGTTTGGTGGACGGGAAATATCAATGACAAAAAGCACATTCATTGGATTAGTTGGAAAGTATTGGTGAAGCCCAAAGGCCTAGGGGTATAGGGTTTCGTGATACAGAGGGCATGAATTTGGCCATGCTTTGTAATCGAGCTTGGTGTATTTTGGATGACCCTAATTCCTTCTGGTTCGGGTTCTTAAAGGCCTTTATTTCTTGGATTCTCGGATGGTGATTTTATGGGGGCACATGTTGGATTAAGACCATCTTGGCTTTGGCGTTGTGTTGTTGATGGTTGGGATTTTCTTTAAAAAGGGGTTGTCTTAGAACATTAATAATGGTCGTAGTGTGAACATTTGGGATGATAATTGGGTGTTGATTGGGTTGCTTTGGCCCTAGCAGTGCCGATTCCCAGGTACTGAGAGCTAGAGGGTTACCCAGTGCATTCACCCTTCAGCCAAAGCATGGAATTTAGATGTTCTTCAAAGGTTGTTCTCTCGTGAAGACGTCAGTGCTATTCATGTTATTCCTATATTTGATCCTAGAGTTGAGCATATTTGGAGTCCGAATCCCAGGGGTATTTACCGTGTTAAGTAGGGATATGCTTTGTGGTGTCACTCTAATCCGCAAGATGATAGGTGTATGTAGATTTTCTCGTCGAATTTTCCCGAATGGAAATGTCTAAGCCACCTTTGGAATGCCCCGCTCCCGTCTTGTTTTCATGTTTTTCTTTGGAGCCTCCTTGTGGACGGTATCCCTTCTTATGTAAATTTAGCTAAGAGAATTCTAAGTGCTTCTGATATTTGTCCTCGATGTAAGCTTGAACCCAAATCTTCGGATCGTATTGTTCTCCTTTGCCCTTTTGCAAAGGCAGTTTGGTTCATTTCTGACATCGATTATAAGCCTAAATCGGAGTGCTTTCGTCATTTTCCATGTGGTGGGAGAACATGGTTTCTTCCTTTTTTGATGACTATGCTATTCTGGTTCGAGTTATATTTATTTGCTGCTGGCTCTGGAAATCTCATTGCAGGCTCGTTTTTTATCACTACTTGGATGATCCTAAATGTGTGGCTGACAGCGCTATATTTTGTGCAATCAAAGCTCTGGCGGCTTTTGAGGATACCCCCCATTCTGCTCATGTTGATGTCCAGCATATCCCACGATGGTCCAGACCTCCAGACGGCTTGGTCAAGCTTAATGTGGATGCTAACTGGATTTCTCCTTTGGCATCATGTGGGTTGGTGCTGGTTACATAGAATGACCATGCCGTTTTCCTCTCCAATTCGTTAATTGGCTGTGTGCTTACTCGTCTTGCCTTGAGAGCCACTGTTTGTCTTGCCTTACAGTTTGGTTATGGATTCATGATTTTTGAATCTGATTGTTGTGACATGATTCAAGCTTTTCATCTGTTTAATTAGCCATCCTTCTTGGGACATTTTTGCTATTGTTGAGGATATCAAACTTATTTGTTCTTCTTTTTGTTCTTTATGTTTTTGTTGGTTTCATAGATCAGCCAATTTGGCAGCCCATGAAGTGTTCAAGATGCATAGATTGGAAGTTTGTTCCTATGATCGGGTGGCTACCCCACCTCTGTTCGTTTTTCCTGTAGTTGTAAAGGTTCGTTTGCAATAGATGCCTTCAAGATTCTTCGTAAAAAAATAGAGGGATCTTTTGCATAAGATCGCTTGCAGGAGCAGTTGGTCAACATTATTTTCTTTGTTCCCTTATATCGCTAGATTTAAGTCTCTCTTACAACATTTTCTATGCTCTCTTCTTTTTTTCTTTTTCTTTTTTTTCCATGTTTTCCTTTCTTTGGCTTTGATTTTATTTATATATGTTATGAAACAAAACTCTAATTTAATTACGGGTTTAGTGCTTCAAATAAGTAAATGTTATGTAACCAAAATATTTAAAAATCTTTAATTTGCCATAATCGAAAAGATTAGTTAACCGACATTAGTTAAATGGGTAATTTGGTGCAGCCATGTCAGTAAACCAGTAAGCAAAAAGATAATACAATAGCTTGTTCATATTATATGATCTATCTTCTTAATGGTTTATAGATTTCAATGAATGAGAATATTTAACAAATTATGAGCACATAATCAGATTTTAAAAAAATTAAATGTATAATTTCTCATTTTAATCAATTATTGGGCAAATGAAGCACAAATACTCTATGATTGGAGATAAAATGCAGAAATAACGTTGATCATGAATTATGAAATAGTTCAATTATATGCTAGAAAAGCATACTTTAGTGAACAATATAGTATTATAAGCATATAAAAACATGTACATGATATATATTATTTCGAAGAATTGCATAAATGGACTAAATTATTAACTATTACCATTATCATCCTGAAATACCTCCAACATATACGTGATTTACAATCCATATATTAAGCACTCGCAATTATTTCTTTTGGAAGTTTCGATTAAAAAACCTTTTGAAATAATCACAAATAGTCACGTATAAATAATACTTTTAAATTGGAAAATTTTAATTTATTTGTGCCTACTTTCACCTATTTTTCTAAAAGTTATTTTATGTAGGACAAAATTTTTTAGTGGTACATTAGAGGTAGTCTCCAAAAAAGTGCTTACATAAAAAAAAAGAGCAATATAAAGAAATTATAGGTCAATAAGAAAAATCCTTAAATTTGGAGTGCAACATGCACAAATCTAAGCAACTCTCACTTGGCTTTGCTCATGATCCATATTAGGATACTATTTTATCTTAAAACGAATATTGACTTGATTTAATTTAGATTTGATTACGATTTAATTTTTTTGAGATTTGGGTGAAATATGATTTACATCGGGTTACTTAAATAAGTTTGATTTTATTTGATATTTTGAATTGGATTAGATTTAGATTACTCATTATAAATAGAACTTAAAGTTAAAAATTGAGTGGAGTGAAAAGGTAGAGAGGAAAAATGTAAGGGTTTGGGTTTTGTACACGGGTGACACCCGGACAGGGGGGAGAGTGAGATTTTTTTGAGAGGTGTTGTCATTGAGGGTTATGATGAGAGTTTTGTAGCTTCCTCTATCCAAAACTATGTTGTGAGAGGGTTCGTAGCTCGCCGTGCAGACGGTTTTTTGAGAAGGTTGGTGATTCGCCGTGCAGTAGTTATACTTTGAGAGGTCAGTGACTTGTCGTGCAGTAGTTACACTTTGAGAGGATTGGTGACTTACCACGCAATAGTCACATCGATGTTGATGTTGATGTTGATGATTGTATGTGGTTTTGGGGTTAGAATTAGATATTATAATTACTGAATTACATAGTGGATGAGGCACCCGTTTCAGTCTTATAGTTTTTCCCCCTAGTTGAGAGAGGGTTTTCACGTTAATTTTAGTGTCTTATTTTGATGATGTTTTGTTGATTTGCACTTCCGTTTGCACTTAATTGTGAATTTTCTCAACTAGTGGTATTAGAGCCATGTTCGAAATGCTTGTGAGAGACTTGAGAACAGGAGGAAGAGTTGGAAAATCGATGGAAAAATCAGAAGAGAAGGGTCGATGAGTACTCGAAATAGGAGGTCGTGGACTGATGTTGGCTGAAGAGGAAAGTCAGCTGGAGGTGACTAAAGGTTGCCGTTGGTGTGCCTACTAGGGGTTTAATCAGCTGAGGTTGACAGAGTAGAAGTCAGTGGTGTTCGAGCGGTGGTCGGTCATCAAGATGCGTGCCGGCATCAACAAAGGTGTGACGATTGAAGATTTACATGTGTGGCAGCGGAGCATCAAGTATTTGGTATGTTAGGGTTTTGTTATTTAAGTGAGAGAAAAAGAAAAAAATAGAAGGAAAATGAAAATTTTTAAAAAGCAAAGTTGAGTGAAATTGAAATATTAATTTTGAGATAAAGGGAGATTTGTTAGGATATTATATTATCTAAAAATTAATATTGATTTGATTTAATTTAGATTTGATTAAGATTTTATTTTATTGAGATTTGGCTGACATATGATTCATATTGGGTTACTTAAAGAAGTTTGTTTTGATTTGATATTTTGATTAAGATTAGATTTAGGTAACTCATTACAAATAGGACATAAAATTGAGGGTTGAAACGGGTGAAAAAGTAGAGAAGGAAAATGTGAGGTTTTAGGTTTTGTAAAGAGATGCCCCGTGTGGCACCCTGGCAGAGGGAGAGTGAGAGATTTCTTTGAGATGTGTTTTGATTGAGGGTTATGATGCGAGTTTTGCAGCTTTTTGTATTTAAAGCTACATTGTGAGAGGTTGGTGCCTTGCCGTACAAAAGCTATTTTGAGGGGGTTGTGATAGGATCCAAGATACGGTCCTATCCAAATCAATCAATCCACCACAATGCAACACAATTCAACACACAATCTCGATACCAAGGCCTATGAGATAGCTAGATTACTATCCCGTTTGTATATATATTGGATGATGTAGTTACAAGTATAGAGAAAAAGGGAGAGAGATAGAAGAAGAACATAAGGGGAGAAAGAGAGAGAAACCGAGGGGGAGAGAGAGAGTGAGTAGCACATTGATTAGGCATGGGAAATAAATATCTAAGCAGTTAGGATATTTATAGGATACACATGGCAGAGGGCTGACGTGGCATGGGTAACACATCCAAGGCATGTGATGTGGTAGCTGACAAGGTGGATGACGTGGCATGGTTTGCATCAATATCCCCCTCGGACTAAACCCTTGTCCACAAGGGTCGAAGTGTGGAAAACGGAGCTGAAGGTCATGGAGGAATTCGCAAGTGGCATCCTCGGGTGAACGACCTTATCAACACTTAAGTGGCGGCATTTTGGCGCGTGCGAACTAACCTTCGATCCAGAATGTGCTCAAGTCAGGGCAGAACTGGAGTTGGTGGCCAAGTTGAGGGTAAAGGAGTGGAGGTAGCGGGGACCTAGCGGCATCATTTGAGGAGAGAAACATGGACAATGTGGTATATGGCAGCGTGTTCTGGGAGTTCTAGCTTGTGGGCGACTGGCCCAATTCGATCAAGAATCCGAAAAGGTCCATAATACCGTGGAGCGTGCTTATGAAATTGGTGGTAGGCAACGCTCTGCTGGCGGTAGCTGTGTAGCTTTAGCCTGGCATACTCGCCAATCTAGAACTCACAGTCTATGCATTGACGATCCGCTTGTTGCTTCATCTGATTCTGGGGATGACACAAGTGACGCTTAAGACGCCTGATAGATTCTTTCATAGCAGTTAGGCTGCGATCAACTGCCTCTACTACGGATTCGCCCAGAACGTAAGGGAGGTGAATTGGTAGAAGCTGGCCACAAAAGACTTCATATGGCGATGCTTGGGATGTAGTATGGGAAGTGGTGTTGTACCACCATTCCGCCAGAGGGAGCCAATGGCGCAAGTCGACGGGGCATTCACCTTCCATGCATCGGAGATAAGTCTCAAGGAACCTGTTGAGTACCTTGGTCTGTCCGTCTGACTGAGGGGGATGGGATGAAGAAAGGTTGAACTGGGTCCCGAGATAGTTGAAGAGCTCTTGCTAGAGTGTGCTAACAAAGATCGGGTCCTAATCGCTGATAATGGAGTCGGGAAGTCCGTGTAGCCGATATATGTGATCTAAGAACAATTGAGCAGCATTAGTGGCAGAGTATGGATGGTGAAGAGTATGGAAGTGAGCATATTTACTAAGATGATCCACCACCACATAGATTATCGTGAACTCAGAGGATGGCGGAAACCCTCAATGAAATCAAGCGAAATGCTACTCCAACCGGTATCCAGTATGGGCAATGGTTGTAGCAATCTTGGAGAAGCCACTGGCTAATATTTGTTCTGTTGGAAGACTGAACAATTGCGAACATATTCGCGAACGTCCCTCTTGAGACCTAGCCAATAAAAGAGTGTTTGAGCTCGCCAAGTTGGCTCTACACTAGAATGCCCCCCTTGATGAGAATCATGCATCCACAAAAAGATAGAATTGCGTAAGGTGGAGATAGCACCAACTACTATGCCTCCATGATGTCTAAGCTGATCTCGATGCCAAGTAAACCGCGGATGGGATAGAGGTTCTGTCATCTTGTCATCAATGATCATACTAAGCGCGAGGTCTTGTCGCTAAGATGCCTGCAAGGTGTTGTACAGGTCAGAAGAGATGGAGGATAATGCCATGCAAAGGACTTCTGAGATGGAAAGATGAGATAAGGTGTCAGCAGCACGGTTCTCAAACCCCTCTTGTAGACTATCTCATAATCCAGTCCAATGAGACTCACCAAACCAAAGGAACTGAAGGGCAGTGGAAAGATGTTGCTCAAGGAGGACCTTCATACTCTACTTATCAATGCGAATAACAAAATGGTGCCCTGTTACATATTACTGCCACTTACTGATGGTGAAGACCATGGCAAGAAGTTCCCGTTTATACACTAACATTGCCTACTGCCTTGGTGCCAAGGTTTTGCTAATGAAAGCTAGGGGCCTTCCGTCTTGCATAAGTACTGCCCCAATGCCAATGCCGTATGCATCGGTTTCGATGACAAATGTCTTGGCGAAGTCTGGTAAGGCGAGTACGGGGGCAGCTGTCAAGGCTATTTTAAGACGTTGGAAGGCGTTTGAATCAATATCCCTCTTCTTGATCTTGTGATGTCTTTAGCGCAATTCTAATTCTCCGTTCCTGTGGGCTTTTGAGAAGCGAGAGAAATTGTTGGAATTCTATGAAAGAGACTCGAGAGCCAGGAAGCATGCTAGTTTCATACAACGAAGGAAGATACTAAGGGCAGAGATTGTAGCTAACACTATCTCGAGTCCTTGCTTTGTCAGAATTCCACCTAAAACTTTCTTTCTTTAATAAATCAATTAAGGGTCGAGCAATCATTTCGTATTGAGCAATGAACGTCTATAGTAATTGGAAAGATGAAGAAACCCTCGAAGCTGCTTAATAGTTGTTGGTCGTGGCCAATCAGCCAATGCCGCCAACTTGCTGGGATCGGCAGCCACGGTACTTCCTGAAACAAAATGACCCATATTCTTGATTTGTTGTGCCCCAAAGGTACATTTGGCTTTATTGGCTACTAGACTATGTTGGCAAAGTATGCCTAAGATAGATTGTAAGTGTTCCAAGTGTTATGCCCTTGTGGCACTGTACATGAGAATGTCCTCAAAAAAGTCTAACACATAATGCCGTAATAAGGGCCGGAATATATCGTTCATCAAACTTTGGAAGGTTGATGGCATGTTGGACAACCCAAAGGGCATTACAGTGCCCCAAGTGTGTATGAAAGGCCGCGTTGAACACATCTTCAGATGCCATTCGAATCTGCCAATATCTGGATTTTAGATCCAACTGGGAAAAATAAGTTGCACCACCCACCTCATCCAAGAGTTCCTCTACAATGGGAATGGGGAACTTGTCCTTAACCATCATCTTATTCAGTGCACGATAGTCAATGCAGAGGCGCCAACTGCCGTCTTTATTTTTTACTTGGACAACTGGTGATGTGAAAGGCCAGTTGCTGTTTTGAATCACACCCTCCATCAACATCTCTTGAATCAAGTAGTCAAGGGCGTCTTTTTGGAATGCCGGGTACCAGTATAGCCTCAAGTTAACTGGGTCACATCCATCTTTGAGGGGAATACGATGAGCGAACACCTTAGGGAAACAACAAAGCAAAGTCTATAAGGCGTGAGGGTCCTCCTCTAAACTAGGCTCGGCGGTATGTAAAATGAGCAAAGAATGTTGCTGAGGTTGATCAACAGTGATGGCATAAAATGATACTAGTTCAGCCACAAGCGATAAGAGTGTGTTCTCCGAAACAACCTTGAGCCCGCGGTTGTGAATCCAGTAGAGGAAATATACCTTGCCGCCAAGACTTAATTCCATCAGCAACGTATCAAAACTCCACTTAACTTCCCCCAAGGTGCGGAGCCATTGAATGCCCAGCACCATGTCGCATCTGGATAAGGGAATCAGCAAAACATCAGATGTAAATAGGGCTCCTTGAAGAGTCCACTAAAGGATCGGCATATCCCCCCATATGAGACCTGCTTCCCATCAGCGACTATGACTGAGGGTTGATGATTGGCATCCAACAAACACCCCAACTGGGGAGCTAAGTGTGCATCGAGAAAGTTGTGGGTGCTTCCACTGTCCACGAGAATACTCATAACTCGTTTTCCATGAAGGCCTTGCACTCTCATAATTTGGCATTGCGCCATTCCTTGAAGTGCGTGTATAGAGATGAGAGGATCTGGGGCTGGGTCTGGCTCTGGTTCTGGCTCTATGGTCTCTTCACCTAGCTCAACATCATCAACCTCAATCTAGAACATCTATGCACGCCAGCGCACAGGGCACACGTGCCCTAGTGTGAACAGTCCACGGCAACAAAAGCATAGGTTCCTTACTCAAAGGTCATCAATGTCTGCTGGAGCCTGACCCCTGGGGGTCCGAGCTAATGGCAGATTTCTTGTTGGACAGACTACACTTGGCAGGGTACGTAACAGCAATGGCCTAGTTGGCGCGAATCTTGTTGGTTGGTTTGGTGTCACCCGAGTAGCAGTACGCGGTAATGGTAAGATAGGTGTTGTTTTGGTGAGGTTCTTTCTGGTAACCCACTCAATATATGCATAATTCATCTCCTATAACTGAGCAAGTGTGATGGCTTATCGTAATGTGTTGGGCTTAAACATCTTAAGCCAGCCCGCCAAGTCCTCACACAGCCCCCCATAAAACGCCAACCCGCTGCTCTTCATTCAGGCCACTACGGCTAATCAGAGACTCGAAAGCCCTTAAATACTCTTCTAAGTTTCTTGTTTGTTTGAGCTTAGTGAGCTCGGTACGTGGATTTTAGGCCGCTTTAGAGAAAAGCGCACGGAGATCGGCCGAATACACATCCCAGGGATGGGCACTCCAACTGGCCAGGACTATTGATAGGAGTTACGCCACCCCAGGGCATCACCTTCTAACACAACACTCCCCAACATGGGCTTTTAATCGCCCGGGGTCTGATCGAGGATGAAATACCTCTAACACTAGTATAACCAACTAACTACATCACCCTCGCTGAACCTTGGAAACTCTACTTTCATAAGGGGAGTAGGGAAGTGGTAGTTACCTCATGTTGACCTCATCGTGGAGCTGGAGATAACGGTCAATGCTCTAACTCTTCGTGGAGCTGATGCTGTGATCCTTGGATAAATGGCAGTGCTGGAGGCGCCGGCGGTGCTAGCTGATTTTGGACCAAACCAACCATAGTCCTCATTTGCAACGATAAGCAGTTTATCATCTGATGCATCTCAGCCATGTTCCTAGCCAGCTCATCACCCCTCCGATCAAGCATCTCATCAAGCTTATTGGCCCTTCGATCAAGCTTCTCATCAAGCTCCCTCATCGACATTTGCTACCGTGTTTGCCATGGATGCCGATCAAAGCTCAGTTCACCTCCAATCCAATCAACTCAGCACTTCACTGATGGCCGAGGAGCTCAAGCTTTGATACCAATTAATAGTATCCAAGATAGGATCCTATCCAAATCAATTAATCTACCATAATGCAACACAATTCAATACACAATCTCGATATCAAAGCCAACAGTATGGCTAGATTGCTATCCCATTTGTGTATATATATTGGATGATATAGTAATTACAAGTATAGAGAAAAAGGGGGAGAGATAGAAGAAGAACATAGGGGGAGAAACAGAGAGAAACCCCGGGGGGGGGGGGGGGGGGGGGGGGGGGGGTGGAAGAGAGAGAGAGAGTGACTAGCACATTGATTAACCATGGGAGGTAAATATCTAAGTAGTTAGGATACTTATAGGATAGAGGGGGCCCCTAAGGCTGACGTGACAGGGGTGACATGTCCCGGGCATGTGATGTGGCAGCTGGCAAGGTAGGTGACGTGGCATGGTTTGCATCAGGTTGGTAACTTACCATGCAGTAATTACACTTTGAGAGTGTGGGTGACTCGCCATGCAGCAATTACACTTTGAGAGGTAGGCGACTTACCATACAATAGTCACATTGATGTTGATGAAGAGGATGTTGATGTTGATGATTATATGGCCTTTGGGGGTTGCAATTAGATATTGTAATTTCTTAATTTCATAGTGGATGATGCACCTATCTGATTCCCGTTGTTTGTCCCTTTAGTTGTGAGATGGTTTCCACGTAAATTTTGATGTCTTTTGTCAATGATGTTTTGTTGATTTACGCTTTTTTTGGTGCTTAATTGTGAAATTTCCCAACAGTCCACAACTAGGGCCATACCTAGGGAGAAGATAGTAGAGCCTGGGGAGTGCACACTCCGAATCAAGATTCACTCCATGGAGATGGCACATGAGATTCAACAATAGAATGTAATACAGCCAATCTTGGTCTAGGACGGATTAATATGCTACTTCGGATTACATTAATTTTTATATGATTTATTAATTTAAATTTTAATCTAATTTCAGAAATAACATTTAACAATTTAATAGCTATAGAAAATTTATTAAAAAAATTAAATGATATTAACAAAAAAAAAAAAAGGAAACACTATTGCAATTGAAAATTCGAAATAACATTAATGTATTTTGATCATATATAGCCGTAACAGAAATAAAATATTCCTATGTATATTAAAATAATGTGAAAGATAACAAATAGAAAAATGTGATATGGAGCTTAAGATATATTTTGGGGGGATTCAATCCCTTGGTCTGAAGGGGCAAGGACTTCGAATCATATACCAGCTTCTGCGTATTTTGATTCTTGCTTAGCAATAACACTATTTAGTATAAACTTATAGTAACTTTTTTACGTGAAACATATGTGACAATCAGCATCCCTTAACAGCATCAAAATGAGGTGGTTCATTAAAAATAAATAGACTTTTTGATGTGGTTTTCTAAAAAATATAAAAGTTGTGTCACCGTGTAACTTTTCAATGTGATTTAGTGTAAAAAAAACCCCAAACATTTTTGAATGTCTTAGCTTAATTATCAATTTAGTATTTCTATTTGTTATCTAATTTCTTTCGATGACGATATCCGTAAACAATCAGATATTTGGTATTAGCCTCAGGGATTTCTTCTTCTTTTGTTTATTTTTGAAGTAAAGTGTATAAAGAAAAGGAGGAAGAGAAATAAATGGAGAAGGCTAGGTTAACGGTTGGTCTAAGTAGCCTTTGACAACTCTAACATAGATGGAATGTTAAATGTGGATCTAGTACAAAAATAAGGTAAAATGATAAGATATGATACAATAAATATGTTCAGAGTTGGTACTCACATTTTTAGCCCTAAGGAACATGTCAAATAGATCCATTCATATACAATAATATTTGTCATAACAATATAAACACTAATGTAGTAAAATTACAAAAATTTAAATAATAAAACTTACTAATAAAACAACATACATAATAACCAAAAAAATTTGCATGTTGTTTGCAACCCAAACTTGAGGGAGTTGGGACAACGCCATTTAAGGATAAAAGGTCACATGTATGACACGTGGGGCCATATGCAAAGGCATAAATGGATTTTGAAACAGCAATCGCGGCATCCTGAGTCTAGCTACTTGATGAGTCAAAAGCCCTTGGAAAATAGTAGCCTTTTGAGATGGAAGAAAGTATAATAGGGGGTCAAGCTTGAGGGATTACAAAGAATGCTGTTGGAAAGGTGGTTTCTAGGCTTGAGATAGTTATGTAGAAGCACATATCGAGGTTCGTGGTCCTCAAGCATATCCTGAAGGAAGCGGATGAATGTGGGGATTCTAGAAGAGCCTCGACCACGTGTGTCAATGCACCTTCAATGCCAATTCAGCACGGGAAAGAGGCATTGAGGTTAAATGTGGGACAAAAACTCCTAGTTCTTAAGGCGCAGCAGTTAAAACTAACGTCTATAAATAAACGACACCATGCATGTTGTAAAGTGTCTAGCACAAAATCGCAAAACTTATTCAAGTTTGTTTACGGTACACTTGTGCTTTATTTCTTTTCGTTTTCTCAGAGTAATGTTATTTAGCTTGTAGCTTCTTGTTTTGCTTTTTCTAGGGCAATATAACTTTTGCATTTCAAGTATGAAATTCTCATTTTAAATATGTTCCCACAATCACTAAAGGCCTCGTCATCAAAGGACTTTGGCAACGACTCCATTGTAAATGATAAAGTAATTATTTACAATGATTCTTTAGTCTGTTGTAAATAGTATATTATTTACGATGGAGTTTCTTTCGCTAATGTGTAAATAACGACGGTTGTGTATTCCATCGTAAATACCATATTAATTAAAAAGGAACTTCCCATAGCAACTATATAAGCATCAACGATAGTTGTCTCCTTTGCGGTAAATAACATGATATTTACGATGGAATTTTCCATCATATTTGTATGGAAATTAGCGATGGTTTTATTACTCTTTTCATTGTAATTGTAGAAAAATAAGGGATGATTTTATTACTCCATCCTAAATAGCATGTCGATTACAACAAAATTATGTGTCATAACTAAATGCACAACAACAAGAATTTATTTGTCATTATCGCTGCATCCAATGACAGCATTTAACTTATCCAACAATAAGAATCAAATGCAAATTCCATAACTTTTACAGCTTGCTCATATCACAAGAGTATTTACATTACAAAGAGGCATGAACATATACAATCTTGTAAATCACCACAATATGAGATGATTAATACCTTATGTATATCTAGAGAACAAACTCACAAAACGCATGTATATCAATATACAAAAACTTTCAATTTGCCCAGCAAATCGAAACATACATCAACATGTAACCGCCTCAAAGTTTTAAGTAGACAAAAGATCAAAAAGATTGACAATCTTTCATTCTTTGCTCTTTAATATCAGAACCTACAAAACATACGTTTATAACAAAAGTTAGGCTCAATTAATATATACGTTTCTTGTAAACTAAGAAAGAAAAAAATAAATGCATAGACCAAATTAAGCACATCTCAAACAAGTGATCCTCAACCATATCATTGATAAAACAAAGTCTGACATCGAGAATGTTAATTTGAGCACTGATTCTCCTAAAGAACAACCCTATACCTCAAAAGGCAACAATAAAATCAACCATATCATGAATATGAGCTAATTCTTTAATTATTTTTAAATTCACTACATCACATTTACCTTAAGAATGTTACTTCTAAAAAAAAACATAATGGATTTGAAAGATGAATTGAACAAGCCTATGGTTGATATTTTGACTCAAAATAATTGATATACAATTCTAAATACTTACTTCCAAAAAAATAATGAATACATTACCATTGCTAACAAATTGCAACCTTGAGATATTCAAAAACATCAAAATTAGCACTAATGAGTAAGTAGCAATCATGAATTTTAATTCTAAAGAACGAGAAAAAGGAGAGAGATAAGAAGCTTACAATAATTTGAGCACATCAAACCTTTCTAGTTTAGAATCAACTAATTTCACTCAACGAGTAGAGCTCAAGTTTAAAAAAAAAAAAACAAAAGAAACAAAAGATTAACCTAACTAGATATACCCAACAATTGACACTTAAAAGACAATAGAAAATAGAAGAAGTTTCCAAAAAAAGGAAAAAGAAAGAAAAATCAAACTATTGAGATCTACAGTGGCCTAATACAAAGCATGAATATCTTAAATAACATCAAAAATCAACTATAAGTTTGGTTTGAACCAAACAAAATTGAAATTCAAATTTCAACAGAAACTACAAAGGAAACATAAACAACATTCACGAGTGATCATCTTCAGAAGAAGATTGGCTGCCACAAGAAGATTGTCAATGCACCAACTCAGTGAGACTTTTGATGGTATTCTCTTACCATTTATTTTACTTTTGGTCTGCCCACTACGCTTGTCATCCCTTCACCTAAAATCACCACTCTTGTTACAAGAATCAAGTGTTTCATCCTCCTTTAGGAACAACATATAATCATTGCTACAAGCATCAATCTTGTTATATAAGAGTCCTAGATCTTTAATCACTTTCTTTGCCACATAATAAGAATCTACCAAAGCTGAATCACTAGGTAACAATTCAGCCTTAAGGAATTCCAATGGGATAGTAAATGACTCATTACTCTACCTACCTAGGAACTCCATATGCAACAATTTTAGAATTGCAGTTAACTTTAAGCACTTACAACCTCTGTATGTTGGTTGTTTGAGGTCCCTCAATAGCCTATAGAACTTATTCTCATCATCATTAGGTTCTTCAATAAGAACATCACTATCATAGATCTTAGGGCTTTCACAAGCACCATGAAAAGAAGGGAACAGATGCACTATCATGTCATCAATCTCATCATCACCATGCACTTGCTTTTACTCCTCACCATCACTTTCAAATTCATCTAAACCCTTGTCACTTTCATCAATAAATTTTAGATCTAAGCTTTCAAATTCATCTAAACTCTTATCACTTTCATCAACAAATTCTAGATCTAACTTTGATTGAGGCTCCCTAGAAATTTCCCATAATGACACCAAAAATTATTACCAGGAAGTGTGCCATACACAATAAGCCGTTTTTCAACAATATCACCAAAATATTGATTTGTGTTCTTACATTTTATTCAAGGACATTTGATCATCTTTGTTCCCCATCTTAAGCATCTAAACGCAAATCATTAACACCTTTCTCATATTCATCTTTCAGGCGATCATAATCAACAAGTCTCATCCAATGCTTACTAGGAGCCATTACAATAGGTACTAAATACATAAAACATAAAAAAAAGAATGAATATCATCCTAAAAGGATTAAATAAGGTATAATTATGTACCAACAACCTTTGTTTCAAAAACTTGGATCAAATCATATTAAGTAGATCTTCGGATTTAGATTGTAAAATTAGTTCTTGTGACTTCAGTAGTAGTTTGAAGGCATGAGTGACTCATGTAACTACCAACAATGAATTAAAAATGAAATCTTCACAAACAACTTATGTATAAAATCTATAATTTATGATGACGTTTTTAAATCTTGACTGCTACATTTTACTAGTTTGTATAATTGTAAGTAACTGAAACTATATAATATAAGCAAACCGTAACCCTACTACACATGTAATCAAGCTAACTGCATAATCAAAGTAATTTAACAATCAGTCATCGAAAGGGCCTATAGACCTAGAAACCATAGAGGTGTGCCAATGCAACTACCCGTCCAAAAACCTAGAAACATTCATTCTCATTTTTGACTTATTACCAGTGTATTAAAAAAAATACTAAAAAAAAACCAAATCAGAGCTTCATAAAAAGGTGAAACTATATTCACACAAGAAATAGAGCATACACATAACGCAAAAACTCTCAAATAATTCCACTTTCTCCAAAATCTTACATGCCCTAAACAAAAATAAAATGTGTAATATCAAAAAAAAAAAAAATACTAAATTATATAATTCTAAAACTGTCAAATCATTCCATAATCAACTATTTGAGTCCGGATTCAAAGCAGAGGGGCAACGAAGCAGCAGTGGAGAAGCAACGTCGTTGAGCAGCATACGACTAGAGAGCATCGAGCGGGAGAAAAAGAGGGTTGGTCGAGTGTCGAGTGGAGCAGAGCATACTTTGAGTATAGAAGCGTCAAGCAGGGTGTGAATGGCGACCGAAGCAGAGCGTCGAGCAGCGGAGCAATGTGAGCATTGAACGGTGGCAGTGTGAGCTTGGGAGACCAAGAGGAGTTAGGGGTGTTTCGGGGGAAAATGAAAGAAGTAACAAAGAAATTAAAATTAGGGTTTTAAAAGAAAAAATATAAATAAATTCTTAAAATGTGTGAGAAAGTCAAACATTTAAGGGAAAATGATATTTTTGTGAATAATTGTATTTTTAGTTTAATTATTTGAGAAAATTATATTTAGTATCATATATATTTCAAAAAGGGTCATTTACATCAAAGATTCCTATACTTTTGTCATTTAAACAATTTAGTTCATCTATAATTTATATTATGTCAATTTAGTCCTTTAACCAAATTCAAACTAAGTTATTAACATAAGTTTTAAAATTATGTCATAAATAGTATTTTCCTACAACGAAGTTCTCTTCCATTGTAAAACGTTTGTCATACATTTGTCACAACTAGTATCCTTTTATGACATTATTCTTTTCTGTAGTAAAATATTTATTGTAAATAGTAGCTTTTTACGGCGGAAATTTTTTTCCTTCATGAAATGTTTGTCATAAATACTAGTTGAAAGGTGCCAAAAAATGCACCAAAAGTGTTGTGAAATTTTGGAAGTCCTTTGCGACGGAAAGTGAGACTTATCTACAACGGTATTTTAAATCCATCTTAGATACTCATATATTTTATGACGGAGCAAAATTCTTTGTTCATGATGGAATATTACTCTGTATTCTTTGTTTACAATGGAATTTTGCTCCGTCATAGATAGTTTGTTGCAGATGCGAACTTTTCTTTTAGTGAGACACTAGTGTCGCTGCATAGTGAGTCAGGTGCATTTAGATTTGAGTCACCATTTCAGAACAGCCAAGGCTTGGCCATGATTGTGTTGGTACTAACCCAGTGACTTGAATACCATTCGATCTATCTAGATCTTGTCAAGTTTTAACTCATTCGAGTTATCATAAGTTAATGGTGCAAAGCCTAAAAATCTATAGATTCAGGGTCGTAAGTGCATTGTTGAGCTCTTGAACGTGTCTTCAACCCAGTTTCAAGCTCTTAAGTGTATCACTTAAGACTTTTGTGGGCTCTCGCTTTGACACCTGTCACTTAGGCTAAGTCCATATCCCCTTTTATTTATGACATGATAATTAAACCCGTAAAACCATTAAAAATATATACAATTTAAGTCTACTTAATTGATGTAAGTGCATAATCGACATTTTAATTTCAAATTGAAGATGAATTCACCAAAAGCATCAACCATCTTCAAGGTGATTGATTGAGCTTAAACACGTGCAGTTCAATAGTTGGACTCACCCCCAAGTCGAGGCAAGTCCCTTCTTGCATGTTTGTTTGATTGTATTTACAGTGACTAAACTCACAACAGAATAAACAAAAGGAGCAAACACGCCTTTTCACAACTAGAGTAAGAGGCATAATATAAGACTCTATAGTCTCTAACCCCAACATGAATTCTCACGGTATAATTTTAGACCTTTCCGTAATTGTCTACACTAGAAGAGTGTTTATACCCAAACATGAAGGAGTTGGAACGACACCGTTTTATGATAAAAGAGCATGCATTAGCCAGATGGGGACATGCTCGAGGTCTAATTGGCCTTTCAGAACACATATAATAGTCTCTCAAGCCCGGTTTCCCTATGAGTTAAAATCCCCTAAAGATAACAGCCTCTCACGATGGCTGATAGGGAAAAGGGTGCTCAAGCTTCAGGGACATCCCAAAAGTCTTCAATAAAAGCTGTTATAAGGCTTGAATCAGTTGTTTCGAGTGAATATAATGGAACGTGGGCCTAAAGTGTATCCAGAAAAACGTGGGGCATCCAAAAGAATCCCAGGCGAAATGAACGAATTCCAGAAGAGGCTCGAGCACGTGTTTAGAGCACAATCGATGTGCATTCATGAAAGAAAAGCTTAGGCAGATGTGGATTACATACAGAAGAATTATAAGGCACAGTAGTTGTTTCATTTTTCTATGAATAAGAGGCACTATTATAGTTGTAAATTGTCCAGCACCATCACAGAAAACATATTTAGGTTTTCTTTATAGCACACTTGTACTTTTTACCCTAGGAGTAGTGTAACTTAGCCTAGCATAGCGTGGCATAGCTTGTACTAGCTTTCCTTCAAACCAATATAATTTAAGTGTTTCAGATATGAATGTCATGTTTTATTATGCTCCCAAAAATCGACAAATTAAAATTTGGTCGTTAGTTTAGCACTTTGACAGCCAAGCTTACAGCTTGATTTGAGTTGGCCTTAACACTGGTGTCACTGTTTGATAAATCCGTTGAATTTAGGTTTAAGTTAACATTTAAGGGCTTTAACGGCCAAGGCTTGACCTTGATTGAGTTGGTCGTCATCCAGTGACCCAAACACGGTTCGCGCCACCTCAATCTTATTAAGCTTTTACTCATTTTGGTTATTACAAGTCAAGGGTTCCAGGCTTTAAAACCTGATTATTCGAGCTTGTAAGGGGACTGCTGAGCTCTTATATTTTTCTCTGCCTCAGTTCCTAGTTTTTAAGTGTACGGGTTAGAGTGTTTGTGGGCTCAGCCCCTCACCCAACTACCACTTGAGCCAAGTCCATATCCGTTTAATTTTATATCTATTTGAGATGAACATTCTCTCTCTCATCTAACTCTCTCTACTTTTGCATTCATATTTCTCTAATTTCTCATCTAATTTCACTTCTTTCCAATCTCATACTCTCATCTATCCTCAATTTACTTAGTTTATGCTTTGTGATTCAATCACGAGCATAACAATTGATATCAGAGCCTCGTTTGGCTTCCAATCGTGGTTATAATTAAGAAACAAATTCAAAATCCTGTTGTTATGCTGCGCAAGAGTCTAGATGCTTTGCAAATGATTTAGTTGAATCAAAATCAGCTAAATTAAGTTGTATTGTGTCAAGTTTTTAGTGCTGGCTGCAATTAATCACCAAAAACAGGCTTTATTGCTGATTCTTAGTTCATTCCAGCCGATCAAAGTGCAAGAACAACTATGAGATCAATTTGATCAATTTTAGTTCGAAGCCTTTTAGATCTGCTCAATTAGTTGAAGATCTAAGTGTTGCTATAAGTTCGTTGAGATTACTACAGCACAAGCTGAGTCAAGCTTAGGTTTAGCTCATTAATTCAATTCAGACCTGATCAATTCAGAGCTAAATCATTTTAGACTGAGTTGCATCTGCCTTTTCAGTTGCATTAACAATCATCACTCTATAATGATGAGTGGAGTCACAACAAGATCTAGAACTGCAAAAGCAGTTGCAAATCCATCATATGTTAAGGCTGTTGATGGAAGTGCAGCAAAAAAAGGGCAGTTTGTTACAAAGGATCAATTGAATGCGAGAATGAATGAACTGCTCAAACAATTTAGGAAGGAGAGTGATCAACAAAGGAATGAAATGTTTGATTAACTTAAGCAAAGTCAGCTAGAAAATGATCAGAGGAGGGAAGAACGAATGCTTCAATAAATGAGGCAATTGCAGGTGGATGGCAATCAAATGATTGAAGGCCAATTGTCTCAACAATTGCAAAGAATTAAGGATAGAGATGAGGACCACTTTGCTATGCTGCAGAATCAAATTAAAAAACAGAAAACAGATTCTAGTGTAGGTGGTTTGGTGCCTGTAAGTCAATTAGGAAGACCTCTTGATCTACCTAAATCGCAAGTGCCAAATGCTGCTGCTAATCCACAAGTTGAACCTCAAGTTGCTAATGAGAATGTTAGTCCTTCAGTTCATCTTCAATCAGATGAAGACAGACCTTAGAATATTGTCCCAGATGCTGAAATAACTACAAATCCGCATGGAAAACCATTTGTTCAGGAGCAAATTTAGTCCTCCAGCTTGAATCTTGGACATAATGTGCATCATCAGGATCATTCAATACACCTCAGATTGAACACTTTGAATGTAGGACATCTTGATCCAACACACACGCGACCTGTTTGCTTGAATGCAGAACACCTTGTTAGGCCTCCAGATCAGGGTGTACAGGGACAAACTTCATCTGAAATTGGTCCTGTTCGTAGCAATGATGTTACAAGTGGTAATAGAGGCAATGGCTTTAGGCAACCAAGGGTTCAAATTGAGAACTTTGATGGGAAGCAGCCCCATTCTTGGTTTAGAAGATGTGAATGTCACTTCCACTTTTAGTCCATTCCCGATGAGCAAAAGGGGGAATTGGCTATGGTTTATCTTCAAGGAGATCATGAAGTTTGGCTCTATAGTCTATTGAAGAGTAATTCTATGCTTACTTGGGCTGAATTTGTGGTTGAGCATTGTGAACGATATGGTGATGAAGATTCAAGTGACATAGTTGATAGCTTTAACAAGGTGGCTCAAGTTACAATTGTGAAGGAGTACATGACAAAGTTTGAAAACCTTAGAGCAAGTATGATAACTGTTTATCCTCAAGCCCCTGAGTCATTTTATATTTCAAGCTTCATCAGTGGATTAAAGCCCAAAATCAAGAATCTAGTGAAGGCAAATGATCCTACTTCTTTAACCAAGCTTCTACAAAGGCTAAGTTGTTTGAGGCCACGGTGGGCCAAAGCACAAAGGAGAAAGTTCCCAGCAACATCAAAGAGGGGTAGATGAAACCAAAGTGAACTGTACCTTTGAGAAGAATACCTTTGAGAAGAGGCTTGAAAGGCTCTATTTCAAGTGTCGCCAGCCTTATGAATTTGGCCATAAATGTAATCCTAAATTCCTCATGACAGTTAGGGGAGTTAACATTGAAGGGCAGTCTGATAGTGATGAGGCTGATATTAAAGATGAGGGTTCTGATCAAGAACTTTTTATTGAGGATGAAGTGGAGATTTCCTTGAAGGCTTTGACAAGGCAAGGAGTTCATAACACAATTAGGATCAAAGGAAAAGTAGGCATGAGATCTATTGTCATCTTGATTGACAGTGGAAGCACTCACAGTTTTATTGATCTTAAAATAGTGAAGAAAGTGGGACATGAGGTGATTAAGATTCATCCCTCAGCAGTAACCGTGGCTGATGGAAACTCTATCCTTACTCAGAGCAAATGCCGAGCTTTTCAGTGGTCTATGCAAGAGCATCAGTTCACATACGATTTCCCTTAGGTGGATGCGATATGGTGCTTGGAGTTGATTGGTTGCGTTCGTTCAACTCCGTGTCCTTTGATTATGTTAAGCAAACTGTGTCCTTTGAAAGCTAGGGATCTAGGGTCACATTACGAGGCATGGATGATCACTAGCTGGCATTCTTGAGGACAAGAATGCTCTCAAGTGGAAGGGAATGTTATGATCCGGGCTTGTGAAGGATCTAGGGGGTTCCGGTTGCTGTTTCTGTTGCTGATGAGCTACGGTTACTTGCTGGTTTAGGTGTTGCTAGGGGCTGTTGTTTAGCTTTAGTTAATTGTGGGAAGCGTGTGATGTAATAAGCAGCCAAGAAGTGCAGTTCGGTAGTAGCTGGTTCAATTGTTATGTAGTTGTGGTTTTGGAGCCAATTAAGGCTTTAGTTAGGAAGTTATATATTTTCTTTGATTTGGATATTTTTAGCTATAGTGGGTTGGTTCAATGTATTAACTTGTTTTGTATTTTCCTATAAGTAGTGTTTATCAAGTGTAATAAGAATCATTCAATCAAATATGCAACAAAATATCTCTTTGAGATGAACATTCTCTCTCTCATTTAACTCTCTCTACTTTCTCATCTATATTTCTCTAATTTCTCATCTAATTTTGCTTCTTTCTCATCTCATACTCTCATCTATTCTCAATTTACTTAGTTTATGCTTTGTGATTCAATCACGAGAATAACAGTAGTATCCACTATAAAGAAAGCTGTCAACGTGCTCAAGCTACCAATAGTCAACTCAATCGGGATGACCCCTTCAAACTTAGTAGTAGCTCTAGAAAAGCCACAAATTGCAACATTTGAAGTCATCTTGAGATTTGCTAGCCCCATCATATAAAAATGTAGGACGTTGATGCTTGCACCATTATTCACCAAGACACTGTTCACAAGAATGCCATCGAATTTGGCCTTCATGTATAGGGGCTTAATGTGCTTATTAGAGGGATTAGGCCCATTAAACATCGTCTTCATTATGCTAGGTGAATCATTAGGTTTTGGATGTTGGGGTATTAACTTTAAAAGGGAGAGGATCAGATCTATCTTTGGTGGCTGCTATTTCCGCCACAAGTTCCACCTGGGGATCCTCATCTGCTGCTTTGACATCCCCTTCAGGGCCCTCCTGAGTGCTACTTGCCATGAACTCCAAAGGAAGGAGTAGGGCAGTTCTAACATCAACTTTTTCAGGGAGCGTCCCAAATTATATCTGGACCCCTTGATCCATTTCCTTTTAAGGGCTGCAATCCATGGGCACGTCCTGAACATGATTTTGAGGACTAACATTAGTTAGCATGTCCTGCGCTAGAGGGTGGTTCTTTGGCTTGAGACTTCTGTATAGGTTGGGGGAAATCCTCTTCATGGAAGTCACTCTCGATATCAAACCATGTTGTGTTAACACGGCCTAGTGGTTCCACTATGTTAATGCTGAGGGTGTAATATTCCTCTTCACCATCAACAGATTTTTCGAGCTAGTGAACTCTTGGCAAGCTAGTCCCCCCATGATGCTAGAAATATGGGCAAATGAGCAATCAAATTCTCAAATTTGAGACAACAAAACTAACTCGAGATGAGGGCAAACAAATTTAAACAAGACAATGACAAAGATGAACTCATTAAACTTCTTATTACACCAGCTTGGGACAAGATAATTAAACAACTGAAATATAAAAGATTCAGAAAGGAGAGATTGAGCCGACGAAATTTGCCACGCTGTGGGGTTCACCATTGCCCTAAGTTGCTTACACCCACACTATGGTACAAACGGGATCGTTAGGCACTCCGACCCCTAGAATTAATTGGGCACCCAACATAGGAGTGTACTCTCGGGTGATGGGTTCGAGTATGCCCCAACTTGCTCAGTAACTAGAGTAAGAACAAATCAAATTTTAGTTGGAAGAAGAAGAGAATAGTTTTTGTATTTTTTAGTGTTTCTTGGTGTATAGGGTTGGGATGAATTTCAAAAATTTTTCCTAATTTGATAAAGTTAACACAGCTGAAGGGTTTCAAATTCTTAATTTTAAATCTAAAGTTGATTTAAAATTTCTAATTTTAAATCTACGGGCCTCTATTCTAATACATTTATAACAATAACAAGGACTTAAAGAAAGTATAGTAAGAATACTGTAAGTAAATAAAAAAGCAAAAACCTCGAATGATAAGGGAAAGAAAGATACCTAAAATTCCTCCAAATAAAGAAAATCGGAAGAATAATAAATGACTCCGAGAAAAATGAGAAAGTCGAGAAAGCCGAGAGAACACCAAGACCCAGTAGCCTTCTACGCAATGATCTCAAAATGCCTGGGGAGTGAACTTCGAAAAATATTAAATTGAGGAAAGAAAATTTGCAAAGGAAATTTTTTTTTTCCTAATTAGATCTCCGAAACTCAACACTTTCATAGACCCCGAATTTCTTAATTTAATACCAAACATTGAAATTGGTACCTCTATTCATAGCAGGACACCGAATCGAAAAAAGGCTGAACTTTCGATGTGGGACCTGTGAACTCTGAACAAAACGTAATGTTTTAACAAAAAACATAGCCAAAATTTTGCGTTTCATCCATGTGCAAATGCCACGGCACTGCATGCCATGTGGCACGAGATGATTGTTCGCCTCCATGATTTACCTTTTCTTCCTTTTATTTCCCACATGTAAAAATTCATCTTATGAATTTTAATTTCCAAAAATGAATTTATTTTGTAATTTTTAATTTTTATTCATCACATAAATAATATTTTGCAAAATTTAATTACTCATCTCATGAATAAATAATTTATATCATGAATTCTTCAATATTTTTCCAATGGCAGTAAAAATAAAGGCTTATGCAGGGACCTTAAGGACATTTTAAATCTAGTTCCAAATGAGTTAAATTAATTATCATCTCATGATAAAATTTAATTACTATTTCATGAGACTTAATTCCACTAAATGAATCTCACTGCACTCTAGACTTAAATCAATTTTTGATAATTCCCAAATAGACTGATCTTACAACAACAACCCCTCTATAATATGTCCCATGACAAAAAATAACTATAACTACTGCCATTAATTTTCTCACAGCTTCTCCATTAGTTACCGACTCACTCTTTACTGAATATTTCATTTAGACTTGAGCATATTCACAGCATAAATTTCAAATGTCAAACACCTGGAACACTTTGGCGAAAGACTCCGAATTAACTCAAATGCTTGCAAATCAACTAAGGGGACATCTGTATCTCACAAGAGACTATAGATTCCCTATTGAATACTTGATCCTTATCACACTTCATGCCGCTGCCTAGTGTATGTGGGAATTCTGTCATTTATCAAGACCTTACTTATAATACACCAAAGTAGCCAACATTCCATACATACGTCCAGAATACTCTCAGGATTTGGAGTTACCGTTCAGGTAGTGCAACATAAATGACTCATCTCTGATATGAGTCTAGAAACAAGTAACTCACATGGTCCAACTAAGTGTATCAATCTTATTAAACACGCCAACTCGAAACTTCTGGATCACAATCCACATGGCCAAGACAAGTCATCTAAAGTGTCACATTATAACCTTAGCATACAAATGGCCCAAACTTATCTTCGACTGCGAGTTTTTCAAACGACAATCTATACCATTTGTTCTAACTCTATATGTGGGTTGATGTCATAATCCACTTAGAACAATGTAAATGTAGTCTGAGGAATACACCCATCTCATGGATGTTACTAAAAAGAAAATCACATGCAGTGTATAAGTTCACTTACACAAATTTAGCAAATAAATGACTGGAACTTCAATTTTATTCTTTAATAGAGTAACATTTATGGGGCAAAATTTCGATTTCCAGGATGCCATTCCTAACTTATAGAACAATGCCCCAAAGCATGGTATTTACAAGAAAAAATACTTAACTTGCAAGCAAAAATCAGTTAAGGACTGTGGGCAAGAAATCCGGCCATAATAAACAAGGTGGCAGATATGGATGAGCAAAAAAACTAGGAATAATCAAGACAATAGTGGTTATGGAAAGCAGTGGGCAAAGACACCGTCATATGCGTACCTCGAGCCCAAGCAAGAGGCCTCAAGCTCAAACCTTGATTATTGGACAAAGGCTTGAGCGGAACAACCTCAAGTTTGGAGAAAAGGGACCCTCAAGCTCAAGCATAACAACCTCGAGCACGGACCCAATAACTCCCTTGGAGTTTGTTAATGATAAATTAAAATACAGTGTTTGAAAAAATAAAAGTCCAGATTCAAAAAAGTTCACACCACACCACACTAGGACGCAATTGAACGAGGCGAACATACAAAACCTGTTCTAGGCCCATAATACTTTACCAAATACAACGAGAGAGAGATATTTAAACTAGATATCCCTTCACTATTTTTCAGTTATGGAATTGAGGAAAAACCCAAAGCTCCAAAATTGAAGCATGCTACCCTAATATTCCGACGGTCCCCCACATGATTCAATTATTGATAAAAGGAAGAAGGAAAGGAGATTACTGAGCAATGAGACCCACACTTGACGATACCGATGTCTTTTGGACATGAATTGGCACCTGGTGAACATGCCTGTCCCACAATCACCCAGTGGTGAGCATATTCTTGAACCATGAGCTGTCAGTGTGAATAGCACACACGTCCCCTTCCTGTGGTTTGTGGGTTGAATCACACGCTGCAATTTGGACGTATGAGGTCCTTCTCAACAAAATTGGTCTGATATCTAGGTTTTAGGGAACACTTTAGAGAGTTAGCCCTTACTCTCAACAGAGAATATCTTACCACCCCTTGATTCCCGTAAGTGAGTCCATCAAGTGTGCTGCCCACACCAACATCATTGGCTATGGACTGCATTAAGAGCGTAGAGCTTACTCCCAACATCATGGCAGGTCGTCGAGTCCATCAAGTGCACTGCACTGCACCATCACTAAGGGCTATGGACAGTATTAAGAGCCTCAAGCTCTTCCTCATGTCATGGCAGTAGCAGTGTATCCATCAGGTGTGCTTCCATCACACCACCACAATGTGATATCGACAACATTAAGAGCACAGAGCTGAGCCTAAAACGTCATGGCAGATTCGACAGATCTAAGCCACCTGTAGCATTATCTCGAAAGGGGCTAGGGTGGGTTAATCACAAAATGCTCAACCTTGGTTTCGTTTGACCCATTGAACATCGAGAATACTCCCAAGATGGGTATCCACCAAGATCAAAACACACAAGTAGGCTTAAGCCTTGTTCCCTCTGCTGTATCATAAACGGCCTTCTTAGAACTCCGTACAAACTCGAGTGAGATTAGATTATTTTCAATAAGGTGCCTTACTACACCATGCCTCAAGCAAATATGCCTTCACTTGCCATTACACACCTCACTTTGAGCAAATGGCTGCTCATGGGTCACAATGCATCAAGACTAACAGTGTGGGCTTCCACCATAATGGAATGTCTACCAGCACATTCCTCAGCCATTCACCTTTCAAACCTGGCATCTCAAGAGCAACGAATTCCGATTCCATGGTCAATTTAGCAATGTAGGTCTGCTTGCAAGATTTCCTAGACACAACACTAATATAAAAACATAGCCACTGGTAGAGTTAATTTCATCACTATCTAATACCCAGTTGGCATCACCTTATCCCTTTAAAATAGTAGGGAATCGTTTATAAAAAAGACCTCAGTCCATAGTACCTCGAAGGTATCTCAAACGTCTGACAAGAGAAACCTAGTGCTAATTGGTAGGACTATGGGTATAAAGACTCAATATACTTATAGCATAGGCAATATAAGGGGGAGTGCAATGCATGAAAAACATCATGCTACCAATGATTTTAGCATATTTGGCCTATGGCACACTTTCACTTACGCTCCTTTTCAAGTGAACATTTGGGTCATAAGGAGTTTTAGTAGGCATGTTATCAAAGTAACTAAACTTCCTCAATATTTTCTCCACATAATGGGATTGACTTCGTCTCAAACCCTCAGGTGATCTAACAATTTTAATGGAAAGTATCACAACAGTCTCACCCAGATCTTTCATATTAAAGCATGAACTCAAGAAAAACTTTGCAGCATTTACAATATTCACACTAGTACAAAAAAATACGCATGTCATCAACATATAAGCAAATAATCACACAATCATTGTCCACATGCTTAATGTACACACATGCATCACCACTGTTCACAACAGAACCATGCGTGACTAAAGAGCAATCAAACTTCTGATGCCATGGTTTATGAGCTTGCTTAAGATCATTCAGGGACTTTACAAGTTTACAACCTCTACGCTCCATACCTATGACCTCGAACCCCTTGGGTTGTTCCATGTAAATTTCCTCCTTAAGGTCACAATTAAAAAATGTGGTTTTAACATCCATCTGAGGTACTTCAAGGTTATGTATGGATGCTAGAGCAATCGAAGGTCTCACAGTGGCTATCTTAGTTATGGATGAACAGGTATCAAAGACGTTTATACCGTGTTTTTTAGTGTACCCCTTAGCTAATAATCTCACCTTAAATTTATCAATTTACCCATTAACACCCAATTTCTTTTTAAGCACTCATTTAACCCTATGGGGTTTGCATATCCTAGGAAGGTCTACTAACACCAACGCGTTACTGCTCGTAATTGAGTCTAGCTTATTATTAACGACCTCTCTCCAAATTGGAGCATTTATGGATCTCATGGCCTCATGATAGGTCTTAGGATCTTCTTCTACCATGAATGCACTTACAACATGCTCATCAAAATCAAGGTGTTAAGGCAAAAATGCATTAATGAAGTTAGGTCCAAGAACTAGCCTCAGCTCAAGCCCTTTTACTTCTTTTAAGTTCTTAAACCTTGAGTTCAGGGCACAAATGACTAGATGAAGAGGAAGATGCATCGAGCAAAGAAACAGGCAATGGCACATGCGCAGATTCCTTCATGGCAAACACGTGCTCAAAGAACTAAGCATCTCGAGACTCCATGATCTTATAGAGCGCAGTGCTCATGCTTAATAACATGAATCTATATGCAGCACTATTCAAAGCATAACCATTAAACACAATATCTACAATTTTGGGACCTATTTTAATTTTTTTAAAATTTGACACCCCAACTTTAGCTTGACATCCCCATACTTTGAGATTTTGAAGATTAGGCACATATAGCCATTACATAATTCATAAGGCGTTCTATCTAACTTCTTATGTGAAACCCTATTAAGCACATGGCATGCAAACAACATGGCTTCCCCTCACAAGCTCGAGGGTAGGCTTAAGCTAATCAGCATAGCGTTCATCATCCATTTCGAGGGTTCTATTCTTCCTTTCAACTATACCATTTTGTTGGGGTATATAAGGGGCTAATACTTTGTGAATTATGCCACTTTTATCACAATGTTTCTCAAGGAAGGTAGTGTCATGCTCACTTCTTCTATCAGACCTAATTATCTTGATTCTACATTCTAATTGGTTCGCAACTTCTGCCTCATCCTTAGAACTCGGGAGTATACACATAGGTGAATCTCGAGTGGTTATCAACGAAGGTAATCTAGTACCTCTTACCACCTCCACTTATGGTGTTCTTAAAATCACCTAAGTTACTATGCACAAGTCCAAGTAGTCTAAATGTTCGTTCAATTCATTTGTTAAAAGGATTATTAGGGTGCTTTCGGTTAGGCTACAATTGGGAATTAAACTCATTTGTTTAAGTTTCTTTACCGAATTGTAATACACATGTCAGAGCCTAGTATGCTAAAATCCAAAGACTCAACAATATAAGCATAAATAGGTGCATTCTCATTCATTTCAACATCTGGTACAAAGAGACCCCCATTTCAAAAACCCTTCCCCACAAAGTTGGCATTTTTAGTGATAACAAGTGTATCAGATTTGAAGGTTAGTTTAAAACTAGCTTTGTTAAGCAATGCACTAGAAAAAAGATTTCTACTCAAATCAGGGACCATACATGTTACGATTCAAGATCAATCTTGAATCATAACCTAGGAGAGAGAAAGAATTTGAGTTAAGAAGAAGAGTAAAGATGAGTAATAGAGAGAGAGTTTGAGATGAGAGAAGAAAATTGTATCAATATCATTCAATGAATCTAATTACAAAAGAAATCAACTTCTTATACCAACTCTAAGATAAGTCAGCTTATGCTGAATATATCTAACAACTCATCGACCGAAATATATAACAAGCAAGACAACACTAATTCACCGTACAACCGAACTAACTACTTTTCCCGCCAACAACCAATTCAAACTTTATTAAACAAAACCTCCTAAGAAACAGTACGGCACGATCATGACAATACTCCCTCCTTGAGAACATTCTTGTCTCAAGAATGGAAAGAAGGAAATTGGCTCTTAATGAACTTCAAGTCCTCCCAAGTAGCATCTTCTTGACTCAAATTGGCCAATTGAAGTAACACTTGATCAGCATTTCTTCCCAGCTGCTGAACTACTCGTGACTCCAATATAGCTGCTGATTCTTGTAGAATCACTCCACAAGATGAGGCTGCAAGAGGACTAGTTGAACTAACCACACCATCAGCAACTTATTTCTTCAACAAGGACACATGAAAAATCGGATTAACATAGGAATTAGGTGGTAATCCCATCCCGTAAACAACATTTCCCAGCTTCTCCAATACCTTGTAAGGTCTAAAATAATAAGCATAAAGCTTGACATTCTTTTGAACCACCATTGAAGATTGCCTGTAAGATTGAAGCTTCAAGTATACCATATCTCCAACTTGAAAGGTTTTATCTGCTCTACTTTTATCAGCAAAGAATTTCATCCTTGATTGAGCTACTTGTAGGTTGTCTTTGAGCTGCTGCAGTAGCTGCGTCCTTTGAATTAGCAAGTCTTCTACTTTGGCTATTGAAGAAGAAGTTTCTTGAAGAACCAAGGGAGAAGGAGGCTCATAGCCATAAAGAGCCCTGAAAGGAGATGTTCCTAATTAAGAATGAGTGTTTATGGTCTACCAGAACTCATCCAAGAAAGTCACTTATGCCAATGCTTGGGATAAAAGTAAGTCATGCTTCTATAATATTGTCCAGACATTGATTCACTCGTTCTGTTTGTCCATCTGTCTGTGGAGGGTAAGACGAGCTCAAAGCTAAAGAAGATCCTAGCAATAAGAACAATTCACGCCAAAAATTACTAGTAAACCACCTGCCCCTATTAGAAACAATGGATTGAGGCAATCCATGAAATTTGTAGATGTTATCCATGAGCATTTTAGCAAGTTTTTCAGTTGTGATTGGGTGATTCAAAGCAATGAAGTGCCTAAACTTGGTGAAACGATCTACCACCACCCAAATGTTATCGCTTCCCTTAGATTTAGGCAACCCCTAGGTAAAATCCATGCTTATGTGTTGCCAAGCTCTATCAAGAATAAGCAGAGGCTGTAACCATCCTTGGTAAGGCTTGTGCTCAGTTTTGGTGCATTGACACACATCACAAACTTGAACGCTCTCCATCACATCCTTCTTCATGCTTGGCCACTAAAAATACTACTTGAGTCTTTAATAAGTTCCATCTATACCAGAATTTCCTCCCCACGCAAAATCATGAAAGGCCAAGATCACTTGATTCCTCAATTCTGTAGTAGAATCAATGTACACCTTCCCTTTTATTCTTGCAATGCCTTTGGAGACTTGTATCTCAGAGTTTAAAGTTGAAGTGTCCTTAATACTAAATGATGCAATACAATCTTGAGTCATGGAGTCCCCCTCAAAGGAGTTGTACACTTCCTCCATCCATGAAGGCAATGCAAAAGAGATAGCAAGACAAGAAGCTGGTTTCACCTCCTCTTGTCTTCTTCACAAGGCATCAGCTGCTTGATTTTCTCTTCCACTGAAATACTTAATCGAATAGTCTAATTCTAGAATCTTTATAAGGCCCTTGCGTTGCACTCTAGTTTTGATCTTTTGCTCCAACATATACTGAAGGCTTTCATGATCAGTTCTGATGATGAAGTGATGGCCTTTAAGGTAATGTCTCTACTTCTGCGCAGCCATAAGGATGGCTAGGTACTCCTTTTCATGTATAGACAAGCTCAGATTCTTGGGACTGAGAGCTTTGCGAAGGTAAGCAACTAGACTTCCATTCTGTGATAGAACTGGACCCACACCCTTACCACAAGCAATTATTTCACGCATGAAAGGCACTCTAAAATTTGGCATTACATGGACTGGAGCTAAACACATAGCTGCCTTTAAATTCTCAAATGCCTCCAGAGCTTAATAAGACAAAACAAAAGCATCTTTCTTGAAGAGATTAGTTAGAAGCTTGACTATCACACCATAATCAGCAACAAATTTGCTATAATATCCTATTAAGCCTAAAAATCCTCTCAATTGCTTAAGAGATGCATGGACTTGTCACTGTCTCATGCTAGCACCTTGGAGGAATCAGTGGCTACCACATTGCAAGAGATTACATGGCCGAAGTATTCTACTTGTGGTTTAGCAAATGAGCATTTGGAGAGTTTAGCAAAAAGCTTGCGTTTGTGCATAGTTTTGAACACTTGATAGGGACGGGAGACATGTGATTCTAATGAAGGACTATACACAAGTATGTCATCAAAAAACCAAAAAACAAACTTCCTTTAGAAAGGTTTGAAAACTGTATCCATTAAAGCATGGAATGTGGCAGGAGCGTTTGACAGTCCAAATGGCATTACCACAAACCCATACTATCCATAGTGGGTTCCTGACGCTTTCTTGTCTATGTCTATGTCTTGGTCTAGCACTCGAGTTTGAAAGTAACTTTGCCTTAAATCAAGCTTAGAAGAGTATTAGGAACCATGGAGCTCATCCAAATGATCATCTATAATAGGAATAGGAAATTTATCTTTAATTGCAAGGGAATTGAGTTGTCCATAATCAATACACATTCTTGAAGTCCCATCCTTCGTTTTAACTAATATCACAGGGGAAGCAAAAGGGCTATGGCTTTGTTTGATGAAATTAGTCTTTAATAATTCCTCAACTTGCGTTCAATTTCATTCTTTTATGTGTGAGGATACTTATAAGGCCTAAGACTAACTGGATTAGAATTAGAGTTTAGGGGAATGGCATGATCCAAAGGCCTTTTAGGTGGAAGGGAGGTTGGTTTCTTAGATAGATCCTTAAGTCATGAATCAACTTGCAAATTAAGGGGTTAAAATTCACCAGAGGTGTCTCCAATTCAGAATTAAGGGAGAATCAATGGCCGATCCACTGATAACTTCCCTTTCTAAGCACACCTTCTAGCGTCTGGCCACTCATCATTTGCAACTGTCCCTGATCCATTATGCCTTGCAGCTTGACCTTGACAACATTCCTTTCAAATGAGACAGACAACTGAGAAAAATCAAACACCAAGGGACTAATAGTCTTCATCCAATCAACACCAAGAACCATGTCACAACCACCAAATACTCTGAAATCATACTCAAACGGGTCAGCTAAATTGTTTACATTTAGTTTGTGTTAGCGTAGAATTTCCATCAGCAATTGTCACTGCCAAGGGAGTAGTCTCGATCATCTCATGTCCTACTAGTTTAACAATCCTAGGATCAACAAAATTGTGTGTGCTGCCAGTATTGGTTAAGATCACTAATGATTTGTGACTAGCTTCTTCCTTGATCCTTATGGTATTATGTGAACCGTTGCCAGTCAAAGCCCTCACCGAGATTTACATTTCATCCTCATCTAAATCTTCTTGTAATTCCTTAACCTGAATACTAGAGTCCGCTTCCGACTCTTGCTCTCCTTGTTCTTCTTCAGCCTCTGCGGCAGAAACTGACATGAGTAGCGTAGGATTGCACTTATGTCCAAAAACGTATCTTTGGTTACATTTAAAAAATAAATTTTGAGCCTTTTTCTCCCCCAAACTGAAAGGTTTGAGATTCATAGTAGCAGCTTGATGCAAGGGAGCAATCACTTGTCTAGTTCTACTTCTTTGCACCTTAGAAGTAATTAGAACTGCAGACTCAAATAACCTTACCTTGGAATAAGCCTTAGACAAAGTTGCTGAATTCAAAGCCTTCACAAGATTCTTAATTTTGGCTTAAGACCACTGATGAAATTAGAGACATAGTAAGTCTCAGTAGCCCCCGGATTAACTGCCATTATCCTAGCATTCAAATGTTCAAAACGAGTCATGTAATCCTTAACCAAAGTGGTCTATCCTACCATTTTTTAAAACGAATGGCATAGCCACCCACTCGAAGGTTCTTATTGACCATTTGGCAAACAGTCATCACCCTTAAAAAATAGGCATCAAGGAAACTCCTACGCCTTACCCGTGACCTCTATGGGGGTTGTGGTCATAAGTTGGTGTTTGAGATGAAGAAGCCGAACCTTTTTCACAAAGAAGAGGCTATCTTTTCCAAAAAAGACATCATCATCCGGGCTTCCTCGGGGCACTCTGTTAAGGACTCTGCTCATCATGAGTACAGGGCATCCTAAGAGGAATCAAAAGTACACCCCATTGGATATGGACGACAGTCTGGTACCCCGACAATTAGGATGTCAGCCTTCTAGGATTAGGTTCGGTAATGTCTGGAAAAGGAATCACCTCAGTTAAGAGGCAGTTAGTCCTTCCAACCTTACTCGAACTTAGAGAAGAAGGATGTTGCGCAAAAAGGCAGCTCAATGAAGGACTTTGCTTGATACTTGCTTGGCCAAGTTTTCTCAAGAAGAGGCTAGGGTTTATAATGGCAAGGAAACCGAGCATATGGATCTTGAAGACCCAATAGCTGAGTCCAAACCTCATAATACAGGGAAAGGGCCAGCTTGCAAGAAGCTCAATAGATGGGCTAGATTTTCATCATCTAAAGGGGGAGAATCTTGTTGGGACCAGGTTGCCAAGGGCCTCTTGGTGCTAAAATATGCTGAGGATGAGGAGGACTACTCCCCTCTTAGCATTAGCTTGGTGGAATCTAATAGCCTGACCAATCTAGCATGATCTGACATTGAGAATGATTTCCATAAAGAAGACTTCCCCTAACCTATAGAGGAGTCTCAAATGCAAGAGGTTGATCTTAGGGACCAACCATAAGAATAGGACATGCTAGTTAATGGCAATCCTCAATAGTAGAATCATGATACATCCATGGTTGAAAGCCCTGAGAAGGGAGCAGAGCAAAAGATTCAATTCAGGATGCTTCCCAAAAAGGCTGATGTCAAGACCACCTTAATCTTTCCCTTGGAGTTCATGGAAACTGATTCCTAAGAAGGTCTCAAGGGTGATGTGATAGCATTAGACGAGGAGCCTCAAGTGGAGGTCGTGGCTGAAGCAATTGTCACCAAAGAGACATTCAACCCTTTGTCTTTTAAGGTTACTGTTAAAACATCTAGATTGCCTGGTTACACATCTGACATAATGAAGATGATGTTTGATGGGCTTAATGTCGCCAATAAACACATCAAGCTCCTATCCATCAAGGCTAAATTTGATGGCATTTTGGTGAATAGGGTTTTGGTGGATAATAGCGCAGCTATCAATGTATTGCCTTCATATATGTTGGGGGTCATTGATAAGTCTCAAGAAGACTTAATTACTTTAGATGTGGCAATTTGTGGCTTTTATGGAGTTACTATGAAATCTGAAGGAGTCATCTTGATTGACTTAACTGTTAGCGGCTTGAGCAAGCTGAAAACTTTCTCTATGGTAGAAACTACCTAAAACTATAATGCTTTGCTCGGTAGAGATTGACTACATCCCAATTATTGTATTTCATCTTCACTTCACCAGTTGCTCATCTTCTGGAACCATGACATCTATGAGGTTGCCATGGCAGATAACATGCCATTCATGGGTTTCTCCAACTACATTGAGGCCAAATTCTATGAAGATGGCGTGAGACCTCTAGATTTCTAAAGGACCACCTCATAATTTGCCTAACAACAGGACACGTTAGCCATCCTTGACAGCCCACTGACTGAAGCTGAGGTTGGTCAAGCGGATATTGAGTCTGAAGGCTCGAACTTCTAGGGATGCATGAGAGTCCTTCTCGATGATAGGACTTTCAGGGCACTTCATGACCTTGATGAGGAGGCACCAAGACCTCCCACTAATGGCCCAGGAGGCCATTTACTCAGCATTAGTAAAGCTCGTGGCTTGGCACACTGAGGATCAGTTTTGGACTGAGCAGCCATTCCATGGTTTTCAAGTCCATACAGCATAAGACAAAGATATGGAGCTTCCTGATATAAGAGCAGCACAAGCCAAATGGAGGATTTAAGGGCTAAAGTCTTGGACCCCTCCTCAAGGTTAATTTGGATTCAACAGAAGACCCAAGACCTACGTATCTGAGCACTCCACTTTCTGAGGAGTAGAGAGAGGAGTACCTAGGTTTGCTTTATTAATTCAAAGATTGCTTTCCCTAGGTTCATCATGAGATGCCTAGCCTAGATTGAAAAGTGGTTGAGCATATGCTCCCTATTAAGCTAGGCTCGAGGCCTATCATTCAGGCCCAGAGAAGAATTTCCCAAGAAGTCATGTATTTGGTCATGGAAAAATTGAAAGACTCTTATAGGCCAAATTTATCAGAAATGCCAATGAAAACGAAAGTCTTCTCTTCACGGCTAAGACTTGAGTCTGAAAAGGACTTCTAGTGGGAGGAGCCACATCAAGCAACATTCGAGGCCATCAAGGAATACTTGATAAGGCTGCCACTACTTATCCCACCAAAGTAGGGCAAGCCTTTGAAGATCTTTGTCTTTGCCTCCAAGGAATCTATTGGTTGTTTGCTTTTACACAACAATGAGCAATGTTTTGAACATGTTGTTTTCTACCTTAGTCGCCGCCTGAATGAATGTGAAATAAAGTATTCCCAAATTGATGCATAAATGTATTGCAGCAAGCTCAACCTTCTCAGCATCAATGACATGATAAAACCTAAAGTACCTTTCACATCTTATAATCCATGACGGAAGCTGAACTCCATCAAAAGTATCAATTTCAACCTTAGGCTGACAAAAACCTAATTTTCTGCTAACAGACACTCCATCTCCACTTTCCTCAATCTTGCATGGATATAATGGATCAGGTGGCCTTGCGTGATGGCTACTAGATTGCAAAATTCTATCTCCTATAGGTGCAGCTTGACGATTGATCTGTTCCTGCATTCCAACCAATTGCTATTGTACTTGTTGCTGAGATTGATTCATATTTCCAACTGCTAACACCAGATCATGAATTTGCTACTGCAATTGAGCTAATTTCTCAGATTGACTCACTTCAGCAGCTATATCTCCAGTCATAATTGCTCGTTTCTTACCTCTGGCCAGCTTGATCAAGTAAGAATGTGGCATGATCAAATGTAATTAAGCAAGCTCTAATACCAATTGTTATGATTCAAGATCAATCTTGAATCATAACCTAGGAGAGAGAAAGAATTTGAGTTGAGAAGAAGAGTAAAAATGAGAAATAGAGAGACAGTATGAGATGAGAGAAGAAGATTGTATCAATATCATTCATTGAATCTAGTTACAAGAGCAATCAACTACATATACCAACTCTAAGATAAGTCAGCTTATGCTGAAAATATCTATCAAATCGTCAACCAAATATCTGACAAGCATGACAACACTAATTCACCTTAGAACCGAACTAACTACCTTTCCTGCCATCAGCCAATTCAGACTTTATTAAACGAAACCTCCAAAAACAGCACAATCATGACAAAACAGCACATTTTGCAAAAATAAAACAATTATAGAGTAAAGCTCTAGAAGCACCTTTCCCTTGCCAAGAAAGGGTACTAAACTAGAATTTCCATGAACACGCACTCCCCCACATCGGCTTCTTCATACACATGGAATAGGTCCATATTAGTGTAGATGTGCCTCGTCGCACCAGTATCTACAACCCACTTGACCATGTTCCCAAACATATTTATCTCGAAGGTCATAGCCACAAAGACATCTCTGCTCTTGGTGAGGTTGGCCTGAGGGTTTGTGTTCTTTAAGCTACATCGTCCAAATCCCTTCTTACAGTCTCTAGAGGTATGGCCTATCTCACCAAAGGTCCAGCATGTTCCCTTTACTCATTTCTGTGCAGCTTCGAGGTTGTTCTAAGGTCCCTTGCCTCGGATCGGCTTCTGCTTCGAGTTCAAGCTTAAGCTCAAGCTGGAGCCTCGGTTAGAAGGTCTCTTGTTCCATGGCTTCTTAAACCTTTCACTCTTTCCTGCACTCTTACACTCAACCAGGTTAGCAGACATAACTGAGTGCTCAGAGGACCTTTCATTTGCTAATTTTCAGCTTTGGTCCTCGAGATTAATGTGGGAAACTAAGTCTTGCTAAGTCATATCTTTTTTTTTTTTTTTGTGTTTTAGTTGAGCCTTGTGGTTTTCCCACAAAGGAGGTAATTTCTCAATGAGAAAATTTGCAATAAATGTCTCACAGATTTTCGTTCTTTCGTTAAGTGTATTAGCACACAAATTCCCATACTTGTGGGCTTGATCCAGAACAGGTTTATCACTGATCATGGTGAAAGACAACGACTTAGTCCAACGTACTTCTAAGCAGCACTATCGTCCATTCCATACTTATTACGTGAGACCTCCTAGATTTCTTTTGCATTTTTCAACTTACTATAAATCTGGTAAAGTGAGCCTATCATGTAATTTAGCAACATTCCCCTCTAGGTTCAATTATCTTTCACGAAGTCTAGGCTCGACCAAGGAGGAGCCCCGTCACTCGAGAGGGTGCAATGGACATCAATTTGTCCAAGGAAAAACTCCATCTTATCAGACCAAATTTTATAGTTTTCCCATCTAAAGATTTAGTCTTTGACATGTCAGGTATAATAAAACCAGTGTTAGCCATGCTTTGATTGCTCATTTTGGTAAACTACTTAGATTGTTCGGAAATATGGGCAAATGAGCAATCAAATTCTCAAATTCAAGACACCGAGACCAACTCGAGATTGGGGGAAACAAAACTTAAATGACATAATGACAAAGATGAACTCTATAAACTTCTTATTACACTAACTTGACTCAAGACAAGATGATTAAACAACTGAAATAGAAACAATTCTGAGAGGAAAGACTGAACAGACAAAATTTGCCGCGCCCTGGAGTTCAACACTACCCTAAGTCATTTATGCCTCCGCTACGATGGAAATGGGATCGTTAGACACTCTGACTCCCAGGGTTAAAATGACACCTAACACTAGAGTGCACTATCGGACGATGCATTGGAGTGTGCCTCAACTTGCTCAGTAACCAAAGTATGGGCATAGTAAATTTAAATGGGAAGAAGAATACAATAGATTTTGCGTTTTTAAGTGTTTCGGTATTTCTAGGGGAACATACTTAATGTGCAAGCAAGAATCATTTAAGGATTCTGGGCAAGAAATCTAGCCGTAATAATGAAGGTGGCGGATATAGATGAGCACTAAATTTGGGCATAATCGAGGAAATAGTGGTTATGGAAAGGAGTGGAAGAAGACACGGTCAAATGCGTACCTCGAGCTTGAATATGGATTATCACACAAAGGCTCGAGCTGAACAGCCTCGAGGTTGGACGCAAGGGACCGTCGAGCTCTAGCATAACAACCTCGAGCATGGACCCAAGAACTTCTCTGGAGTTTGTTAATGATAAATTAAAATATAGTGTTCAAAAAAATAAATGTCCGGATTAAACGAAGTCTATGCCACAATGTGAGGTGATTGGCGAGGAGGACGCGTGCGCGCATGTGGTTCATAAAGCCCACTTTAGGCCCACAATACTTTACCATGTACAAGGAGATGGAGGTATTTAAACTAGCCATCCCTTCCAAATTTTTCCAATGTGGGATTGAGGCAAAACCCAAAACTCAAAAATTGAAGCATACTACCCCAGTATTCCAACACAAGATTCCTATTCTTCATAAGATGAGAGACTAGTCCTTCTCTTAAGCTAAGCTTCTAGTGTTGTTTGCTCTTATTTCGTTTCAAGCTTTGTGTGTGTAGTTGTCATAAATGTGAAAACAAAACAAATGTGCAAAAGGGACACACTATGCCTAGGAAGTGAGCCTAATTACGAACCGCACGTCTTTGCCTTCAACCACTCATCATTTTCAGAGAAAATGTTGAGATATGTTATTGTATCTGACTTCGGATATACCATGAGTTCTACTTAAACTTCAATTAAGAAGAATTTGTTAATTATTTTAGTGGATTTTTTAACGTATTTCTATGTTAAAAAATTAAAAGGTTATGGACCTAAGTCAAGTTATAGTTACAGTGACGGAGCAAGGCCCGCAGACAACTTTTCTCGTACACTTAAAATTCAAGGACTTGGGTGGAGATATACCTAAGAGCTCAACAGTCCACTTATTAGCACAAGTCAATTAGGTTCTAAAGCCTGGTGCCCTTGAATTATAATAACTTGAATGAGATTAGATCTGATAAGATTAAGATGGAGCAAACAGTATTTAGGTCATCGGGCTAGGACCAATGCAATCAAAGGATAAGCCTTGGCCGTCAAAGCCCAAATCAATGGCGCGAACCTAAATTCACTTGACTTATCAGGCAATGACAGTAGTATTAGGCCCAACGCAATCAAGGGACAAACGTTGGCTGTCCAAGCCTTAAATTAAAGCCTCAAATCTCTACTTATCGATTCGTAGGAACATATTAAAACTGGGAAATCATACCTGAAGCCCGAGAGCTGTATTACTATCAATGTAAGTGCAGCAAAGATCTACGTTACGCTACGCCAAGCCAAGTTTTGCAACTCCTATGGAAAAAGAACAAGTGTGCTGTAAAAGAAAACTTGAAGAAGTTTTGTAATGGGTGTATATACTACTTTAGACTGATGCAAAGTCTGCTATTTATAGAAAAAAAGAAATAACAGCTGCCCTTCTTACCAGAAACTCCGCCCAAGTCTGGCCGCTAAGCTTTCTTCTACAACCTCAAATCTTTAATGAACGTGCCCGGAATTCAGTATTAGAGGAAAATCCTTGGTGCTTATGTCTAAATTCTTAACATAAGTCCCTTTTAGAAGCCCCACGTTCTCTTATATTAAGCTTAATGCCCAATTAACTAAAATTACACTTCAATTAATTGCCTCAAGGTTGGGAACCACATGTCTTGCAGTCTTCCTGATAGCTCCTCAAACCCAAGCTCACTTCACCCCTCAACGATCTCGAGCCTCGAGTGGCAGATCCCCTTGTCAAGGTAATTACCTTCTTAAGATGCTAGGTTTGAGATGCCACTATCTTAGTACTTACAGACCTATCTCCCCTTGAGATGACCTTCATGTGCTGACCACGCAACACTTTACCCAAAACGGTGTCGTCCCAACTTCCTCGAAATTAGGGTGAAAGTAAATGCCCCCTTATAGCCGTCGGTAAATTTAAATTTACAACGGGTAAAAATTTGTTTGATTTGACCCTCAATGGCTACGTGGAGCTCGAGAGAACACTGTACATCGCTTGCTTTTTTTTTTTCCCACATGTCTACAATAGGATAGTTAGGGCTTGAAATTCCTGCTTTCTTGCTTTGTTCTCTCTCCTTTGTCGTCCATCAAGCACTGCTGCGAATTCTCGCATTTGTTTTTGAATCACTGAATTCTCAACCCAATATTCTTTTCCTCCTTCGCTTCCCTCAGGTTAATCAGTGGCACAAATCTCATTCACCATATTTGCTGCCCCCTCCTCAGGCAGATAGTCCCATTGAGCAACTGACACGCTTTCTCTTATCTTTGACGTTCTTTAAAGCTAACTAATCTCAATGTTATCAGAGAGGATCTTTTTTGGTTGCCAAAGTATGGTTCTTCATCAAACCTGCCATTTTGTGCCCTAAGAACATTTTTTGGTCCCATCCCACAGCATTCCTAGTCTTCAGCGATCGTTTCTAGATACTAACAAGTCTCCTCTTCTTCATACAGTCTCTTTAGGTCATTCTTGGGGTGGCAGACGCATTCACAAGGTAGTGGCACCCTTCAAAGGATGGACATTTCTAACCAAGTGATACACTAAATGGGTAGATGGACAGATGGTGACCCATGGCAAGAATGGAAGCAACTGCGCAACTATGAAGCCAGTCAGCTTTCTGCCATCGCCCTCGGTTATGATTTTCCCATCGTAACAACACTAACACATTGCTATAATATATGTTATAATGGTTTTTTCCTCCTTGAGGGTTTTCTAGGAATCACTCGAGAGGACATAACAGCCCCAATAGTTCTTTTCTACAAGGGAGAAGAGTTTCCCCTCAATTCTTTGTTTTCTTCAGAAGCTAAATCTCTTTCACAAACCTGCCTAGAGGCTATAAGTCTTTTGTTTAAAAGTTGGTAACAGAGGACCATGACTTCAGGCAAGGTTCTAAAGCGGAGGAGGTGTGCTTCTATTTTTTCAGGCTAAGCATGTTTTTCTTCGCAAATTCTTCTAACTCAGTCCTTAAGCTCCTTAGGACCATGGCCGTCAACCTAGCTTTTAGCAATGGCACTTATCCTTGGGACCATTGCTTTGGGTCTAGGTATATGGTTGCCTCAGAGACATCATAGCCAAAAACTATGCTATCCATGTAGGTTGTCCCTTGCGGCTAATCCAACTTTGGGCCCAAGCTTATTTCTCTGAGTTGTGCTCTAGAGGCCGTTACGCTCGATTTCTTATTTTGGCGTGTAGTTTACTCATTGCGAGGTCCAATTGCCTTTAGGATGGTTGACTAATGCCTAGAGAAACTATGTCCCTTCAAAATAGGTGAGGGACACAATGGACTCCCTTCAGGAGAGGAATCTTGGTCCTGAATCATTCAAGAAACTAGACCTTCACGATGAAGTCTCAGTAGATATTAGCTCCAAATCTGGCTAGTAATCTATTCCCCCAAGATTTGCACTTTTATCAGCCGACTCACCCCAACGTAGAGATGTATTGGCCTAGGTTATTTGCCAGGCTATTTGGTATGGTCCAAGATGTTCTTTCTCCAAGCCAAAGGACCAAGAACCTCTAGCGGGCCCAGAGAACTTCTCTTCAACCTGCCCAACTTCCAAAGCTTCATGCTCCAAACCAAGAAGTTAGATCCCATTTATGGGTACCCTATGTCTTGTTGGTTCATTCCATGTATCATGCCACATTTATGAGCTTGGTATAAAGCCAATTAGTCCTCTTTAGAGGCACAAGGCACCATGCAATATTTTATGCCTTTATTTGAGCTTGTAGGTCCTAGCTCAGGGAGAAGCCAGCCAGTCAGCATTAGGCCAACCCCATAGAAGGCACGATCAGGTAAGCAACCACATTTGAAGCCAAGGTCTTATGCAAGCTGCCTTTCTACCCTTAGGAGGCCCAATCTCTACTAAATAGACTACTGAAGGTCAAGGCCTATCTGGTTTATTAACTCTTGATGTTTCAAACCATATTTGGTTCTAATATGCAAGCCCTATTTTTTAGAAGTCTCTCTCGAGGAAGGTAAATTAGTTGCTCAAGAGCCAACACTAGTCCCAACAGTTGAAACACCTATTAAAGCTTCAACTATGGCAATTGGGGTAAAGGCTCCTTCTTTGGTTCCAACTAAGGCCATTAAGATAAAGGATTTCCTTTTAACCTTGGTTGTATGCTCTTTAAAGTCAAAATCTCGCCTAACACTTTGTTATTCTTTTGTAAGTTACTCCCCCAGAGCCATTCCTTCCTTAAAGATAGGGGAAATGTCTTTTCTTCTAGAGAGGTTTGGAGCCAGTGATAGATTGGCTTTCCAGAACTAGGGCAAGAATCTACTAAACTCCAATGGCTAAGAGAAATCACACATCTCCTATTTTAACCCCGGCTGAGGGGTCCAATTTTCAGGAGGCCGTTTCGTTGGTAAGATCCCTGAAAGATGATCCAAAGGTGGCTTCCTCTATTGCCAAGGAACTCAAGGCCCTTAAAGGGGTATTCTCAAAGGTGAACCAAGATGTCCTAGCCTTTCTTCAAGGAAAACAAAATTGCGAAGATGCCATTAGAAACCTTGGACATTCAGCTAGCCTAGGTGGCCCATAGCTATTATTTAAAGAGCTCTAAGTAGCAAGAAAGATCCAAGACCATCAAGCTCAGGGGATCAGAAGTTTGACAGATGAGATTCATTACCTAGTGGAGAGGCTGAGTCACCTTAAAGAAGAGTTGCTCTCATTGAGACAGCAGCATGCCTCCCAAGGTTCATTGGTTGGAGGACTCGAAGAGTCCACCATGGAGGCTCTGAGAAACAATCAAGCTCTTTAAGAAGAAACCCTTTCACTTGATCATGAACTAAATGACGCAACCAACCAACTCCTTCACTAGAGGAATCCTTATTAAGGATTAGGACCCAACACTTTTGATATTTTTAATCCTTGTAACGAGATTTTGGCTGTACAAGTTACTCGCTTGTAATCTTTCTTTTATACGAACACCATGTACTCTTTTCACAACTAATGAAATATATATTTTATTTAATACATCTTTAAGATTGGTAGTTCTTTTCTTTTCTTTTCGTCTTAATTTAAGGATCATGGGATTGATCCTCCAAGCACTGATAATGAAACCGATCCCATAGCTCCAAGAATCTGTACTTAAGGACTTTCTTGTTTGAATCTAAGATTGATGGCACATATTTCTTTAAGAATCTACAATTGATAGCCCTTAGGTGGGTCCTTTCATCCAGGTCTTGGAGCAGATAAGCATTACCTCCAAATACCTCTATAGCTCTGAATGGGCCCTCCTAGTTTGGGGACCATTTCCCAAAGACTCGGTGCTTCTAGGGAATGGGTAAAACTACTTTACAGATGAGATCCCCTAAGTCAAAAGACGTGGATTTGAGCTTTTTGTTTTAGGCTTTGGCAGCCATCTTCTTTTGAGTTTCAAACTTATGAGGGCCTCAAGGATTGGTTTAAATTAGCAAGCTCATCGATCATGGACTGCTCATATTTAAGTTCAAAAAGCTTCCATTGATGAGCGAGCCTAATAGATTGAATTATTACCTCTGTTAGGAGCACTGCATCATTGCCATACGTCAAATGAAAAGGAGTTGTCCTAGTTGCATCTTGTTTACAGGTTTTATAAGCCCAAAGGGGTTTTAGTAACAACTCATGCCAGTTCCTTCGATTATCCTCTATCATCTTTTCAATGGTGGCCTTTAGAATCCTGTTGATGACTCCGCCTAACCATTAGCCTAAGCTTAATAAGGTGATGAGTTTAAGATCTCTACGTTGCAACTCTTGGTAAACTATTTAACCTTAGCCTCGTGAAACATTCTAGCATAGTCCACTATAATGGTTTCTAGGATACCAAACCTACATAGGATGTGTTCTTTGATTAACTCGATCATGTTTTGCTGATTAATATTCCTAAATGGTTTAGCTTTCACCCACTTTGTAAAGTAGTCAGTAGCCACTAGAACACGAGAGTGTTGTTCACTGGAAGGACTTTTGATCTCCCCTATGATGTCCATTGCCTAACCCCTAAATGGCCATGGTTTAACAATAGCACGCATCTCTGCAACAGGGACTCTTGGCATATGTCCATGTCTTTGGCGTGCTCTACTTCTTTGGCATACTTTATGCAATCATCAAAACTTCGAGAAAAACAGAAGATTAAAATGTTAAAGCGTAAGTAGAACAAAAGAACTTTTGATGAATAAAAGCTCAAAGAATTGAATGATTTTATCAAAAAAATATAAGCCCTATTTATAGGCCAAAAGGATATAAGAGCTGTTGGGAAAATTTTAAAAAAATTGGAAAGAAATCGAAGTTCAAATGTAGCCGTTAATGCTGTTGCAAAGTTATGGGTCGACACACAGAATCTTTGTTTCAACACACAACCTCTTTGCGTGTCGACACGCAGCTGCTTCTGTTGGCTACTGTATGTCTATGTGTCGACACATCCTTCTGTGTGTCGACACTCAACAAGCCTAGGTGGATTTGCACATTTAAGATCAATTAGCTTGATTGATGGGATGACTTACCATATTAGCTAAATAAATTGAATGATTAATTGATTTCAATAGTAGCTTAATTTTTGAATTAATTTTCTACTTTGCTTTGATTATGAATAGATGATTGATTGAATCAAGCTAAATTATCACCCAATTAAATTTTCTTTGGTTTGATTTGGTCATGCTTTTCAAAATACCAATTTTGAAAAATATTTTCATTGACAACTTATATTGGTTTAATTTTGACTTCATATTTTTCAAATAAAATTTGGAAATCAAATTTCAAAAATATTTCAAAAGCATCTTTGATAGAGTATCACATATCAATATTGAGATGGACTCAATTGATATATTCCGATCCTAAGTGCTAGACAATAAAAATAAATAACTTTAAGGCGCTTGGGATTAGATCACGGTCCCTTCAATTTGGATAAATCTTCTCTTTAGCTTTGATCGTTTTTGCTCTTGATTCATTGTCTTAGAAGGCTTGATATCAACGTGATTAACCTTGTTTTTTCGAGCTTTCTTATGAGTCATTTAGAAACAAGATTAGAAGTATTTAAACACAATGAATCATTAAATGATTGTTATCGTCAAAATTACAATATAAATGACTTTAGAGTCAACAATCTCCCCCCTTTTTGATGATGACAAACATTTGGTGTTTTCTCTTTGAAATATGAAAGTTGAAGTATGGAATTCATCATAAAAGTATTCACTTATCAAAGCATACACATGACCATGAACTCATTGAGCAATATATATAATGATTAAGATTCAAACTCAATTGCTCCCCCTAAGTTGATGCATTTTAGGGTTATACATTCAATATGTTAACATCATCATCATGTTTAACATTGCGCAATCAAACACAAATTTCATTCATGATTGATGCATTATGGGGGTTAGATGTTCGATTAACTTACACCTAGCATCATCTTTGTGGCATGGCACAGTTAAGCATGATTTAACTAAACACTAATTTCTCTCCTCCTTTGTCTTCAACAAAAAGAGAATAAATTAACTCAATTCTCTCTGCTCATGATATAGCACATTTTGGAAAAGAAAGATTTGTCAAATATTCAAACCAACATAAACAACACCAATCTCTCTCCGACTTTGTCATCAACAAAAAGCAATGAGGGAGGGGATTTATACATTGAAGTTCAAAATGTAAAAGTAGTTTTTACATATACAGCTCGATATGTTAAGGACAGTTTCACCTCCTTTTTTGTGGTCTAATGTTTCACCCCCTTTTCTTTCTTTAATATTTCCATATTGCCTCAATAAGGTGAACATGAAAATTTTTTCACAAAGCAAGATTTTTAAACTTGAAGTTCTGCAATTCTCTTAACACATTTACAACTTTGATCGAAATTATGAATAAGAATGTGAGAGAATATTCAAGTTAAACAACCATTGGAGAGATCAAAGGTAACTCTATTTTGTTGTTTCCTTTAAAGAAATAGTTTCCAAGCACTAATATCCATCCGATTGAATAAGAATAGTTGGACAATTGTACGGCACCATGTTGAATCTTTGAGAGCCATTTTCAATATAGCCATGCATATGAAATTAACGTACACAAGTAATATACTTCACCATGTTAATCCTTCTTTTAGTATCGCCCATTAGTTCCACATGGAGGCCTAGTAAAATTATCTAGTTGTCGATCATTTGTGGGAACAAATTTTACAACATCTCCTTTAAGCACATGATCGCAAATGATACAATGTCTACATCCATATGATTGATCCCAAAGTATTGAGCCAGAGGTTTGGTTAAGCATATTGTACTAGCATTATCACACTTAATAAGAGCATTATCAATATGAATGCCTTATTCATTGAATTCATATATTAACCAAGATATTTTGGCATACTGACTTGCACCAGTAATGTATCTAACCTTTATGGAGGATGCAGCAATGTCCAACCACTAAACCCCCCCCCCCCCCCCCCCCCCCCCCCCCCCCCCCAATAACCATGGCACTAACTCATGACCAATAAATTGACAACTTCCATAATTTAATATCTAGTCCACTTTGAAACAAGTAAAATTCACATCATTATGTTGAACTAGATCTAGGAAATAATCACACTTGGATAGAACAAGTCTAAGTACCAACTAGGCAACAAAAAAAAAAAAAAAAAAAAAAAGAAAAGAAAGAGATCGTTTCATGGAACATTATTGCGATTCTTTTTAAACATGTATGAAATCAACCACATAAGCACACATTAAACAAGATACCAGGTCTACTCATGGAATGGTAAAAAAGGGATCGAATCATACCTCTATTTAGCTTTTCGATCCACCTTTTTTTACCTTTTTTTGTCCATGTATAACTTGAGTGTTGTGCTCACTAGAGTTGCAATTGCTTTTGAAATTTTCCATGCCAAACTTCTTAAGTATCTTCTTGATGTACTTGGTTTGTTTGATAAAAATTTCTACCTTGCTTTGCTTCATTTGCAATCCAAGGAAGTAGTTGATTTCTCTCATCATGCTCATTTCAAATTTTCTACTCGTAAGACTTACTAATTGTGACAATAAGATGGGTTAGTAGCACCAAGCACTATATTATTAACCTGAATTTGCTCAATGAGAGTATCATTTCTAAAGTGAATAAAGTGTGGTGTTAACTCTCCCTCTCAAAAATCCATATTGCATTAAAAATGAACTCCATTTTTCATATGAAGATCTAGGAGAGTGCGTCAATCCATAAAGAGAATTTTTAAGTTTATAAACATGATTGTAAAATTTATCATCCTCAAAACCAAGTGGTGGTTCAACATAAACTTCTTTTTCAACAAAACTAGTCAAATATGCACTTTTCACGGCTATTTGAAAAAGTTCAAAATTTTTGAATGAAAAGGGGCATAAGAGTCTACTAGCTTCTAATTTAAAAAAGGGTGCAAAGCTCCCTTCATAGTCTATATCTTCTTCTTGGTTATATCTTTTAGCTACTAGCCTTTCCTTGCGTCTTACCACATTAAGAGGATTACCCATGATTTGACTTATTGGGTGATCCTTCAAGAATTTTAAATCACATATAGTATTTTTCGTCTTTTGATGCTACATTTTTGACATTTCTTTTCGGTTCATCCATTTGAGCTTTGAGTTGAGCCTTTTCTTACTTCTCGAATGAGAGTGTGATGTTTGTTGGTTTGATTACACTATCATCATCATGACAAGGAATTCTAGAGGATAAAACATTAGATTCATCAAAAACCACATGTACAGACTCTTCTGCAACCTTTGCCTTTTTATTATAGATTCTATAAGCTTTGCTAGTTAGAGCATATCCAATAAAAATACCTTCATCTACTCGTGGACCAAATTTATCAAGATTTGTTTTGCCGTTGTTATGAATGAAGCATTTGCACCCAAAAGGTTTAAAATATGCAATGTTTGGTTTTCTACTTTTGTAAAGTTCGGAGGGTATTTTCTTCAAAATAGGCCTTACTAAAGCTCGATTTAAGATGTAGCAAGCGGTGTTAATGACTTTGGCCTAAAATGAATTTGGCAAATTTTTTTCAAAAAGCATGATTTTGCAAGTTGTTCAAGAGCTCCGTGTATATATACATATAAATTCCGTTTTTTGTTTTTGAGAAATTTTAGGAGTTGAAAAATTATATTGTATTCCAATTTAATCACAATATTTTTAAAAATTGCCTTTTCCAAATTCCATTCCATGATCACTTCTAAATGAAATGTTTTTCAAATATTCTTTATTTTGCACTTCTTTGCAAACTTTTGTCAAATTTATCAAAGGCTTTACTCTTATGAGAAGCGAATAAGCACCAAGTAAAACCGGAGTAATCAACAACAATTACAAGTCCATACTTTTTCATGATGACTCAAATGTCTAGTAGGATCAAACAAGTCTATATGCAAAAGTTAAAGATGCCTTGTGATAGAAACTACATCATTGGGTATGAATGAAGATCTTGTTTTTTTTTCATAGTAAAGTGCATCGCGAATATGATTTTTTTTGAACTTACGCTTTGGTGGTCACCAAATAAGATGATTTTTCAAAGGTTTTGAAATTAATTCCATACTAGCATGTTCAAATTCCTTATTTCAAATCCAATTATCATTTTCATTCGAGACACTAGAACTTTTCACAAGGTTCATACATTCAAGATCAATCATATAGACATTATCACATTCTAATTGATCAAGTAATAATTCATTCATTTAAGCATGCGCCATTACATTTTTGAATGACTCAAGATTGCATACTATAAACTCTCACATAGTAGACTAATGTTAAGAAAATTATGCATAAGATCATCAATAAGTAAACCATCATATATGCAAGGTGAAGAGTTAGAAGTAACGTTACTAATACCAGTGACATTTCTATTCTTCTTGTTGAAACTGAGATTTTCCCTTTCCTTGATCTGATACAAGTGTACTTGCATTTATCTCCGGTCATATAACTTGTGAAACTACTACCAAAGCATTACTTTTGATTTTTGTTGTCAATCTTCAAGCACACTTATACAATTTAACAGATTTTTGGTACCCAAATTTTATTCGGTCCTTCATTGTTAGTCCTGACATTTGGGGGTCGAGATCCCTTAGGAACCCAAATGTTATGATCTAGGTTGCTTAGGTTGATATTAGATTGTTTAAGTTGTGAATCGATGTCTATAGGTGTTGATCAGCTTTTGAAATTGTATCTGGTTTTGGCAGGAAGGGAAGTTTGTTTAGTTGGTTGTATTTGAAAGGCCGATAGTTTGGTTTTGGCGGTAACAGCAGATTCTCATGAATCTGCTAAATTCTCTTGCTCCCATTCATGTCTTTAGTATAAATAAGCTTTAATTCATTGTATGGAGGATTATGAATGAAAGTATCTTGTTCTTTTACTTCTTAACCCTAATTCTCTCTACTTTCTCGTCTCTTTCTTCTACTTCTCATCTCAGCCTCTACTTCCTCCTAGGTTATGATTCAAGATTTATCTTCAATCATACAATTGGTATCAGAGCTTGCTCGATTGCATTTGATCGAGATGTTTTGTATGCAATTCGACCTCAATTGCATTTGATCAAGATCAATAAGAATATAATCAACGGTTCTGGTTGCTAAAGCTTGAAAGCACTTGTGATTGAGAAGAAATTTAGTTCCGATCATTGTCAAGAGATAATTACTAGTGACGGCAGGTGGAGTGACTACTCGAGCTGGTGCTGCTTCATTGCTACCGCTGCTGCAACAAGAAATGCTGCTAATGATGGATGTAATGCAAACACAGGTGATCAAGTTGAGACAATTGCTAGCATTGCTCGTCGAATGCAAGTGATGCTTATATCATTTTGGCATAATGAAGAGGAAACACTGAGTCTTTAGTAGCAGATTCCTGGAATGCAACACCAATTGGATAGGCATGGTGCACCAGCTAGTGAGGGATTCTTAACACCAGTGAGCCAACAGATTCATTTTGCTGCACCTTCTGCATTAAGTGACGGTGAAGAAGGACGTATTATATCAAGAAACAATGGCTTTAGGCAGCTTCGTGTTCATTTGGAGCCTTTTGATGGAACACAACCTTAGTCATGGATTCGAAGGTGTGAGAGATACTTCCACTTCTACAACATAGCTGAGGCTAAGAGAGTTGAGCTGGCTGTAGTTTACTTGCGAGGTGACCAGGAGACTTGGTACTTTGGACTGATGCATAGCAGAACATCAATTACAAGGCCTGAGTTTGTGACGGAGTTGTGCGAACGATATGGCAAAAAGATCTTGGTGATGTTGTGGATAGTTTCAATAAAGTGACGCAAACAACATCAGTCAAGGAATACATGACAGGATTTGAGCACTTAAGAGCACGGATGTTGATAGCAAATCCAGGAGTCACTGAGGCACATTATGTCTCAAGTTTTATCAGTGGATTGAAGGTAAAAATCCAGAATCTTGTGAGAGCATTAGAGCCTACTTCCTTATCTCAGGCTTACTCCAAAGCAAGGCTGTTTCAGAGCACTATCTTAGGTACTCTAGATGGTCCTAGGTTCAGGAGTCGACAGGGAGCTGTTACGTCTCCAACAGCTTCTCCAGGGGGCAATAAACACCTCAGTTTGGAAGAGAAGAAGTCTCAGCGATTGTGTTTTAAATGTAACCAAAAGTATTTTTTTGGTCACAAATTTAATCCTAAGTTTCTCATTGCTGTTACTGGTGTTGATAATGAAGAGGAATCAGAAGAATTAGAGGATTCATTAAGTTCTGAAGTGTAAGAGTAGGAGATGGCATTAGAATTAGATGAAGATGAGATGGAGATCTCAGTCATGGCTTTAACAAGCAGTGGCCTTCACAACACCATTAGGATCAAAGGTGAAGTAGGTCATAAACCCGTCCTTATCTGAATTGATAGTGGAAGTACACATAGTTTTGTGAATCCTAAGATTGTTAGAGCAATGGGACATGAGAAGATTAAGACCAGCCCATTAGCAGTCATGGTGGCTAATGGAAATTCAATTTTAACTCAGACTAAGCGCAAATAGTTCTCTTAGTTAATCCAGAAGCACGGCCTTGCTTATGAATTCTGAGTTTTGAGGCTGGGTGGTCGTGATATGGTCCTTGGGGTAGACTAGATGCAGACCATAAGTCCTATTGTGTTTGATTTTGCTGAGCTAACAGTATCTTTTGATAGTAATGTGCAGAAAATTCAGTTGCAAGGTAATATTGAGCAAGGTCAATTGCAAGTAATGTCAGGAAAGAGATTAAAAGGTGTACTTAGAACGGAGATTACCAATGGATTGGCCATTTATTCCCAATTGAAGCCAATCCAGAGGAAGGCAAGGAGAATGTCAATCTTGCAATAGACAGCCTCATTCAAGATTATAAGGATCTTTTTGAGCAACCAATGATCTTCCTCCTAAGAGGTCCTTAGATCATGCAATTCCTTTGAAGGCAAATGGAAGTCTAGTGAGTATCAGGCCATACAAGTATGCTTATTCCCAAAAAGATGAGATTGAAAAGCAAGTGGAGGACCTTCTAAAGACAAATTTTATTAGACATAGACATAGCCCTTTCGCCTCACTTGTGATTTAAGAAGATGGAAGCTCCTAGATGTGCATTGACTATAGGCATCTCAATTCACTCACCATCAAGGACAAGTTTCCGATTCCTATTACAGATGATTTACTCGATGAGTTACATGGTTCTTACTATTTTTTAAAGTTGGACTTAAGGCAAGGTTATTATCAGATTTGAGTGAGGGGCAATGGCATTCACAAAACTACATTTTGCACACATTAGGGGATTATGAGTTTATAGTGATGCCATTTGGACTGTCCAATGCTCCTGCCATGTTTCAAGGTTTGATGAATGCTGTATTCAAACCATATTTGAGGAAGTTCATTCTTATATTCTTTGATGATATACTAGTTTACAATTCTACCTTTGACAGCCATTTGATACATCTCAAGCTTGTGTTTGACATTATGACACAACACAAGTTGTATGCTAAGCTCTCGGAGTGCTTATTTGCTCGTCCCCAAGTTGAGTACTTGGGCTATATTATCTAGGGAGAAGGTGTGGCCACTGAACCCTCCAAAGTCCAAGCATTGAAGGATTAGCCAATTCCTATCACTCTCAAACAACTGAGGGAATTCTTGGGTTTGATAGGTCATTACTGTAAGTTCATTACAGGCTATGGAGTGTTAGCCAAACCTCTAACAGATCTCCTCAAAAGGATGCGTTTGGGTGGTCGGAAGCAGCTCGGGAGGCCTTTTAGCACTTGAAATAAGCTATACGTGCAGCCCCTATAGTAGCCATGCCAGATATTAAGTTGCCTTTCATTTTTGAGACTTTGGGGGTCCTCGGAAACAGCCTCTCATCAAGGTCTCACCCTGACGGGGTAAGGCTGCGTACATCCTACCCCCACTGACCATGCCAAGCAGGAGCCCCTGTGGCACTAGGACTGTTGTGTTCTTGTTTCATTTTGGAGACTGATGTAAGCAGCAAGGGTGTGGGAGTGGTTCTGTCTCAAGCAAGTAGGCCAGTTGCTTACTAGAGCCAGGCTTTGTGTCTAAGAAATTTGAGTTTATACATGTATGAGAAGGAGTGTCTTGCCATCTTGTTAACAGTACAGAAACGGAGGAATTAGTTGGAGGGGCATCATTTCATCATCAAGACTGATCAGCAAAGCCTTAAGTATCTGCTAGAATAGAAGATAACTACTGGAGTTCAACGCAAAAAGACTCATGAAGATGTTGGGATTGGATTATTCCGTTGAGTACGGAAGTGGTAGAGAGAATGTCGTAGCAGATGCTCTATCTCGAAGCCTACGGAGGAGCAGCTTGCAAAGTGTCATGCAATTTCAGCAGCACTGGCTTTGTGGATGGAAAGGGTATAGCAGGCTTGCGAAGGTGATAGTTTTGCCCAAGATTGCATCATTGCATCCAATTTTAAGCCTACATCTAGTGAAGACTCTGGGGTGACAGTATGCAATGGTTTGATAAGAATCAGAGGGAAGGTTTACATTGGCTCTGGTACTGACTTAAGGAAGCAGATCACTTCAGCTTTCCATTCTTCTGCTTAGGGAGGGCATTCGGGAATTAAGGGCACACTTACCAGAGATTGAAGCAGTATTTCTTCTAGACGGCCATGAAGAAACGTGTTGTGAAGTCTGTGAGAAGACCAAAAGTGAGCACATTCCTTGTCAAGGCTTACTTCAGCCCTTACCCATTCCGGAAAGGGCTTGGAAACACATAAGCATGGACTTCATAGAAGGCTTACCAAAATTTGAAGGCAAGGAGGTTATTTGGGTAGTAGTGGATCGCTTCATTAAGTTTGGGCATTCCATAGGCCTTAATCATCCCATTTCAGCTGCCAAACTTGCTAAAGTGTTCTTTGATCACATTTATAAACTCCATGGCTTACCTTGGTCCATCACATCTAACAAAGATAGACTCTTTACCAACAATTTTTGGAGGGAATTGTTCTATTTGTTGCTATTCCTGCCTTGAGTTCTTCATACCATCCATAAACAGTTGGTCAAACTGAAAGGGTTGATCAGTGTGTGGTGATGTACTTAAAGGGCATGACCTTTGCACATCCTAAGCAATGGCATAGTTAGCTTACTTTAGCTAAGTATTGGTACAACACTCATGCTTATTCAGCTCTGAAGACAACACCTTTCAAGGAATTGTTTGGCTATGATCCCCCTTCTCCTATGGGACTTCAAGGAGTATTTTCTACTACTACTGAAATCAGTGATTTGCTAGAGCAAAGGAGGCACCTTATGCAGTAGCTAAAGGATAACCTGCGGCTTGCTCAATCTCGAATGAGAGTTTTTGCTAACAAGCAATCTTTCGCTGTATCTAATCAGGTGTACCTGAAATAGCAACCACATAGGCAAACTTCTGTTGCAATTCGCAAGTGTGTCAAGCTTTGTGCTAAATACTATGGCCCTTACAAGATCTTGGCAAGGATAGGAGTTATGGCTTACAACTGGAATTACCTCCTGACTCAACCGTACATCCAATGCTCCATGTTTCCCTTCTGAAGAAGCACGTGGCTGAGGGTGAACTTAGCTCGACAGCCCCTCCAGCAACAGCTGGTAATGGGATGATCTTGCAGGAGCCAGTGGCCATCTTGAATTCGAGACAAGTTCCACGGAATGATCAAGGCCAACAAGCGGTACTTGTTCAATAGGCTAATTTGGACAGAAAGCATGCAACTTGGGAAGACTTGAACTTCATCAAAGGCCAACTCCCTCGATTTCATTCTTGAGGCCAAGAATGTTTTTTTTTTTTTCCGAGGGGGGGAGGGTATTGTTATGATCTGGCTTGCTTAGGTTGATATTTGATTGTTAAAGTTGTGAATCGATGTCTATAAGTGTTAATTAGCTTTTGAAATTGTACCTGATTTTGGCGGGAAGGGATGTTTCTTTAGTTGGTTGTATTTGAAAGGCCGGCAGTTTGGTTTTGGCGGTAACAACAGATTCACATGAATCTGCTGAATTCTCTTGCTCCCATTCATGTCTTTAGTATAATTAAGCTTTGATTCATTGGGTGGAGGATTGTGAATGAAAATATCTTGTTCTTCAACTTCCCAACCCCAATTCTCTCTACTTTCTCATCTCTTTCTTCTACTTTTCATCTCAATCTCTACTTCCTCTTATGTTATGGTTCAAGATTTATCTTGAACCAAAACACCAAACCATTTTGATTTTTCTCAAATTCTTTTTAAATTGGTATTGATGCACAATATACCCATGATCACCACAATAATGACATCTTATAGAGATTATCTATGATGAGGCAGCTTTTTGGTTTTGGCGGTAACAACAGATTCACATGAATCTGCTGAATTCTCTTGCTCCCATTCATGTCTTTAGTATAAATAAGCTTTGATTCATTGGGTGGAGGATTGTGAATGAAAATATCTTGTTCTTCGACTTCCCAACCCCAATTCTCTCTACTTTCTCATCTCTTTCTTCTACTTTTCATCTCAATCTCTACTTCCTCTTATGTTATGGTTCAAGATTTATCTTGAACCAAAACACCAAACCATTTTGATTTTTCTCAAATTCTTTTTAAATTGGTATTGATGCACAATATACCCATGATCACCACAATAATGACATCTTATAGAGATTATCTATGATGAGGCAGCTTTGACAAAAAGTGTATTCAGTTTTTTCTTTTCACCATTTTCATTATAGCCGATTCCCTCTTTATTATAAGTGGGTCTTTGAGAAGAAAGTATTTTTTTTCAATTGTTTCTTCCCCCTCGAGAAACTTACTTGAAATTTTTGAGAGTTCTTTCACTTGCTCTTTCAAAGACTCATTCTCTTTAACCAATAATTCATCTTCCTTAGATTCTTCATTTTTACTTTCGTTTGAAATGAGCCTTTCTTCCAAGAATTGCTTCTTATTTATCAATGTTTCAACTTGATCATTTAATGACTCTATTCTTGCTTTCAAAGATTCATTTTCAAGCTTAAACACTAAACATCGTTTTGACTCTTTTTGTAGCTAAATTTTCTTTGAAGAGCATTTGTTTCTCAATATTTCAAATGCACTATACAATTCATGAAAAGTACCCATGAGCTCATTATAAGTTAAATCATTGACCTCATCTTCTTCAAGTTCTTCTTCTTCTTCAGATTTGATGGCCATGAGACATGAATCTACTTGCTCCTCTTCACTTGTTTGAGGGGATTCTTCATTAGACTGTCATCCAAATATGGCTTCCAATTTGCCTCCAATCTCCTTTGCGGTCTCGCAACTTTTTCCATGATTAAACACATTGGGAGTAATAGCACATAACAATTGGAAGTGAGCTTTAGCATTTTTCTCCAGCTTTGTTTTGTCATGTTGAATATGCTTATTTTTCAATTCATCAAGAATTGCATCTCCTTTATTCATTGAAGGAACAAAATCACTATTTTTCGTGATTAGCCACAAGTCAAAATTAATAGAAGTAATAAAAAGTCTCATCCTAAGTTCCAATTGAAAAAGCTTTTACCATTGAAAAGTGGAGACTTCTTGGTTGATTGACCCTCCATCAAAATAAGTGCAAAGGTTGCCATAAGGATCACTCTAAGGTTGTTAGACCAAGAAAACTAAGTACTAGCTCTAGTACCAATTGAAGGCCCAAAGAGTTACCTAAGAGGGGGTGAATTAGGTTATTTAATGATAATTGAAAATTTAAACTTTTTGAACCAAAAATTAGATTGAAAGTTAGACAGTGAATATGAAATAAAAAATATAAAGGCAAGAATAAAAAGATGCACAAAAGTTTATATAGTGGTTAACTTCCAAGCTGGAAGCTAGTCCACTTCTCAAATGGCTACTCTTCATCACTTAAGCCTTTAACTAAGCTTAATGATCTTTTTTAAAAGCAAGCTTAGGATCCAACCTTTACAACCATTCTTTTTTTACGTAGGTTCAAGACCTAACCTTTACGACTGATCTTTTTGTAACCGTAGGCTCAGGATCAAACCTTTTATAATGAAATGAATTAAGCAATGAAAGAATTAAAGCACTCAAATTCTTCACTCTTTCAAGAGTGAACTGACACTAGATCAAGCTTGGCCAAAGCTAAGGATATGCCAATTAAGCTCAATGATCAAAAATAAAGAGAACTAATGATGCTCAAGAAAACTTTCAAAAAAACAAAAGATTAAAACGTTAAAGCGTTAGTAGAACAAAAGAACTTTTGATGAATAAATGCTTGAAAAATTTAATGATTTTATCAAAGAATTTAAGCCCTCTTTATAAGCCAAAAGGACACAGGAGCCGTTGGGAAACTTTTAAAAAAATTGGAAAGAATTTGAAGTTGAAATGTAGCCATTAAAGCTGTCACAAGGCTGTGTGTCTACACGCAACTGCTTCAATTGGCTACTGTATGTTTGTGTGTCGACACATCCCTTCTGTGTGTCGACACTCAGTATGCCTGGCTGGATTTTCACTTTTAAGATCAATCAGATTGATCGATGGGATGATTTACCATATTAACTAAATAAATTAATTGATTGTTTGATTACCATATTAGTTAATTTTTGAATTAATTTTCTAGTTTGCTTTGATCATGAATAGATGACTGATTGAATCAAGCTAAATTATGACCCATTTAAAATTTATTTTGTTTGATTTGATCATACTTTTCAAAATACCAATCTTAAAAAACTTTTTCATTGGCAACTTAGATTGGTTTAAATTTTGACTTGAATATTTTTCAAATAAAATTTGGTAATTAATTTTCAAAAATAGTTCAAAAATATTTTTGTTGGAGCACCACATATCAATATTGAGATTTGGACTCAATTGTTATATCCTGATCCTAAGTCCTAGACAATAAAATAAATAACTTTGAGACGCTTGGACTTGGATCAGGTTCTCTTCAATTTGGATGAATCTTCTCTTCAACTTTGATTACTTTTGCGCTTGATTAATCATCTCTTTTTCTTTTGATTCATCGTCTTAAAAGGCTTGATATCAATATGATTAACCTTGAATTTTCAGAGCTTTCTTATACGCCACTTGGAAACAAGATTAGAAAATTTAAACACAATGACTCACTAAATGGTTGTTATCATCAAAATTACAATATAAATTACTTTAGAGCCAACAGGGTATATAATCCGAAAAGTGGTTTTACCCATTTTCTAGAAAGATAATGTCTTCAAGAAATGGTCCCAAATTGGGAGAGCACATTTAGAGTCATCGAGGTAATTACAAGCAATGCTTACCTACTCCAAGACTTTGATGGAAGAACTCACCTGAGGGTTATTACTAGAAGGTTCCTAAAGAAGTATGTGCCATCAATTTGGTATTCTAACAATGAAGTTATAAGTATAGATTCCCTAAATTATGGGCTTAGTTTGAATATCAGTGTCTGAAGGATGAACTCCAAGATCCTTAGATTAAGAAAAGAAAAAAAAAAGAAAGAAGGAACCACCATGTTGAGAGACGTGTTTGAGCAAAAATACGTGTTTCATTAATCATATCAGAGAGTACATGGCTTATATACAAAGTAATGGAAGCAAATAACTTGTATGGCCAAAATTTCTTTACAAAAAAATGAAAACTAAAAGAGTTGAATCATAATCCCCCTAATGATTTTTCTATATATGACAATTGGCTACTTGTGTTGCTCAGCTCCTATTCCAAGGAAAGGGATTAATTCGAGAACATAGCTGCTTCTTGAAGCCTCCACGATCGCTTCCTTGAGCCTTTCAACCACAGTGCCTTAAAAGGAGTTTTGTTGTCTCAGGGAAAGCAGTTCTTCCCTTAGATGACCCAATCTCTCCACCAACCGATGAATTTCATCTGTTAGACTTTTAATCTCTTAACCTTGCTGGCTTTGGGTCTTCTTAGCTGCTTCGAATTCTTCAAACAAATGTTACATGCCACTAAGGTCAGCTGAGTGCCCTAAGTCCCTTATGGCATCTAGACAACGCCGCTTTTGTTGAAGGAGGGTTGGGAACTCATGGTTCACCTTCATGAGCACTTCCTTCTAGACTTCGAGTTCTCTTACAATGGCAAGAGTGAAATTAAGGTCCCCCTTTAAGGCCTTCACCAGAGCCATAACTTCTTGGAAGTTAGCCCATTCAGCTAGGGTCAAAAAGGGGAGATGTGCAAGCTCCTTTAGTCTTTGGAATTTCAGAGATACTTGATCTTCTTGCTAGAAGGCCAATCTGCTTCTTTCCCCCACCTTCTCTAATCGAAAGGTCATCCTTCCTAGTGATGGAGAAGGAATGGCTCTTGGAGGTGTGACTTGTGAAAGGTTAACATCAAAGAGAGTTAGATTAACTCTTAACTTTGGAAAATAGCCAAGGTTAGGGGAACTATTATTATCTCTGAAACCTTAGGTTGAGGCAAAAGAAGGACTTCTGCTAGCATCATTGCCATTGGAACTTATGCTGGCTCTTCAACCACAATGACGTCTTCCTCAAGGGGAGCCTCTAGGGAACAATGGTTGTATGTTACAACCAAATATGGTTTGAGGCATCGAGAGTTGAGAAGCCAGGTTATAGAATCTTAACCTTAAAGATTTATTTGAAGGAGATTAAGCCTTTTGGGTGGAGAAATAGATCCTGCAAAAGGCTATGGTTCAAAGAGACTGAAAACGAAATCTCCTTATAGGGACAGCTAATAATTGGCTCCACAGTAGAAGTAGCCACGCCACATTCTTCTTCAACACTCAAGCTTAATGGTCTAGTACTCTGACTGGGCTCTAGTGTAATTTCCCAAGGTGGAGAATCTGGTATTGCCATAATAACTAAAGCTGGCTCTTCCTGCAGCTGAAAAAGGGCAAGTTAGGAGCTTCTTTAATGGAAATGAATGAGACACCAATTAGGAAAAGCCAATACCTTTGGTTCAGGGAAGCTAGCTCTTCTCTATCTCACAAGCTGTGAAATGGGTACTTCTTCGTCTTCTTCCTCCCTTGTTTCCTGAATGGATCCAATGCGAAGAGTTGGTAGGACCTCCTTCTACTTTCTCTTCCTTGAGCCACCAACCTCGAAGGCCGGTGGAGAGGTGCCCTGTGGGGACTCCTCTAGTAACACCTGGGTGAAACTCTCAGTTCTAGTACTCTTAAAAGTCCGCTAAACAACTGCTGCTGCAAAAAGAAAGGATAAAGATCGATCTATGTTCAAAACCATCCAAATATTGAACTAAAAGAATACTTCAAGGATGGCTCTTTACTTGATGGTTCCTTTTGTGCAGTTGTCCGAATGCTGATTATGTTTAACGAGTCAAACATGCGTAATTGTTTGATTATGTTCTAGAAAACCCAGTTAGTTAGTTTTAAATATTAAATAAATAAAATTGTAAATATTAAATACATAAAATTATTTTATTTAATTATTGTTTGATTATGTTTTACGAGTCAAACATGTGTGATTTTTTTTTTTTTAAACATTCCATGAGATGGACATTATCCAAGATGACACGTCAGATTTAGTTTAAGTGGTCAATAAGATTGAACCACGGAAAGACTTAGATTAAACTAGTGACATGTTGTCAAAATATGTTCGTAGTCGGTGATAAGTTTGGACAACTTTTCTACTAAGACTATAATATGATATTTTATGATAACTTGTCTTAGTCATATGGATAGAAATCCAAGAGTATTATGTTGGTGCTTTCAATAAGATTAGAACACTAAGTAGGACCACCTGAATTAGTTGTTTCTTTAACTGCTATAAGAAATAATTTATTCGTCAAGACGATAACTTTGAATCTAGGAAATAGCCTAAACTCGTGTATGGAATGTTAATTGCTTTGTTGCCAAAAATGATGAGGTTAAAAATGAATAACCAGGATTTTATGTTATTGGGAATTGCATGAAGTGTGGCGGGAACAGATATTTACTAGGAATCTACGTAATAGATACCCCTTTAGTTGATTTACAAATATAAGAACAAATTCTAGAATCTTTGGCCAGAGCATTCCATATGTTTGACATTTGGAATTAATATGGAAATTGTTTTTGTATTATGAATTATTCATGAAGGTCATGTCAGGAACTACAGTAATAGATGTGCGAAAAATAACGGCAGTAGTTAAAGTTGTTTTTACTCACGGATATCTAATAATGGGGTTAATTATTGCAATAAAATTTGGAAAATTCCTGACTTAATATATTTAATTCAAGGGTGCAATAAAACTTATTTAGTGGAACTAAGTTTTATTAAATGGTAATCAATTATTATCATGAGATGACAATCAGATTTGGCCCATTTGAAACAAGAGTTAAACTGTCTCTTAACTCCATCCGCAAGCCTCGACTTAACCATTATTTGAAAATATTTAAATTGAGTTCATGAGATAAATTATTTATTTATAAGATGAATAAATGAATTTTTTCTAAACATAATTCATGAGATGAGTTATTTATTCATAATATTAATAAATTAATCTTAGCAAATAATATTCATAGGGATGAATTTTATACATGTGAATTTTAAAAAAAAAAAAAAAACCAACCATGCTGGCTGCCCAGATGCTAATCCACAAACATTTTGATATGCACACGTGACACATCACATGAATCTTACCATATTCAATAAAACATTATTGATTCTTTCTATAATACTTTGTAGTAAGAAAAAAAATAAGAATTCTCCTAAAATCTACCACTTCAAGCTAATCAAAGTGACTTAATATAATTATCTAACTGATCCAAATTTAGTCTTTATAGATATATCTATGAATCGACTAATTCAGTAGCTATTCATAAACTTTTATGAAATACTCATAGCTTCCACTCTCTTGAACATTCATCAATGTATAAACATTTCATGAACAAGTTCTATCAGCTTAGTGACTCTATTGCCTTCACTCTTAAAGTCTGTTTTTACTCACCATATGCTCTAACATGATTCGTAAAGTGGTTATCATTGTGAATCCAATATAAGGCCATCTCAAATCAGTTTTTAATGTGATCTAAGATCAAGTACCATTTAAAAGCCATATGGGCTTTAGGAAAATTTTCTTTTATATGGTTTCACAATCTAGCTTGCACTAGACGAATAAAGTGCTATTAACATAGTTTTGATTAAAATTAGTTAACTATCTACCAATTTATCATTTAAAATAAATACTTTATTTACTTAAATATCAATCTATTTTTTAGAAAAATAACTAAAAACTATTTTAAAATGAATAGTAAATAGAAATCAAATTTATAAAGAAATTGGTACATTAAGGTAGTTACTCAAAATTAAAACTACATTCCTTAATTTAAACTACTATATCTTGGTGCCACTATTGGCAACAACAGTAGCTAAGTTCCGAGGCTATTTCTTTTAAATGTCCTCAAATTTATAAAAGAGACAAAACTATTTTGACTTATTTTTTAGTTTATCCTTTTGATGTTTCTAATTATTGAGATAGAAGCTTACACTAAGTGGACTCTTCCCTTAATTCTCATGATACCTTTCCTCTCAAACTACACTTCTATTAGTTTAGACAACGAGTAATCTATATTATTCAATGTATCCAGTCTAAACTAATTGAAAGACCTTGATGGTAAGTTATCCTCAGTCCGAGTGACAGGAGAGGTGGTCAGGACTCTTAGCTTGGCCACATGGATGACTTGAGGGACTATGTTCATGATTCTGAGCTCACAGTTTTGCCGTTCTGTGGGCTACGTTACACGTGGTCCAATGGGTTAGATGGGGACGCTCTCATTCTGATGCGTCTCAATTGGTGCATGGCAAGCAAGGGCTGGCTTCGCACTTATTCTTGCTCATCTGCTGAGTTCCTTCCGCGGGAGTTATGTTCAGACCATTGTCCCTTTGTAGTTAAAGGCCTTGGAGAGCACCGCACATCGCGGCTCCCTTTCAAGTTCTTTAACTTTTGGGCAGACCATGACGAGTTTCTATCTACTGTGAGGAGGGTTTGGGAGACTAGCATTGAGGGCACGCCTATGTTTCAGCTCACTCAGAAGATGAAAAGGCTGAAGGGTGAGCTGAAGATCCTCAATGCCAAACATTATAGCCACATATCGACTCGGGTTGTGGCGGTGAGGGATGCCTGGACGGAGGCTTAGCGGGCTTTGGATGATGGGCCCGAGAGTTTGTTACTTCGTGAGGAGGAGCGTCGTTTGTCTCGGGAGTACTCGTGGTTATGTAGGGATGAGGAGGCTTCCTATTGTCAGAAGTCTCGCATCCAGTGGCTCTCTTTGGGAGATCAGGGCACCCAGTTTTTCCATAAGTCTATCACGCATAGGCAGGCTAGGAGCCGGATCTCTTCTATCATTCGTGCTGATGGCAGGAGGATGTATGATGACAGTGAGATTTCTGAGGCAGGAGTCTCCTACTTTAGAGACTTATTGACAGAGCAGAGTGGGCCGCTTCGTGAGGATATTTCGGAGCTCTTTCAGACCCATCTTTCTGAGGATCAGGCTCATCCGCTATCTGTTTCGGTTACTGATGTTGAGGTGAGAGATGCACTGTTCTCCACTGGTGATGATAGGGCGCCTGGCCCTGATGGTTATACCTCCCTCTTTTTAAGAGGGCTTGGGACGTGGAGGGGTGTGATGTTGTTTAGGTTGTTCGGTCTTTCTTTCAATCAAGGTGCATGCTTGGTGCCCTGAATTCCACTCGTATCAGCTTGACCCCGGAGGTGGAGAATCCCTCGACTTTCTCCGACTTTCGCCCAATCTCCTGTTGTAATGTGATCTATGAGTGCATCACTAAGTTCATTGCAAACAGACTGAAGGGGGTTCCTCCTTACCTCATTGATGACTCGCAATCTGCTTTCGTTCCTGGGCGGAGGATACCTGATTGTATTATGTTGGCTCAGGAGCTTCTACGTGACTATCACCTTCAGACGCCTCCACCTCGATGCGCTCTGAAGGTTGATCTTTACAAGGCTTTTGACACGGTGTGCTGAGAGTTCATTCTTACCACTATGCGCTGTATGGGAATACCTGAGGTTATGATTTGATGGGTGCGGGAGTGTCTTTCCACGGCCAGATTTTCAGTCGCCATTAACGGCAAGCTTCACGGCTTTTTTGGCACGAGCAAGGGCATCAGGTAGGGGGATCCTCTCTCGCCGTACCTCTTTGTTATTGCCATTGAGGGCTTACGTGGTTTGCTTCACCGTGCATCTTCTGATCCGTTTCATCCCCGTTGCCAGAGTACCAACCTTACTCACTTATGGTTTGCTGATGACCTTATGATTTTTGGTGAGGCTGATGGGGCAGTTTGTCAGTTATTTGTGAGACTTTAGATCATTTTGCTGCACTGTCGGGGTCGTCCTCGAATGTAGCAAAGAGCACCGTCTTCATTGCTGGGGTTGACTCTAAGCTTCAGCAGACTCTCCTTGATGTTTTGGGTTTCTGGTGGGTCAGTGCGCGGTTAGGTATTTGGGGGTTCCGCTCATCACGATGAGGCTTCAGTTCATCGATTGTAAGCCTCTTTTAGACCGCATCCTTGCTCACATCTAGCTTTGGACATCTCGTGCTTTATCTTATGTCGGACGCTTGCAGCTTATCAGATCGGTCCTGGTCTCTATTCAGGTCTTCTGGTCATCTGTCTTCATTCTCCCAAAGCTAATGATCAGGAAGATTGAGTCGACTCTTGGAACCTTTCTCTGAAAGGGCGCTTCTCTGGGCCCAGGTGGGGCCAAGGTCTCCTGGGAGCAACTTTGTTACCCTCACGGAGAGGGCAGTCTCGGGGTTCGGCGTCTGCATGAGTGGAACCAGGCTTCTCTCATGAAGCATATTTGGGTTCTATTCACCAATCGTGACTCTCTCTGGCCTTGGTGAATTCATGCCAACCAACTCAAGGAGAAGTCCTTCTGGGATATTCAGCTGAGGGGTTTGATTTCATGGTCTTGGAGGAGCATTCTTGGTGTTCAATCGCTTTGTGCTGGGGCTTTTCGGCATATTATTGGTGATGGCCGGGACATTGGTTTGTGGTCTGATTACTGGCTGCCGTGTGGACATCTGGAGGGGTGGTTCACTTTCCGCCTCCTCCATTCCATTGGTCATCGTTTGGGATCTCGAGTTTCAGATATTATAGAGGGTGATCAGTGGTGTTTCCCATGGGAAATTGAGGAGCTGCTTTCTATCTGGGATTCTGTTGACTTCAGACCCTGACTAGGGGTAGCTGACAGTGTACAATGGATGAGGGACCCATCTGGGGTTTTCACCACTAGATCGGCATGGGAGACGATTCACAGTCGGATGAAGGAGGACTCCATCCATCATCTCCTTTGGTTTCAGCTTCACATCTCGAGGCATTCCTTCATTTCGTGGCTTGCCTCTTGCGAGCATCTACAGACATTTGACAGACTGCTGAGACATCGAGTGTAGGATGTTTGGGCTACTTGCATGTTGTGCGGGTCAGATGCTGAGTCGCATGACCACCTCTTCTTCACCTACAGCTACTCTGCTACTGTTTGGTCCAGGGTGTCCTCTAGCACCTCTTTTGCCTGGCCTACGCTTCCATGGCGTGAGTTTGTTCAGTGGGCTGCTACCAGGCTTTGTGGCCACGGGGTGGATCGGATCCTTGCCCGCCTTTGTTTCTCCGCTACGGTTTACATCCTCTGGTATGAGCATAACTTGAGGATTCATCGGTCCTAGTCCAGGCCTTCTGCAGTCATCACTGAGGAGATCATAGGATTGGTTCGCAGTCATCTGATTGCTACCCCTACACTTCGCGGTGCTCGTCGCCACTCACAGCTTCTGCAGGAGTGGGGGATTGAGCATTAGCTTGTGTTGAATTCATTTGCTTGTTCTCTTTGTTTGATCATGTTGATCGTTGATACATCTTACTTTGTTTCTTTCTTTGATTGATTCTTTGATGTAGGCCTTCTGGCCTTGGCTTGGGGTATGCTCCTCGTAGACTTGTACATTTTGATTATATATAGTATTTATCACTGATTTACCAAAAAAAAAAGAATCATACACTATTGAGATTGGCCATCAATATTTGCGTTAAGAATTCTAGTTCAATTAAATAGGCCATCATCATATGACACGCTCTTGAATTGAACTTTCTTAACACAATTGAGTGTCTATCATCTTTCTCAAGTTGTTCTCATGCTACCTTTTAAGCTGACTAAACATTTCTATCAAATGTTTGATCGTCACTACTATAGTCGACTTTTCAAGTATTTTAAACTAGAACACATTCGACATCTAATATCCAAATCATGCATTTGACTAACATATTAGTCTAGTAGAACATTCTAAATGTTCTTTCAACTTAGTAGACCTTTTTAACAGCAAACTAGAGAGCGTTGAGCATGTACTAAGTGCTCCACATGTATTAAGACATAATATATTTCAATGAACATAATAGAATATGCAAGTAACATATATTAATATTGATTGTAATGCAAAATATAACAAACAATCTAAAATTGAAATTATAATAAATACTTTTCTTATTTTTAGCAAACAATCAAAGCATAAAGTTCACTATCCTACACCCTCATGTATGCCATGGTGACCCAACCAAACTACCTAATACTCCCTTTCGGCGGGCTCGAATTGAGATATTAGTAGGGTGAGAACATTGCTTAATAAATATGTTTTCTTGTAAGCTCTTATTAAACATAATTAATACACCACACTTCCCTCAACCTCTAAGTTCATACAATAAAGGTCCCTGGGGAGGCTAACTTAGTACCTAGTCAAGTGTACACTGCTACTTAGACATCCATACAAGTCCACAATGTACTTCATGGCAGCATGGTTGTACCCATTTTCCTACACTTCTGTCTATCTCTAAGTGGTCTAACCTTGTACTCTACAAATGAACACCTTCCTCAAGGAGTAGTGCCCACCTACTGAACTAATGCAGCGCAAATAAGAAAATTAAGGAAACGGAAAGTTTGATAGCCTTCTTTTAGGTTCTTATTGCTAAAACAAGTAATAAAACAAGGGAAATTGTTAACTCAAATTCTCACAACCCGAGAATAGGAGAAAACTTTAAAACAATAAAAATATCTAGAAAATTGAACGCTAACTAAACCCTAGTCTTACTCTTCTTTAAATATAGGAGCTACTAAACCTAGAATAAAAGACTAAAAGATAAATAATAATCTACTAATCGAAGCTAAAGTCTCCTAATTGATGTTGACTTTTTCAATTCGGTTCGCCCTTTTGCGTCTCCCTTCTCTATCCACGTCTCTCTTCCATCTGGTCAAGTAACTCTTCTCGCCAAGAACCCAATCGACCAAGTAACCCACCAAAGGCCTCATAACTCGCCAAGGCTAAGTTGTGGCTGCATCACCTACTATACTACTAGACTGGTAGAGAAGACCAAGAGCATTCATTTCTAGAAGCTCACTTCCACTTGATGTTTTGAGTCTAGTGAACCTTTTAATTAAGTTTTAGTTGACTAACAAAGTACATAATCCACCTAACCTTCTCTGTGTGTGCAATGATGACCAAACTAATCTACCCATTAGCCCCCGACAGCGGGGTCGTACCGAGTTATAAGTAAGGTGAGAACTATTATCAATTAATATGTTTCCAAAACATAATTAACTCACTATTTCTACCTTGGTCTCCAAGACAATATTATCGTGCTCTAGGAGACTAACATACTATCCTAGTTAAGTGTATATCGTTGCCTAGTTATTGGTGCAAGTCAGTAAGATACTCAACGGCAACGTGATCGCATCTGTTTTCCAGTACCTCGATCTGTCCTAAAGAAGCTAACCTTGTATCTGTTAACAAATGCCCTCCTCAGGGAGTAGCGTCTATCCATTATACTACTAGACCATTGATGGAGGCCGTGAGGATTTAACTCCTGAACCTCGCTTCCACTTGAAATTTTAAATGGTAGATCTTTCTTTTATATTTAATTATCTCATAATCATCATTAGAATCATGTTCTAAATTTTATTTAACTATTAAATAATATCTTAATCATATTAGGTTCCTTTAGTTATCCAATCATATGTAATCTAACCTCATTAGATATTTTATGAGAACTTTCTCTTTTAAATAATTCAACTATTAAATTTTCTAATCTTATTAGACCAATTTGAAAAAAAATTCTCATACTCTACTAAATCTAATATTTCATATAGTTACATATTTAAATGGCCTTCTAACTTTATTAATGCCTTACAAAGTTAGATTAATTAAATATACTTCTAAAAATTTTTATAAATGATTATTATATGATCTTTGTTAAAATCTTATCCTAATAAATTATTTATTTATTTAAAAGGAATGTTTTAAAAAGAATTTTCACGGATGCTAGCATCATGTTGACGTCACAAGTTGTTTTTTGAATTAAAAAATAAAAAATTAATTAAAAGATCTTAATCTCATTAGATCGTAATATTTTTGAATAACTGAACATCTAATCTTATTAGATACTAATTATGATAATGTATATATCTAGATCACTCACCGAATTTAAATATCGAATCTTGTTATATTATTTAGAAATATATTCCCGCTAATTTTAATTGAAATTCATTCTAATTTAAAGACTTTAAATTTAATGAATAGGCAATCCCGTTACTAAACCCTTTTAGTAACAACAATCAGGTATTCTTTCCTTTAACGAAATTCTCAATTTCTTTGCTTGTGACACTTTATTATGCATAATACTTACAACATTCGTATTATGAATACAAATAGAGGTGGCTCTGACATGAATCGTTGGAAAATTTTAATTTCTAAAACTACAACTTTTCTAAATTACTTAGACTAGGCGCCGTAGAAACAAATTTAAAATTCTTTAATTTTAACTCTAAGGACCACTAATATAATATATATATATATATATAATGACATAGAGAATATTTAAGCATAATAAATGAGAAATTATAAGTATAACTAGAAATGCTAAAATTAAAGGAAAGCTTAAAAGGAAAAGAATTAGAAATACATGGATTGTAGACCACAATTGTTGCCCGAGAGGAATTACCAAAACCATGAGACCTTCTTCGCAATGACCCCTCGACACTCGAATTGTGGGATCCAAAAACTATTTACTGGGAAGAATTTCAAAGAGAAATTCCTCCTTTTTAATTTTTCAAAAAATAAAATTTTAAAAAAATATCGGATGCTAAATTGACTTCTTAAGAGCCCTATTTATAATAGGCCATGGGTAGAAAAAATACTAACTTTTTCGATGTGGGGCACGGATAAAGAAAGTAGAAAGCGCGTTTTAAATATCCTGAAAATGATGGCGCCTCGCTCAACATATTGCAAATACACATTTTATTATGGCTAATGACAAAATTAGTCCTAAAAACAAATGAATATCCATCATCAACAAATGAGAAACATAAGTCAAATTTAAGTGCAAAGCAAGTACATAAAGACAGTTCTTTAAAACCAAAACTGTACCACTAAAAACTAAGCTAACATGTCCCCCTCCTAAGACTGAAACGTACCTCCTGTCTTCTATGGTCAGTTATAGCTTTCCATCGTGCAGCCTCCTGGTTATCCTAAGCCCCTGCAACATATTGTGAATATGGCCAGTTAAACCTGAGTTCACACACTAGAAACCTGGTGGATTCTCAACTACGCATGATTGAATCAGATAAGACATCATACCTTCTCCAGATGGTTTCTTTGTTTTAATAGGAAGAGTAGTTAAGTACTCAGTGCAGTTTCTCTTCCAGTGACCATCCTCTCCCCAAATGAAACACTTTCTTTTTGAATGCTTCTTCTTCGTTGGCTTAGCTACTATTTTAGCAGCTTTTCCCTTTTTCTTCAACCCATACTATCTCCTTGAAGACTTTCTACTCATTGTCCATGGTGCATGGGTTAAGTGGACAGTCCCATTAGCCCTCGCCATCCCTTTATCTATTTGCACCTCCTTCATCAATTCAGGCAATGAATAAGCCTTACTATTCATCGCATAGTTCAACCTGAACAAAGTGAAGGTATCTACTAAGGAACTAAGAATCATGTTTTGTTGCAATTGCCTATTAATCTTCGCACCAAGGAACTCCAGTTCATTTAGATAAGCTATCATTTTTAAAACATGCTCTTGAATTAGGGTTCCTTCATATATTTTTATGAACATTAGCTTTCTCATCCGTTCCTGTCGGCTGCTTTATCTTGACCACCAATCATAAGATATTCCATCATTTTAGTTGCTGTCTTCATCTCACACATCTATGCTTGGGAATATTTAACACAGAAGCAAAGATATAACACCTGCCTAAATCATTGGATTTGGTCCAGCATTCAAAACAATGATCTAGCATTCAAAACGCTCCTTGATAGCAGTGGTCGCGTTATCAGCGTGCACTGGAGGATAGGTTCAGTTAAAACAAATTTATGTCCCTCATGTATTTGCACAATGTCTAAGTTCATTTTCTAATTAGAGTAATTTGGTCCTATGAGGACGTTGTTTTCAAGTATGAAATGTAGTGCACTAGCAGTTGTCATTATAACACTGTAAATATGTAAAATAAGATATTATGAATCATGCATCTATCTATGATATTTTTTCTTCCAAATTTGGCAGTCATTATTAATCAAGTATCTACTACATCAAAATACAATGCATGCAGTGATGATCCATACTAGCCACTTGTCACTCCCAATCGGCAGGGCCGTAAAAAACTAAGTGCAGTTGAGAACTTTTCTCCGCTGTTATATTTTCTTGTAAACTCTTACAAAATATTAATAATTGACCATTCTATCCTCAGTCTCTAAAACAATACAATAGAACTTTTCTCAAGTGTAAACCATTACCTGATCATTCATACAAGTCCACGAAGTACTTCACGATAGTGTGGTTGCATTCGTTTTCTTGCACTTGAATTCATCCTATTGGAAGTCCAACCTTGTATTTGGAAAATCGACATCATCCTTAGGAGTAATTCCGACCTCCTATACTATTGGACTAGTAATGAAGACCGTGAGTATTCAACCTTTAAACTTCGCTCCCACTTAATTTTTAGTAAATTAGTGGATTTTTGTTACCTATGATTATCTCATAACCCTTATTATAATATAATTAGAATAATTAAATTACCATCCTAATTTAATTAGGACCGCTTAAATTTTTGATTCCTTTTAAACTTGTTATTAAAGCTTCTCTTAATAACCTCACTTCAAGTCTTTAAAGGATTGAAATTATTTTTCTCGTCATCAATTCGTATTCTAATATATTTTCTTAATTATGCCTAATAATGTCCTCATACATATCATGAATAATCAGAGACCGGCTTTGATACAAATTGATGGGAGAATTTTAATTTTGTAAACTAAAATTTCCTAAATTTACTGATCAGGCATTGTGGAATCACAATTGGAAATTCTAAATTTTATATAATCAATGGTCTCTACTCTAATTGAAACATGACAATGCATAGCATGAATAGAAATAACAAGCAAAACTAATTAAATACGAATTTAAAAGAATTAATTAGGAATTACATACCTCGATGTAGACCGTAGTGTAAAGATGAAGTTAGAACGACACCGCCGAAGTCTTCTCCACAATTCCTCTTTACATCGGACATATGGGGCTCGTAAATCAAGAACTCTAAAACTATTTTAGAGAAAAATCTAGAGAACACTTTCTCTTCAATTCTCCAATTGAAAAAGAAGTATATGTGAATAATTAATCACTTGCTTTACCAAACCCTCTTCTAAATTTTTATACCTCAAAATATCAAGTTAATTTAAAATAAAATAAAATAAAATAAAGATTTTTGATAAGTCAAAATACCAAGAAATCTATCCAAAAAACTAAAAACGCTTAAGACTCAACCGGTCTTCACAACGCCATGGAGTGCCATGTGGCACCCCCTGATCCGTTCGCATCGTAAGACGCAGATTGCTGCCTTAACAGTGCCTCAATCGTGTGCTGACTGGGCCACGAAGAATTTCTGCATTTTTTTCCTTTTTTATTTTATTTTTCTAGTATAAATTTATCTCATGGATTTTCTTGATTTTCCAAAGGTGCTTATTATACAGGCTAGCGTAGGACCTCAGGGACAATTTGATTCTAGCTCCAAGTGGGTCAAATCTTATTATCATCCCTTCATAACAATTGATAAATACTTAATTTCACTAAATAGGTTTTACTGCACTCTTGAAATCAATATTATTACTCGTTAAATTTTCTATGATTGTTTACTAGCAATTAACTCCTCCATTGGATGTTCATGAGAAAAATAATTTAAACTACTATTATTATTCTTTCTCATATCTTCCTTCTTAGTTCCCAATTCGCCCTTGTCGAATAATTCACTTATACAAAGAAAAACTTTTACACTAATTCCAAATGTCATACATATGGAATGCTCTTACCAAAGTCTCTAGAATCAATTAGAATGCTTGCCAATCAACTAAGGGGACATGCTTATGTTATACATTCCTAGTAAAAATATTTGTTCCTGCTACACTTCATGATATTACCCAATGAACGTAAGATTTTAGGTCATGTTGTAACCTAATCTTTTTAGCACATCAAAACAACTAACATTTCGTGCACGAGTTCAGACTATTTCTTGAATTTAGAGTTATTGTATAAACATAATAAAATGACTTGCTTATTTCTAATAATAGTGTAGAAATGAGCAAGTCACGTGGTCCTATTTAGTGTAACACTTTAATGAGATACGCTAACATAACATTCTGGATCACTATCCACATAACCAAGACAAACTATTTAAATGTTACATTATAGCCTTAGCAGATAAGTAGTCCAAACCTGACCCTGACTCGAATTAAATAGTAACAATAAAAACAACAGACTAGTGCCTTAATGGCTCATGCATAAGCAGGGTCCTGGAGGGTTGGGGTGTACGCATCCTTACCCTTTCAAGGTGCTACCTTAAAGGGAGGCTGTGTTCGAGAACCCCTAACTTGAGAAGCATGGAAGCATAAAAGCATGACGGCAAAACACAGACAAGCAAGTATAACAAAAGCATAAAGCAACAAAAGGCGAATAATTGTAAGCTAGGCAAATAAAATGACTCCTAGCCAATTAAGTATGCAAAAGAGGTAGTCATATAAGCCTAGGAACACTAGTGTTAGCCAGAATATGCTGCTCTATTCTAAACCACTACATCGACAACCCCTATGCTTGCCTCTCCACTGAGCTTTATCTAAGGTCATCTCCTCCTGTAGGTTTAGGTGGGTGAGGTCATGTTGAATAGTCTCCAACCATCATTTTTTTTTGGCTTGCCTCTCCCTCTCCTACTGAGTGTAGTATAGAGTTGTTCGCATTTCCTGACCGGAGTAGTGGTTGATCTCTTCCTAACATGCCTAAACCACCTTAAACGTTTCTCCCTTAATTTATACTCGATTAGGGCCATGCCTAATTTGTCTCTTATGACGTCGTTCCTAATCCTATCTTTCCTTCTGTGTCCATAGATACACCGCAGCATCTTCATCTCTGCCACTTTCAGCTTCTGTGTATGACGTTGTTTCATTGGCCAATACTCTGCACCATATTACATAGTCGATCTCACTACCAGCTTATAGTATTTTTCCTTTAATTGAATTAAATATTACATAACATTTTAATATGTTATAAGTCTATCAGTGGTGTAATCTCCGTATCCACTAAAATAGATATACCAAATGTCATCTAATGACTATGTCCTTCTCATGGCACGTTGCTTGAAAGAAAATAACATCACATGCATGATAAACTCATAAACATAATTATGACAATAAACAAACTTTATTCTATAATAAAATTATCCATATTAATTAGGTTTCCAGGACACTAATTCTGACATGCTCTACAACCCTTGGCGTACTTGATGCAGTTATTGATCATGAATGGTCAATAGTATGCATAACGTCTGGTTAACCAATGAATCATGTTTTTAGCCAAATGGGATCCATAAGTCCCTTCATGTACCCTAACCATGACTAACATGGCCTTATCTAGGTCTAGGCACTTAAGAAGCACTCCACTGGCATCTTTTTTGTATAACTCCTTACATGCATCATCTAGGTGGTACCTGTCAGCTCTAATTTTTATTTTTCTATCCTTAGTGAACAAATGAGGATTTCTAAAATAGTCCCCTAAGGATTTTATCAAATCCACAAAAAGTTCAATACCGTTTTAATGTACCTTAAGTCAGTCAAGGGAAAATCTTGGGAATGCCTTACGTTTTGACATGATGGACTCAATGATTTCAAAGTCATGTCCAAAATCTTGGTTTTAATGATCATGGATTCCTCACACCAGCTCCTGGGCAACTTGTAGCCAAAAGCTAATTAAGTCAAGTTATTGGCTGCTTTGTTTTGATTATATGGCACGTACTCAATGTTAACCTCCTCAAATCTTTCTAATAGGCTTTGTACTATTGAGATGCATTTATTTAAGGTATCACTCTAGCATTAAAACTCTCCCTTCACTTCGTGAATTTCCAATTGTAAATCCCCTTCTATTTCTGTGCTAGGGATTCCCATTTCCAGAAGGGTCTCGAGGCCAATGATTTATGCCTTATATTAAGATCAAATGTTAGAGCATTTACCCATGAAGATGAGAACAAATTTGGTAATAGCCCTAGAGGATGATTCAATGATGATCCCCACCCCTGAGCTAGACTTAGTGTTTGGTCCATCAATGTAAAGTCTCCCTGGGGCTATTCAAATTACCAAAACCTCCCCTTGTTCACGGGTTGATTCTGCTTGTATGTTAGGATGGTCAGCCAAAATGTCCACCAAGGGTTGGCTTTTTAATGACTTTTGAGACGCATACACCTTTTCAAATTAAGCTAAAGCAATGCTCAATCTTTCTCTCACTAATGGTCTATCTAACATGTATTTGAGAACATATGTCCGAGTAGCTACATATGTAGTAATTGCGATAAAATAATGCCTTAGTTTCTCGGATGCGTAATACAATGATAAACATAATTTTTCAATGGAAGTATACTTTATTTCACATTCCTTCAAGCAACGACTCAGGTAGAACATAACTTGCTCAAACCCTTGCTCGTTGTCTTGCATAAGTCAACAGCCTATGGATTCAGTAAAGGAAGAAACACAAATCTTTAATGGTTTCCCCTAATTTGCTGTAATCAACACTGGTGGCCTGATGAAATATTCTTTGATGGGCTCAAAGGTTGCTTGACGTTGCTCCTCCCATTTAAAGTTCCTTTCAGACTTGAGTCTCAGTGGTGAGAAGACTTTAGTTTTTCCTACAACATTTGAAATGAATTGTCTTAGGAAATTGACATAACCTAAGAAACATTGAAGTTCCTTTGTATTTGAGAGCAGTTTAGCATTCTAAATGGCTTTTTTCTTATTCTTATCAATCTCAATCCCCCTCCAGTGCACAAGAAAGCCTTGAAAATTTCAAGCTCATACCCCGAAGGCACACTTTGATGGGCTCATCTTGAGATTGTGGCTCCTCATTCATAAGAACACTCTTCTCAAATCTTCCAAGTGTTCAATTTGGAATTTTGATTTAACCATGATGTAATCTATATAGATTCCATGATCTTGCCAATGAGATCATGAAAAATCATGTTGATGGCTTGTTGTTAGGTGGCACCAATGTTCTTTAGCCCGAATGGCATGACCATGCATTCAATGGTTCCTATCTGTATTGATCCAGGACACCTAAACTCAATTTTGTGGGTGTCCTCCGAAGCTATCATGACTTGGTAATACCCACAATACCCATCCATAAAGGATAATACCTCTAGCCTTGAGGCTGAATCAATGAGAACATTAGCAATAAGCATGGGATATTTATCCTTTGGTGTAGTTGCATTCATGTCCTACAAGCCAATATAAACTGTGATTTTCCATTTTTTTTTTAACCACAGGGACTATGTTAGCTATCCATTCAATGCACCTACATGTCCTGATAAATTTTGCATTTATGAGTCTCCCAATTTCCACTTTGACCAAATTTATAACCGCTTCGAACATCCTTCATTCAGCCTGAATCATGGGCCTTTTTATCCAGTTATCTTTTCATGAACCTTTTGAAGGTGACACAATCATAGGTCGATGCTCTAGTGTAATGTGCCACTTGAAAATCTTGTCTCCCATTTCAACAGAACTTTTTGGGTGCTCCTTGGTCTAATAGTCTTTTGAATAAGGCATTGGCTACAACCAACCTTTCCCCATGTGCGTTCATCCTGCACAGAATTTGTTTTAGCATCGTAGATAACTCGAGGCTTAAACTTGTATGAACGAATGGGTTTTATCGACACCAATTTCCCCTTCTTCAGGGAAGATAAGTTCCCTTACCTTAATGCCATCCTCGACTACATTCCTAAGGATGATGCATTTCTTTGTTGAGTGGGTGAAAAAAATCGTACCATTTACAATAAATTTTCCCCCTTAAGGAATTAGGATGAGGCATCTTATGTTTTCCTTTTAGTTTATATTTGTTATATTTTTTAAGCTAATCAAATATTATGTTAGCCCTTGAGAGTTTAAGTGAGTAATTTCTTAAATCTTTGGACTGGTTAGGCTTCTTAGCCCTGATATCCTTTTTTACCAAAGGATAGGAAAGGGGGTCCTTTGACATTCTTAACAATGTCAAGTTGATATCGAAGAATCTCTTGCTCGTATATTACCTTGTGTATTAATCCCCATACATGCTATTTTTCCCGAGGCTTTCTTCTTCCAAGGAAGCCTCGTATCTAGTGGCGCATTCAACTAGTTGGAGCAGACTAGTGGAATTTCATCCCTCAAATTTCTTTGTGAACTCACTATTCAAGTTGTTTAAGGCTAGCTTGGAATACTTCAGTTTGAGGAGAGCCACAATACATTTCAACCTGGATCTCTTAAATTGATTAATGTAGTCCTCCATAGACTTTCCTGGCTTTTGTCTCAATCGAGCTAGGTATCACATGGAGATCCCTAGTTCCATTCCTTGGAATTGGGTTGGAAATTTTCTTCTATATTGTCCCAATTATATATAGAGTTAGGTGGTAGATATATATACTAGTAAAAAGCAGTCCATGTTAGAGAATTAGGGAATAGTCATAGCTAAGGATTATATGCTGCTTCTCTACATTGGTGTGGACCCTGGCCCTTAGGATATTTTATTTGGTAAAGAGTCGCCACTTAGTTTTGCTCAAAATTCAGAAAAGTACATCAAATAGTAAAAATGACTCCAATATATGGTCTAACATGACATGTAGGGTACGTGGACTATGTTAAAGAGTGGGAAGGTGTTAGGCACCAACTTCCCCTAGTTACAGTCGTGACTTCTACCCTTGTTATTTTCGAAGTGTGATTGGTGACCACTCATGTGACTTTATGGTGATTTGATCAAATTAAAGAGTTTTTGATATACACCAAAAGTTGCGAAATAATAGCTTATGAGAGATAGAGAAACAAAAATATTTAGGATATGAGTTATACATTACAAGGACCATATAGAGAAAGATTATCATGTAATAAAAATATGACAATTAGTTGAGAATTATAAATCATGTAGAAGTACGAAAAAGACATCATGCATCACAAGGGAGTTCAACATGATGCAAAAAGATCATATTCGGATGTATTATCCTAAGTAACATGTAACGAAAATGACAGGACTAACTGCTAATTAAGAAACGAGGATTGAGGATCCTTTTAGAGGGTGTATTGGATGGATTAAATATTTGGGGAAATATGAATTTAATTGAGGTGGTGATGGTGGATGTAGTAATAATATAAGTACTCTTGAAGGCGATGGTAAAGGCGATGGTAGTGACAATAAATTTTCTTTTGAAATTAGGAATTTGTTTGCACAGAGAGAGAAAGGGTGAAAAATTAGGGTTCGGGATTAAAGGATTAAATTTGGAGTTTGTTTATACGACATACGAATTTGGTTTGCTTGCTTTAATCCTCTTTAATAAATTTGATATAATTATAAAGTCATGTGCTGATATAAAACTAGGCTATTTTAGAGAAGACCACCCAAACTTATAGTTTTCCAATATCACATGGAGAGTGAGAGATATGAGAAGAGAACTGGATGCAAATTATGGTCAGAAATTATAGATTGAAAAAGTTAACTGTGGGAGATTAGAAGTAGAAGATTTACTATAGTATGGAATTTTAATTTGATGTTTGCTTTATTATACTCATGAAGATGATGTGAATGAGGTTCAAATTTGTTGAATGTGAGATTTAAGTCTATGTAGGAGAATTTTATGCTAGGAAAATTTTATATTGTAAGTTTAAAATTTACTAAGCTATAATAATTAACTATTTATGGTTCTTTTCAATTTGAAGTCTATAGGAAAAGCAATTGATGGATGGTCAAAAGAGTTGGATAAATTTGCTTAGGATTAGTCAAGAATTTATAAATGGAGTGTGGAACAATACATAAGTACTACAAAAGGTATTCCATCTTTAGATAATAGGATCAAATGTTCATGAAGGAAATGTGGTTATGTGGTGTTTCTTTAGCCAGATATGGTTGGTGAGCACTTAGTTTAGGAGGGGGTTCATAAAATTTTTTTGATTTTCCATGGAGATGAGTTATTATCTATTGGTGTTAGTTGTGAGAGTAATGACGATGTTGAGTTGGATGATCCACTTGATGATATGCATGAGATGTTAAATGATGCATTTGGGTTGTCAAGCTATAAGAACCATGTGGATGAATCTAAAGAAGTGGATAGGACATACATTAGATCAGAAGTTGAAAAGTTTTATAATTTGGTGGAAGATGCAGGGAAACAAGTGTATTCTAGGTGCAAAATGTTTACACAGTAATCTTGCATTGTTTGCCTTTACCAAATGAAATGCCTTTGTCGTGGGAGTGGTACATCATTGAACGATCTTCTAGATTTTTTCATTGATTTTCTCCTAGAAGGGGCTAACTTGCCCAAAACCATCCATCAAATAAATAAAGACCATATCTGATTTAGGTTTGGGCTACTCCAAAATAGATGCATGCCCTAATGGTTGCATGTTGTACTAAAATCAGAAGCTAATGATTCCGCATGCTCTGAATGTGGAGCTTCAAGTTGGAAGAAAGTAGATGATGGGAAAACTAAGATTCTAGCTAAAATTTTATGTCACTTCCAATTAATACTTTGATTAAAAAGGCTTTTCATGTCTTGAAGAACATCATGTTTAATGAGGTGGCATGAAAAAAGTCATAGCCAAGATGGGAAAGTAAGGTGCCCTATTGATTCAATGGCCTGGCAGCATTTTTACATAAAATATCCAGAGTTTGCTAAGGATTTTTGAAGTATTAGGCTTGGTTTTGTAAGTGATGGCTTTAACTCTTGTAGCACACTAAGTATTACTCATAGTACATGTTGGAATTTGGGGGTAGTGTACTTCAATTTTGATGTCTTATGAAAATACCTCTAACCTACATAGGAAATTAAAAGGAGGGGAGCATTTGTTTAAATACTTCCTGGTCACTATATTTGGTAAAGTCTTGTGGGCCTAGAGTGGGCTTGGTGGGCCACACACTTGAGTTCGTGCACCCCGCCCTACCAAACCGGCCAGCGCATCGTGATGTACTATGGATTTTTTCTAACCCGAACTTTTATTTTTATGGCCATTGTTTTTGTTTAAATTGTCATAAAAGAACTCAAGGTGAGTTCTTGTTTTTGGGTTGTGCTCGGGGCCTTTGGCTCGAGCTATCTTAGTTGAACATGAGGGTGCTACCTCGAGGTACTATTGTGTGACTAGTCTCAAGGCTTGAGCCTACAAGCTTGAGCTTGAGTACGCATTTTAACTAAGTCAATTCTCGCTCTTTTCATAAACCGTTTCTATACATAATTGAAGCCAGATTTTTAGGCTCTCCCACATCTGTCATTTTCCTTGTTTTAGGCAGTTTCTTAGCCATGATCTTTTCCTTAAAAGAACAAGGATTTTCCTAGAAAATATACCATACGTTAGGGTTTTGTTTAACATGCAGAAAAATACGAATTACTCAGAACTTCTTCTTCTCGGTTTTCTATCCCTCATAAATGCAATCCTTTCTCTCCTCCATTACTGAGCAAGTTGGGGCATATTCCAACCCATCTACCCGGAGTACACTACTGAAATGGGTGTCGTATTAACCCAGGGGATCAGAGTGCCGTTCATCCCACTCTACCTTTGTGAGGGCCTAAACGACTTAGGGTAGTGGGCGGCTCAGTAAGTTCTTTGGTTCGTTCTTTCCCTTATGTTGTTTATTTTTCAGTCACTCTCGTAACCTCGAGATCACTTTAATTGTAATAAAGAGTTGTATTTTGATGGCTCATGGACCCTATTTCATCAACAATCTAAGTCATTTATTAGAATGAGTAATCATAATATAATTCACGTGCGTTTTATTATTCATGATATGTCGAAAACAAAGTCCTTGGATGGGAAGAACTACAAGATGTGGGTTGACAAGGTGGAGTTCTTCCTAGGCCAAATAGAGGTTCATTATACTTTATTTAGTGATACAGCCCTCCTAAGGTCCAATAAGGACTTCGAGAAAGACAACCACACTTGTAGGGGAGCACCTCTTCATAATATGATAGCACCTCTTTATTAAAGTTATAGTAATATGGAAACTATTAAGGAAATATGGGAACCACTGTTAAACAAGTATGGCTGAAATGATAGTGCGGCTAAGAAATATGTTTGCAATAGGTGGTTAACTTTCACCGTGGTTGATGAAAAACCTATACTTAACCAAATCTATGAATGCGAAACTTTATGCACTAATATATGAAATGATGGCATTAGGTTTGGTGAAACATTTAAAGCTAATTGCTTAATTGAGAAACTGCCTCCCTCTTGGGAAAATTACAAAGCAAAAGCACAAAAAGAAGGATATGACATTGCAGGAACTAATCTCCCATATTAACTTGGAAGATCAGAAGCACAAACAAGTCAAGGGGAAGTCCTCTGAGCACTCCTCCTTAGCAGCTAACCTTGTTGAATCTAGAAAAGCAGGAAAGAAAGGTAAATTCAAGAAATCTTAAAACCAGGATAGATCTAATGCTTGAGAGCAAGGCTCTAGCAGCAAGCAAGGGCAATCGCAAGGAAAGAGGCCAATGAACAATACTGATGAAAGCCAAAAAAAACAAAAGGAACTTGCTGTGGCAAGTGTGGGCACACTTCGAGGAACTATAAGAAGGGATTTGGACCTGAAAGCACATAGAATACAAGCTCTAGGCTAATCTCACTGAGAAAGGAGACGTGTTTGTTTTCATTATTTCAAAGGTGAATATAGTTAGGAACACGGTCGAGTGGGTTGTTGATACTAGTGCCACGAGGCACATCAGCACCAATAAGGACGTATTCCATGAATATGAGAAAGCCATTGATGGGAAGAAGGTGTACATGGACAATTCCAATTGGTCCTCGTCCATGGCAAGGGAAAGGTCCTTATAAAACTCAACTCTAGAAAATCTATGTGTTTGTAAAATGTGCCGCATGTTCCTAATCTGCGTAGGAATCTAGTCTTTGGTGCATTGTTAAACAAAGCAGGTTTTAAGTTAACCTTTTGAGTCTGATAAGATGATTCCTACTAAGAACATAAACTTGATAGGGTTAGGCGTTTGTAAAGGTGGTCTATTTGTTTTTGATGTTTTGAATGATGTGAATAAAACCGACATGAGTTTTGCTTACATCGTTGAATCCTTGGATTTGTGGCATGTTGTGCTTGGACAAGTAAACTATAATTCGGTTAAGAAACTTAAACAAATGAGTTTAATTCCTTATTGTGATGTAAACGAACCTAATAAATGTGAAATATGTGTCAAGGCACCCTAAAAACTCATTGAACAAGTCAATTGAAAGAACGTCAACGCTGCAAAAGCTAGTACATACTGATCTAGATGACTTTACGCGCACCATTAGTAGCGGTGGTAAAAGATATTATTTTCCATTCATAGATGACCACTCGAAATTCGATATGGTGTATCTCTTAAGTACAAAAGACAAGACTCGGGAAATGTTTCTTAAATATAAGGCTGAAGTTAAAAATTGAACTAGACCATAGGATTAAGAGTATTAGGCTTGATAAAGGAGGTGAGTATGATGCTACCTTGCTTAAGAAACATTGTGAAGAACTTGGCATAATTTATGAACTCTCAGCCGCTTATACACCTCAATGAAATGGGATAGCTAAAAGGAAAAACAAAACCCTTAAGGACATGATGAATGCTATACTAATAAGCTCAAGCTTACCCTCGCACTTGTGGGGGGAAGCCATGTTATCTGCTTGTCACGTACTTAATAGGGTTCACATAAAAAGTTATATAAGATTCCTTATGAATTATGGAAAGGTCACGCGCCTAACCTAAAATACCTTAAACTGTGGCGTGTCTAGGAATGGTTGGGGTTCCTGAGTTTAAAAGAAGTGAAATAGGTCCTAAAACTACAGATACTATCTTTGTTGGGTATGCCGTAAAAAGTGTGAAATATAGGTTCATGCCAATTAATGACTCGAGCCTTGGGCTTGGTAAAATTACGGAATCTCGAGGTGCTGAATTCTTTGAGCATAAGTTTCACAAGAAAGAATCTATGCATTATTCGCTACCTAATTTTGTGCCAGTAGCATCTGCATCACCATCTAGTTACGTGCTCCCTTAACTCGAGGTTCAGGAACTTAGAAGAAGTAAGAGGGCTCGAACTGAGGCTAGTTTTGGACTTGACTTCATAACTGCTTTCTTGCCTAAACATCATAACTTTGATGAACATGTTGTGAGTGCATTTATGCTAAAGGAAGATCCCAAAACATATGATGAGGCCATGAGAATTAGTAATGAATTCAACCATATAAAGAGCTATAACGGTTGGGTGTTAGTAGATCGTCCTAGAGGATGCAAACCTATAGGGTGCAAGTGGATATTTATAGAGAAACTGAAGACTGATGAATTCATAGAGAAGTTTAAAGCCACGCTACGCAAAATGTTATTGTTAGTAATGACTCAAAAGGGGTAAAAAGTGCAAATAATAAAGAACTAAACCTAAGGATAGATTTCCGGTGTCAATACCAACATAAATAAATTATGTTGGTATTAAAAAATAAATGTTGTTGGTATCGACTAGCTCAATACAAACTGAAATAAATGTTGTTGGTATCAATTAGATCAAGGCCAACGCACAAAAAAAAAAAAAAGGGTTTTGCTAGTATCGACTATATCAATATGAATAGATGCATTCACCAATAGAGAAATTTTTTGTTGATAAAATTAAAACTTAGACTTATACATATTGTTATTAGGGGTAATTTAAATGTTAATATCATGAAGTTTAATATATTAATTTTATAGTCCTATTTGTGAAATAATTTTTTAGTTAAAAAAGTTGAAAGTAATTAATAAAATCATCTAAAAGACGATGTATAGCTGTGCAAATAGGCCCTGCTTTTATTGTTTCTCACCATCATCTGGACTATTTTATGAAATGTATGTAACTTACTGTACTATACTATGTCACAAAATTTGTAAACTAAAACATTAGTACACTAATGTTTATAGTGCTAATAAGTTAAAATTTATCCTATATTTTATATTCTATTGTTTTCAAATACTTAAATTAAAATAATAAAAATATTTAATACAATTTTATTTTCCCTCCCTATTTTCATTTTCCCCCTATACTATAATTTATCACTTATTTTATTCTTTGTACCATTCTACTAATTTTCCCAACACTAAATCCTAAACTGTACAAAACAAATCCTTCATTCCCAACTAGTTTTTTTTCCCTGTGCAATGCACATGTAGTATTTGCGGTGTACGTTTTTTGTGTGGTTGTGAAAATGTGCATTAACCAAAACAAGTGCTATGTAAGTTAGAAAAAAAAAAAACAAGCTATAGTAAGTCTGCAACTCCTTTTACAAATGATAAGAAACATGATGCCAGATTAGATTATTGTTGTGTTTGCCTTCATTGTTGCGTCCTATCAATTTTCTTCGGTCCCCTATATTGAAAGTATATTGTTATTAGATCACAACATTTCCCTTTAAATTAGTAAAGCACAATTTGTTACTTACCTCGATATTTAGTGCATTTGTCTTATTTGTTGTACGCTCTTTGTATGACAATAGTGTAATTGGTTGTTGTTTAACCATCATATAATGACATTTTTCTTTTCTAATGGACCTCGGTAACGAACACCATGTTTGGGTTCTCTTTGTTGCCATTTAGTGGAGGTTTGATAATGAATATCCAACTATATCCTACTAATCCGTCTAAGTAGCAGGACAGTAAGTATTGTCCATATTCTTGTATCGGTAAGCATCAATTTGGTATTATATGGTTCATTTGTTTTTGTTGTAGATGATTTAGATGCATACCTATGCTACGATCATGTCAAAGTGTTTAGCTGTGCTCTGGTTAAGCATTCTGCTTGTTTGCCAAATATTGTCATTTTCATTTTAGTTCTCTGTTGATCCCGAACAACAGCCTTAAGGTTGGGCTGAGTGATTGTACACCTGCGGGCATACTAAGCACTCACCCAAATTGGGTCAGATTTTCAGGTTGGGGGTTCTCGGAAATAGTCTCCCGCATGGGCCTCAATCTAATGGGGTAAGACTGCGTACATCGTACCCCTCCCAGACCCTACTTGAGCAGGATAGCCTGGGGCACTGGGTATGTTGTTGTTGTTGTTGTCGATCCCGAACAACACCCTTGATACGTAACCTATTGTGCGAGCAAAGTTAATATGTTATATTGCGTGCATCTTTATTTAGTAAATTTGAATACTTTTTTTTTCCATAATGGCAATATTGTTGGAGCACTTATTGCAATGGTACTGGCCATTAACTAATGTGACTTTTTTTTATTATAATTTTGGCATGCCTTGTAAGTTTTGACGTTCTTCATGTCTATAATTGTAATACGGACACATAATTTTCATACGCGTTTCCTATAAAATTGTGTTCCAAATTAGTTAGCAATTGTTTGTAATTGTTTTGAAAGTAAGGATTGTTTATATGAACTATTGTATGAAGTTTTGGTATTAAAAATGTAGCTCACATTGGGCTTGAATGCATTTTATGATATTGTTATGTTCTCCACCCTGAAATATATCTTTGACCGGATGATGCTAAGGTTTTTGTGCTGCCACCACCTTATTCGTTTTTGTGCTTCCTCATTATTTGCATACCTATTATAATGCGTCAGTCACATGCAAGTTTCTTTTATGCATGAACAAAATTTTAATAGTTTTGCCAGTAACTTACCAGGCTAGATATTTCGAAGTATTAGGATGTTCAGGATTGATTAGCAGCTACAGTTATGCAGTTGTTGTCACCTATGGTCCTTTTGGAAGGTTAACGTATATGTTAGTTGTGTGAGCATTAGAAACCTTTGTTGATTATTGTAGTATCTATGGTACTCTAAAAGCATACCAGGGAAGTCTTTAACTGCTACTTGGGATCCAAGTAGCATGTTTTGCCTTCCTAAGTGTGTGAAGAGGTAGTTCCCTTCTTTGAAATGATAGAAGTAGAGTACCCAATCTATATGCATAAGTGTTTGAGAGTAGAATTTTTAGTACTATTGTCATTGTTGGATATGCTATGGAGGTTGCACATAATGCAATAATTACAAACTATTGTTTACCTCATATTGCACAATAGGAGTTCAAGAACGATGCCTCTCGTTTGTGCTGTCATTGTAAGAGGAGATACGGCGATCACTGTTCTAAGTACATCTGCAGTTTGTTTTAAAAAAGTACCACATGTTTGAATGTTTATGTGTGACTTACCAATGTATGCATTGGCATGTTTACATACGCCGGGACATCTTCGTATTTTACCCTATTCGCCTTTTATAATGGAATGTCAAGACACTGTTATTCAGAAATGTGTTGTACTACCGTTAAAAGGTCGCATTTTAATTGGTAGTTGTGGCATGTTGTGTGCGCACCATTGTGGGGGAGAACTTGTAGGTGTTGTATTGAATATGCCTGTCCCAATTGAAAGATGTATTCGCAAGCCTGATGGTGATGTCACTCTTGATACTGTCACATACAATTGGCCATGGTTGAAAACTGGCTATGGTAGGTAAACTCCGATGGTGTGTAATGTTTGGCCTTGACTCTTGTTTATTATCAATGCGATAGCCAATTTGAAAGGAAATGTCTTCTCTTGAATGAAATTGGGCTTTGATTTGACGTTGGTGTCATCTCAATCTGGAGTATCAAAACCGTGTCCCCAATGTTTCTTCCTATTATTATTCTTGCTTCAATAACTTTATTACCCAGTTTCTCATCATTAATCTTGTTCATTTACATAGGCTTGCCAATGGATCAAGATTGCATAGTAACATTATCGGGTCTCCAACCTTTAGTTGCGAGTTATGGTTTGGTAATCCCGATATTTGTAGCGAATGTAACATTTTCGAAGGATGCATTGCGGCATGTTGTTCTGTGTTGTCACTAGAATGTAGTTTATCCACACTTAAGTATAATAAGGAAATTCCAGGAAGTATAGCCAACAATTTTGCATTAAGTTCATCCACATCTTTATTAGTTGGTACTAAAATAGCATGATTCTGTAAGTAGATGATGTCTTTGTAGTTGTTGGTCAAGTCTGGGTAAACAAATTCAATCAACCACTTCATTCCTTCATCATCATTGTTTAGTAGAAATTTCTTAGGAATCTTTATCCAGTCTGGCTCACTCACTTCAGAATAAGATATACCGTCTATTTTTCCTTCTCCCAGATGAATTATCCAGTTTACAAACTCTGTGTAGCTGTTGTCTATAATATTATGTATATTGTACCTTCTCAAACGCATATTGGTCTTGAGTGGAAGAATATGCACATGCTCCCAAAAACTTGACTTGTGCAATGTTGTAGCAACAATGTCCGCGCGTGTTCCCTTATGCACCACCTGGAGAATTTGGCCACACTTGCTCTGGTAGTTGTGTGCCAATTCAGTAGTAGTTTGCCCCAATAAATCTGAATGAATATGGCTCACGTCCGTCTTGCACGTTGGTGTCTGTTTTCCCTCCCATTGATGTGAATGACATAAGGGAGTTGTATGTGTGAATATCTGTCATGAATTGCAGATCTTGAAGTGATGCGTGCATGTAGGCTGGTATTTTGCGGCATATATTTACTCTAGCGCTACTGCAACATAGATTGAACACTGGACTTTGTTGTGTGTTTTCACGTGTCCTTTCCGTCAACCACATCAAGGCATCACAATGTGGCACTTTGTCTGTCCAGATGCGAAGGTCCATCTATTTTCCATCCTTGTTCAAGCCCTATGTGGTCCTATGAACACTTTGTTTTTTCAGGTGTGAGTCGTGTTTGAGATTTGTGAAGTTAAAGCAAATGGCACAACTCATGTGGAATGAATAACTATTTATGTTATCGCTTGGGTTGGCACATATAAATTTCTGTGAGAAGGCAATGTTCAATTAGGTCAAAGATGTACTTAATAAAAAGTAATAACTTTGTCAAAATATAGATAATGTAGTAACTTTTTTTCCTATAATATAATTATATTTTATAGATATTTCTTGCAAACCATCAGTATCTTGTTGTTTTTTTTTATGTCATACATAGTTTTTGCATAATTTTTCAATGTAACACCTAAGTTTGACATCTTTAGAATCCAATGTTAAGAAATTAATGATGTAAATATAGTATGTATATTTATATCTTGGTACCTTGATTTATGTGCTCCATGATTGTGTTAGTAGGCTAGTCATTTGGCAGAATGTCTGTTACACTCTGCTGCTGCTCAATGTTAATGTGTTTATGTGCCACCTAGATCTCATTATATGTACAAGGCAGCACTTCTTGCTAGGATGGTTTCTTTGTACATCTTGCCTATGTCTTTTAATCGGTAGCGCAACATCTAAAATGTATTTACAAAAGCTTCAATTCCATTTATTTTTTTATGTTAATTTTGTAAATGCTATATATTTTCTTCTTCGCCTTTAACTCCACTATAGTTTATGAAATGTAATATTCTGGTACCTGCGATTACGTGCTCCATGTTTGTTAGCTAATTTGGGCATTCGACGTATTGTTTCTTGCCCCCCCCCCCCCCCCCCTCTGGTGACATAGGATGGGTCATTTGTACTTCTTGCGCATGTGCTTCAATAATCGGTGCAAAATTTGAAATGTTGTAACAAAAGTTTTAATTCCATTTGTTATGTATTGTGTATTCCATATATGTTATATATTTATTTTACATTAGGTATTTTGTTACCTTGAATAAAATGTTCCATGCTGTAATAAGTGGGTTGGTAATTTTGTCCATTGTTTTCTGCACCAACCCCATGCTCAGTTTCAATGCCTTCTGGATGCACTTCTTGCAATCTCATTTGTAACGGGGACGGTGTCTTTGCAATGTTATCACTGAAATGTTAGTTCCACTCATACAAGGCTTATAACGTAATTGTATGTTGACATTTTGTTACCTGGTACGACATTGTGCATGGTGAGGTCTCTGGGCTCCTCATCTTGCCGATAGATCGGCACAATATCTCCTCCTTCACTTGGAATGGCATCTTGGAATATGCACCCCTCATTATGTGTACATGGGAATACTTCCATTTCCAGCGTTGTTGGATTGTTGACCAGTGTTTTGTGCGTTCGTACTCCACAACTCGGTGCGAAATCTGTATTTTGGACATAAAAGTGTAAGTTCCATATATATTTGAGTGTGAAGTTTATTAGCAACATATATTGTATTTGTACCGAGGATCGTTTTTACCTTGAATGACATTTTCTATGTTCATTTCAAGTGGTTCCATATTATGTTGATTGATTGGTTTGCTGTGCCCTTGCCCATTGACAATGCGTTTGTGACCTATGTCATTGTCAGCTTATGTAGGGGGCTGTATAGTATTGCTTGTGCATTCTCTAGGGCGAGTATCCTTCCCCTACTATTATTCAGTACTCATGCCCTTTGTTTGTTTTGTAAAATAGCCATTCTGACACATTGTGCTTGTTTTTGCATCGTTTGTCTATGCAATGTCACTTGAGCGGTTGTAGAACCGTTTGTGCCAGCGAGATGTCATCAAAATCGTCTATGTAATCTTGTAGCCATAAATTGAAGCTGTTGTTCATTTCCCATTAAGTCCTACATTTTTGAAAGTCGAGTCAATGTACGCCACATACTAGAATGTTAGTTTTAGGTAAATGAAAGGCGAAAGAATATATGCATGCTTCTACTTCCTGAAAGAATTTTACCCCCAACGTTTGTGTATTTTGATTGTGTATGTTTTTCCCATGCAATGCACAGATTGCTTTTGTTTCACACATTATTTGTACTTGATGTTTCGTACAAATAATGAAGCGAATTCGATTTCTACTGCTGCAAATCTTGGTTTGCATACGTAAACATCATTCAACCAAAGTACAAAACTGTATGTTAATCAAAATACTTTTTTATGATTCTAATCATCTCACATAACTAATTTGGTTAATTTATTTATATTGAACAGATAGTTATTATTTGACAATCAGTGTCTATTATGATTGTATTTCACTAATTATGTTTAGAAGGTGCCGATGGTTTTCGATTGAAGTCATCTTAGGTTTCAGATGAATGAAGTTGTTACATAAGCAAAATTAACATCTTATTGTAGTCATATTCTCCATTTTAGATAATTAATTTTCACTATTTCCCCATAAAATCTAATTCCATTGAAATGGTTATGACATTTGGACAGAAGTTATTATATAAACACATGTATAAAATGTTCGTAATTACATATGTAACTACTTGAATTAGTAAAAAGTTGCATGATTAATTCACAACAGTTAAGTGGCACCGAACATTTAAAAAAGGGGTCAAAAACCCTAAAAAATGGAACTGCCATAATTTATATAAATTACTAATTAGGACATATTATGCAATTTATATGTATTTTCTTTTCTTCAATTTTTAGTGAGAAGTCATCCTTTAATTCTACTAAAATTTTGTTCCTTTCGTAATTTACTATAGTGTGAATTGCATATATTGATCATCATTTGTGGAACTTAGAAATAATTTAGTTCAGTTATTACAAAATTCACCTTCTACATAATGAAGGACTTTTTTTTTTTTTTTTATAGATCTTTATACTGCAATATGGTAAGATAATTTTTGTATAGATTTTCCATGTTAAGGATGTAAATTCATCTTAAGGAACAAACAAATTTTCAAATTTAGATATATAGAATAATTCAAAAATCCAAAATTTATGTAATTTATTAATTATCACATGTAAAAATTCACAACCACAAAGTATAGTACAAAGAAAATACTACCCATGCATTGCACATGGAAGAAACCTAGTAGATCTTTATTGTGCAATTTTCAAACTATAACATTTATATAAAAGCAATTTTTAATTAATTCAAAAGAGATAAAAACTAAACTCTCCACCTTCAATATTAAAATTATGATAATGAATGACAAAAATCCACAAAAATTAAACTGTCATAATTTATATATTACTAATTAGGACATATTATATAATTTATATGTATTTTCTTTTCTACCATTTTAAGTGAAAAATCATCCTTTAATTCTACGAAAATATTTATTTCTTTCGTAATTTACTATAGTGTGAATTAAGTACATTGAACATCACTTATGGAACTCAAAATAACTTAGTTTAGTTAATACAAAATTCACCTTTTATATAATAAAGTACTTTTGTATAGATCTTTATAGTGTAATATTGTAAGATAATTTTCTTCCATTTTAAGTGAGAAATCATTTTTTTATTTTGTTGAAATATTGTTCCTTTCGTAATTTACTATAGTGTGAATTACATACATTTGTGGAACTTAAAAATAATTTAGTTCAGTTAATATAAAATTCACCTTCTACATAATGTAATTTTGTGTTCATCTTTATATTTAAATATGGTAAGATAATTTTTGTTTAGATCTTCCATGTTAAGGATGTAAATTCATTTTAAAGAACAAACATTCCAAATCTAAATATATCAAACAATTCAAAAATACTAGCCAACAACATTATAAAATTAAACTTTCATAATTTAAGTAATTTACCAATTATGACATATTATGTAATTTTTGGCTATTTTCTTTTCTTCCTTTTTTTAGTGAAAACTCATCCTTTAGTTCTATTGAAATCTTTTAAACTCTTGAAATTATGTAATAAAATAATTATTTAAATAAAACCTTAAACTGAATGATAAATAAAATTAAATGGCCCTAAAAATATCATAAAAACTAAACTCTCTACCTTCAATATCAAAAGTATGATAACCAACGACAACCATTTAAAAAAAGGGGCCAAAAACCCTCAAGAATTAAATTCTCATAATTTATATAATTTACTAATTATGACATATTATCTAATTAATATGTATTTTCTTTTCATCAATATTACATGAAAAATTATCCTTTAATTCTACTGAAATATTGTTCCTTTTGTAATTTACTATAGTGCAAATTACATACCTTGAGCATCATTTGTAGAACTTAAAAATAACTTAATTAATTAATACAAAATTCACCTTCTACATAATGAAGTACTTTTGTATAGACCTTTATAGTTTAATAGTGTAAGATAATTTTTTGTATAGATCTTCCATGTTAAGGATGTAAAATACATTTTAAGAAACAAATAATTTTCCAAATTTAAATATATCAAATAATTCAAATATATTGCCAAAAATATTTTAAAATTAAACTTTCAAAAATTTATGTAATTTATTAATTATGACAAATAAAAAGTCACAACTACAAAATATAGCACAAAGCAAATACTACCAGTGCATAGCACAGGGAAGAAACATAGTCGATCTTTATATTGCAATTTTCATACTATAACATTTATATAAAAGCAAATTTTAATTAATTCAAGATAAAAACTCAACTTCAATATCAAAAATATGATAACAAATGACAAATATTTAAAAAAAGGGCCCAAAAACCCTCAAAAATTAAACTGTCATAATTTATATAATTTACTAATTAGGACATATTATATAATTCATATGTATTTTGTTTTCTTCCATCTGAAGTGAAAAGTCATCCTTTAATTCTACTTAAATATTGTTCCATTCGTAATTTATTATAGTGCGAATTACATACATTGAGCATCATTTCTAGAACTTAAAAATACTTAGTTCAGTTAATACAAATTTCACCTTCTACATAATGCAGTACTTTTATATAGATCTTTATATTGCAATATTGTAAGATAATTTTTATATAGATGTTCCATGCTAAGGGTGTAAATAGATTTTGAGGAACAAACAAATTTTCCAAATTTAAATATATTAAATAATTGAAATTATTGCCCAAAAATATCGTAAAATTAAACTTTCATAATTTATGTAATTTACTAATTATGACATATTATGCAATTTTTGGCTATTTTGCTTTCTTCCTTTTTTAGTGGAAAACTCATCCTTTAATTCTATTGAAATATTGCTCCTTTCTTAAATTACGTCAATGTGAATTATATACATTAAATATTATTTCCGCAACTTAAAAATAACGTAGTTCAATTAATATGAAAATTTAGAACTACAAAATACGGTACAAAGTAAATACTGCCAGTCCATTGCATGGAAAGAAACCTGGTAGATCTTTATAGTGCAATATTCGAACTACAACATTTATATAAAAGTAATTTTTAAATAATTTGAAAGTGATATTTAAGGTATTGAAAAGGCTGTAAAGCCGTTTTAAGAAACAAAGAGTTCTCCATATATAAATATATCAAATATATTATGATATAGGATTAGAGTTATAAAATTGACATAAAATTACTATTGTAAGGTAGTTCATAATATGTGTGTATACAGAACAAAATGCATTGTTTAATTCTAAGACTATACTTTAAATTTGTGTTAAAAGATATAGGAAAGCTTATGAATTGTAATTGTATTTTAGAAGCATTAAATAATTATCAATTCAAAATATAGGTAAAATTTTAATATACAAATTGGAGTTCTAATATTCACATAAAAAAACTATTGCTTCGTAATATGCGTGTCTACACAACAAACTATATTGTTCAATTTAAAGACTATACTTTAAAGTTTTCTTAATGCTTAAAAAATTTAAAAAACGTATAAGCTATTTTTCATTTGTAACAAAAAGAACATATTTGAGGTATACAAATGAATGTAAATTTTGGGTAATAATTAATTTTTATCATTTACATAAAAACTAATTCCTAAAGAATTTTGATAATGTAATTCACTATGATAAAAATTTAATTTTTCAAATCTAAATGCAAGAAAAATATTGTCCTATAAATATTATTAGAACTATAAAATTAACATTAAAATACTAATGAAAGATAGTTCATAATACGTGCAATGAATGTTATCTAACATATCACATCTAATGTTTAATGTAAATATTGTCCAAATTTCACATAGGATTTTTGTAGTTAATTTGTGACCTACAACTTCACTATTGCAAATTAGGATGCAAATGTAAACGTATTCTACTCGGAGATGTGAGTTGTTATGTACTGGATGCATTTCCATTTATGTGTTGATCTCGTAATTCGAAAGCTGAACTTTTATGATCTCAGTCATATTTCTAGTTGCCTCTCATTGTCAAGTGAATTAGATAAGACATAATAATTATGTCAGATGCTTTTCATACTGTCTTGTTAATTTAATTAGATACAAAAATGGCAATACACGTATAAAAAAAATATAGTTATTACACTGTCGTTTCTCATTTTTGTTTAAACTTGCATTTTTTTATGTATTGAAGTTATACGCATGTTGGGAAAATAATGTCTTCCTAAAAATAGGTATAAAAAAAAAATTGATATTTAAGCATATAAAAATACTATTAATGATGGAGCTCGGCAATGTTAAAAAATGGATACCAAAAATAATTGAAAAATTGATGTAAACAGGATTTGAACACATGACATTGAAGCACAGTATGGCTAGCATGTGAGACCACTATGGCAAATACAATATGTGATATTCAAAGGAATAAAATATTATCCAAAACTAGGAAAAACTAGTTATTGGGATATAGGGCCCATTACAATTGAGGGCAATTTACTGCTTACATAATACATCCGCTTGACCTCCTCTTTCAGCAAATAGGGTTTTTTTAACCCTTTTCCCCAAAAAATTGATTCATCTAATGGTGAAGAATACTATTTCCCCAAATTTGAGAACGACACATCTCAAATTGGTATGATCTTACCTTGAGGAAAATGTTATAGATGGTTAATTTGGTGTCGCTTTTGACCCCAATTGCGTAATCTTCACGCCTTTTTTGTCATGTTGTTCATTAGTGGGTGAGTGGAGGTAGTGCTTTTAAGTGATTTTGTTTATGGGTAATGCAAATGCAGGCTTAGAAGGATTAGTGAAATAATTTCTTTTTTGAGGGCTATTGTTCAATAATTTATTGTTTTCAATTACTCATTTGTAATGACTAAAATATGGTCATTTGATAGAGATTCTTACTTATATAATATGACCTTTTAATTTTTAATGATTCGAGTATGGACTTTTTCATCCAATTCTCAAAGTTGAGTGCCCAAATTAAGTTTTAAAGAACTAAAGAAAAAAAGCAAAATAAAAAATGTATCCAGTTAATCACCAAATTCATAAAATATATAATGTGTGATTCTATACTTTAAAAAAAAAAAATCAATCTTTTTAAAAGAACATTATTTTTAATTTTTAAGACATCAAAAACTAAATGTCATTAATAGTTAGTTTGAAAGGATTATGTATCAAATTCCAATTGCTTATTTTAATTAATATTATATTTTTTAGAGATCAATAACTAAATACCACTAACAGTTAGTTTGAAAAGATTATGTTCTCAAATTCTAATTGCCGATTGCAATTAATATTAGATTTCTTAAATATGAACAACTAAATGTCATTAACTATTAGTTTAAAAAGATTATGTTCTCAAATTCTAATAGATGAGAAGGCTTAAAAAATTATAGCATCAACAACTAAATGTCATTAACATTTAGTTTGAAAAGATTATGTTCTCAAATTTTAATTGTTGATTTGAATTAATATTAGATTTCTTAGAGATAAACAACAAAATGTCATTAACATTTAGTTTAAAAAGATTATGCTCTCAAATTCTAATGGATGAGAAGGCTTATTTTGGCTTTCGGTTGATTGTGGGGTTGGGATTGATGGGAAGGCTTGTTTTGGCTTTTGGTGGGTTGTGGGGCTAGAATTAATGAGAAGGCTTGTTTTGAGTTTTGATGTGTTGTGGGCTTGGACAACTCCACTATAATAGAAGTAAGATAAGATTCAAAACCCATGACATTGCTCAAACAAAACCTCCATCAACTAGCCATTATTCACTACTGTCCGACCTTTGCCGATTGCAACCCGTGCTTACCATCGCTGCTCCACTGACGACATCCATAGGTCGAAAATCTGCTCCACCACTAACAACAACCATAGGGCAAAAATCGGCTCCACCACTGAAGCCCACTACTCGTCATGCCCACTTCTAAATCTAAAACTGCTCATTAGGCGACACCCACCATTAGCCAAATCATAGTCCACCGCTCATTAGGCGACACCCACCATTGCTGCACCACCGCGTCAATGCCTGCCACCGGCTGCTCATTAGCTCTAGCCCAAATAATAGACACCCGTAGTAAAAAACCAAGCTTGTCAACCCTAAACCCTGCGCGTTGAGGCGACTCTGAATTTGAATTGGACTCCGACTTTGACTCTACTGCCCCATCTTCCATCACTGGTGCTCCTTATCCGGTACTCGAGTTTGAACTTGCTTCTGCTTCACTTTACTCTGCTCTTCAGTTGGTTCGAACTCGCCCTCTGTCTTGTTCTTAGTTTAGTTAATTGTATTTTTGTTGATAAATTTGTTGTTGATGCTTTTCTTAACCAATTTTACTTTTTTAATTTTGTGTAAGATGTGGTCATTAAGTTATCTCGTACATAATCTACGATTTGATTTGTGGAAATTTGTGTTCTTTAGTGATTTATAGCTGTAGATGTTGTCTCATTGAAGTTCGAGCTTAGAGCCCTAGGTTAATGTTCACGACCATAAATGCTTTAAACCTCTAATATGCATTTAAATGGAGCATACATGTTCTATCACTGTTTTCGCATGGCTTACTTAAGGTTTTTTTTTTTTCCTCTAAAGCTTCTTCTTCCTAACCTAAGCTTTTCATACAACAACAACAATCTCTGTGCCATAAAGGGCTCCCGCATAAGCAGGGTCTGGGGCGTTGATGTACGCGGCCTTTCCCCTTCCAGGAGCTACCCTGAAGGGAGGCAATTTTTGAGGACCCCCAACCTGAGAAGCTTGTTAGCAGCATAAAGCATGGTGGCCTTGCAGAAAGAGAGCAACAAAGCATGAGTAGGGAAAAATACAAGGCAAGCAATACATACAAATTCAAAGCAAGCCAAAAGCTAGGCAACTAATAGGTAGATAAAACTCTAATTGTCGGTAAATAGATACGCCGATATCAAATAGAAAGTAGGCAAGTAACGAATAAGGAGCGCAAGTACGCACATAAGTGCGCTAAAGAGGAAGTCAAAGGCCTAGCACTAATAAGCTAGACTACCCTACTCCAAACTACTACATCTGCTACCCCTATACTAGTCCTCAATTGGGCTCTATCTAAGGCCATCTCCTCCTGAAGGTTTAGGTGGGTGAGATCTTGTCGGATCGTCTCCACCCATCTTCTTTGGCCTACCTCTCCCTCTCCTGCCTAGCGTAGTATGGGGCTGTTCGCATCTCCTGACTGGAGCGTCGATCAGTCTCCTCCTAACATGTCTGAACCACCTTAAACGTTGCTCCCTCAATTTATCCTCAATGGAGGCCACGCCTAATTCGCCTCTTATGATGTTGTTCCTGATCCTATCCTTACTTGTGTGTCCGCACATCTAACGCAGCATTCGCATCTCCACCGCCTCCATCTTTTGTGCATGCTGTTGTTTCATCACCCTACACTCCGTCCCATACGACATGGCTGGCCTCACTTCCGTCTTACAGTATCTTCTCTTTAGCTTTAAGGGAAACTTTCTATCGCAAAGTACTGCAGAGGCCATCCTCCATTTATGCCATCCAACTTTAATCTGGTTGTTGACATCCTCGTCAGCTTCTCTGTTGTGTTATATCATGGACCCCAAGTATCTGAAAGTCTCCTTCTTCGATATGGCCTCAGATTCAATCTTGACGTCTTCTCGGCTAGGCATGCCGGAGGGATCGAACTTGAGTTCCATGTACTCGGTCTTGGATTTGCTTCGTTATAAGCCCTTAGTCGTAAGCCCTTCGACTCTAGTACCCTTCTCCGTAGTTCCAGCTTCTCATTTGCCTCTTCCCGCGACTCCCCCACCAGCACTATGTCGTCTGCTCTTCTCGAACCCTGACATCCATAATAACAATCATTTTGGCTATTTATTGCATTATTGACCTTGTAATTGGGTGTGTGCTTGGTTCTCACACTAGTGTAGGAATTACGGATATATGGTATGAGTTGATTTGGATAGATATTTTACTATCTTTTGTAATTCATTTTTGAATATTGGTATGTTTAAGATTTACCATATGGATGTGTCTAAAAATACGGATTGGGTGAAGTTTCAACCGACTTCAAGAGAATTTCAGAATGGAACGGGAGCATTTGTTTCGTATGCTCTTAATGTTGTTGATGAAAATGGGTTAATATTATGTCCATGTAAGTTATGCGCTAATCACTATAGCAAAGACAAACTCACAGTGGAACGCCATCTTCAACTTAAAGGCGTGGACTTTGATTATGTTACTAGCATATGGCATAATCATGGGAAGTCAGAAGTTTGAGGCCAAAGACACTTCTAGAGAGATGAAGATGAATGCTTGTGATGTTGATTATGGTATTTATGAGATGATCGGAATTACTTAAAGATGCAAGCACACCTTATATCTTGATTTTCAGGAATTCAGCAAGCTCTCAATTATTGTTTTACTATATCGTCTTAAATGGACCGACGCTAGATTTATCGAACTTCTAACATTGTTAAAAAGGGCTTTGCCAAAAGGGAAGCATTGTCAAAGTCCTACTACAAAGCAAAAAGCATTGTTAGAAATTTGGGTCTTACCTTCCATAAAATAGATGCGTGTCCCAACAATTATGTGTTGTTCCGGAAGGATTTATTGGACTATGACACATGCCTTATTTGTGGTGCTTGAAGGTGAAAGACCACAAATGATGAGAACACAGTGTCATTATATATATATATATATGGCTGGCTAATGGAAAGAGAGTCCCTAACAAGGCGCTCTATTACTTCCCCTTTATACCGAGACTTAAGAGGATGTTTATGTAAACTAAAACAGCAAATTATATGAGATGTCATGCAGATGCGTGGAAGAAAGATGCTAAGCCAAGGCATCCTGCAGACATCGAAGCAATGGAATAGTTTAGTTGAGTGGTACTCAGAAGTCTCTTTAGATCATCGAAATGTTAGGTCCTCACCTTGCTAGTGATGCGTTTAACCCTTTTGGCATTATGGGTACTCAAAATAGCATATGGCTGTTGTGTTAAAAAATTACAATTTTCCACCATGGATATATACGAAGCAATCGTATTTCACGCTAACCTTAGTTATACCAAGTCCGAAGGCATCTACTAATGACATTGATGTCTATTTACAACCTTTAGTTGAGGAGTTGAGTGAGTTGTGGGAGATGGGTGTGAACACTTATGATGCCTTAGCAGGTGAGACCTTTTCTTTACACGCAACATTGTCATTGACAATCAATGATTTCCTAGCATACAGTAATTTGTCTAGGTGGAGAACAAAGAAGAAATGTGTATGTCCTCATTGTATTGTAGATATATGTTCTTTCTACTTGAAACGAAGTAGGAAAATATATTACCAAGAACATTGCTGCTTTCATCATAATACAAAGGCATTTGATGGAACCACTAAAAAAAGGCATGCCCCAATATTGAGATTTGAAACAAAGTTGTTAGAACAAATGAAAGGGCTGCATGTCAAATTAGGTAAGGGTTTGACATTGCAGCATAAAAAGAAGGAAAGGGCTGATGAAGTTGGCCCTTGGAAGAAGAATAGCATTTTTGTTCCAACTGCCATGTTGCGAACATCTCATGATAAGGCATAACCTTGACGTGATGCATATCGAGAAGAATATTTGTGAAAGCTTGATTTGTACTCTTTCAGATATTGAAGGGAAAACAAAAGACACATTGCAGTCATGCCTTGACCTCATGGACATGTCCATTCAGAAGGATATTCACCCAAAAGAAGAAAAGAGTGAAGTGTATTTACCTCCTGCATGTTTCACATTAAGTGTTGAATAAAAGAAGGAACTTTTGGGAATCTTATCTAGTATTAGGTTTCCTGATGAATATGCGGGAAATATTGCTAGATGTGTGAGGACGACGGAAAGAAAGATCTTAGGCTTGAAAAGTCATGATTACCATATTTTGATGCAACATTTGTTTCCTCTATTAGTGCAGAAATTGCGAACTAAGGAGGTGAGTTGTGTAATAATTTGCAGTAATAGAGCAATATTTTATTAATTTGTGTTAGTTCTTGTTGAGCCTAGTGGACTATTAATCATTTGCATGTGACATAATATATCTATTTTTAGAAAATCAGGACCTCTCCGATACTTAAGTCAGTAGACGTATAAAATAATAATAACGAGACTAAAACTTAGATAAAGTAGCACATACTTAACTTAGGATGAGTAGAGAGCTAGAGAGATATAGAGGAAGAGAGAGAAAGCTTTTCTCAATTTCCATGGTTTCCCGCTAGGGCTATAAGAGATAGGATAAGTAGTGAGTCTAGAATAAGATTAGCTTGGATGGGATGAGTTTAGGCCAGATTAGCTTGGCTTGATTCCCCATTTATAGGAAAATGGAAGAGAGATGAGGTGTCCTTAGTGGACATTTGAAGGTCCCTTGTCCGACATGTGTGCTAAATGCTTGACAATGGACATTTGATGCCCAAGTTATGGTATTTGCTTGTTATGGAAAGTAAGCTTTTTGACAAATAAGAAGGCCGAAGATAATGGTGGGTGATGCCCTCCTTCAAGGCCAGTTGGTAACGGTTGCAAGTTTCCGTGAAGGCACCCATGGCTTTGGTTCTAATAACGTCAATCTTTAAGCTCAACTTTCTAGTGACGCGGCATCATGCAATATATATATATTAACTGCAAAATTTAGTTACAATTAAATATCAATTTAAAAGATTGAAATCAGCAGTTGTGCCATTGCTTCTCCGCGGTCGGGCCGCCGTACTGCCACCTCCTCTCTTGCCAAAACCTCCATCCCTCTCCCTCTCGCAATATCCCATTCCCCATATACCTCTCTCTCTCACACCCCCTTCCCCACCACATCGTTGGCAAACCCCATTCAGTGGGTGGCTGCAAGTGTTGGGTTTGCCGGCAATGTGGTGGGGAAGGGGGTGTGAGAGGGAGAGAAAAAGGGGTATATGGGGAAGGAATTATTGAGAGAGAGAGAGAGAGAAGGTGCAAGCGGCATGGTGGACAATGTGGTGGTAGCGACATAGTGGGATGGCGAGGCTGTTTGCACCCTAAATTTGAGGGAAATGGGACGACGCCATTTTGAGTAAAGTGCCGCGTGCTTAACATGTGTGATCCTCCATGAGGAGAATTATGCCTTGAAGTTGTTGAAGTAATAATGTCTCGAGCCCATCATCCTGAGATGATTATCACCCTAATAAGGATATCATCCACTTGAGGCTCAAGATGTTTGAAGGGTAAAAGGAGCTCGAGCTCAAGAGGCTACCAAGAAGGCTGTAAAATAGGTGGTTTCTAAGCTTGAGATAGTTACTAGGAGCACAATTCCAGATACTTGGGCATTAAGCTTAATCCAAGAGAACAAGGGACATCTAGAGGCGGCTTCAATTAGAAATTCGGATGTGGGCTTTAAGGAATTCCCTCCAAATTTGAATCATGGGCACATTCATTGATCATTCACGTGTAAGAAAAAACTTAGTGTCTTGACGTAAGGAGAAAATGTTGTGGAATTAGGGAGCAACCGTTATTTAGTTTGTGTATAAAATAAAAGACTCTGTTTAGTCCAAAACACATACTCAATACAAAACTTCTTCAAGGTTTTTTTTTTTTTTTTTACAGCACACTTGTTCTCTTTTCATAGGAGTAGCTTTACTTAGCATAGCTTAGCTTAGTATAGAACTTGTTGTACTTACTTCTTTAGAAATATAGTCTTTCGGGTTTCAGGTATGAGCTTTCTGTTTTAATCTATTCCAAAATTTCAACGCGTTGAAAATTGAGGCTCTAGTTTAAAGCTTTGATGGCCAAGGTTTGACCTTGATTGAGTTGGTCTTAATACTATTATCATTACTTGATAAGTCGGGTGAATGTAGGTTCACGCCCTTGATTATGGCCTTGACGGCCAAGGCTTGACCTTGATTGAGTTGGTCCTAGTCCACTGACCAGAATGCGGTTTGCTTGATCTTAAACTTGTGAGACCTAAACTCATATGGGTTATAATAAGGGCGCAAGAACTTAAAACCTAATTAACTCAGGCTTGCAAGTATATTGTTGAGCTCTTATGTTTATCTCAAACCTAGCTCCTGACTTGTAAGTGTATAAGGAAAGGTGCCTATGGGCCCTACTCCAAAATTGTAACTGCCACTTGAGTTAGGTTCATATCCTATATATATATATATATATATAAGCTGAACTTGAGGTATAACCTAAGTTAGATACACCAAAATATCACAACCTTTTCTCCAAAATGGCGAGTAGTTGAGATAAAAAATGTGCAGTTTGATATTAGGCTCACTTCCTAGTCACAGTGAGTCCATTTTGTACGTTTGTTTTGCTATCATTTTACAGCGACAACATCACGCTTAATTACAAACAAAATAAAGCAAGCACCCCTTTTGGTGACCACAGTGGGAGCCTTAAAACGAGACTTTATTATCTTTAGCCCATCATGGATTACGGGGATGTAATTTGAAACTATTCACCAATGGCTAGAACTAAGAAGTCCTACGCTCTCGGGCGTGAGGAGCCAGAGCGCTTAGCCCTGATTAGATCCCCACTTAAGCATTCTCTTGAACAAAGCACAAAGGGATGAATCGAGTCATAGCCACGACAGTGCGAGCAGTCACGATGATGACATCCCGGAAGATGAAGGTATAAGGCTGGATGGCCATTCTTGCAAGTGTTTCCTGGCTTTGGTTAAACTTTGTTTAGAAATCATGGACCAAAGAGTCCATCAAACAATGAGAGAAGCCTTTGAGAGACAATGTGCTAAAACAGAGGTCAATTTAGCGGTCCAGCATGAAAACTTTGCCACCATGAGAGCAATGATAAGTAACAATGGAACCTCAGTGAATGATAGGCTTCAAAACGAGACTGATAGGTCAAAACGAGACTGATAGGGTGTTAGTTGAAATGAACTCAACCTTGTCTTCTAGTACTACCCTTATTTCTAAGGACATGGCAAGACAAACAATAGTTAAGGTCGAGCCTATCTTTGTTAGGCAAGTTGAGGCTCACAATGGCTTAGTTCAAGCTGTTAGATAGGATATCAGGCAACTTAGGTTGGTACCTCTTCTGCCAGCACCAATTGGATATCCTTGCTATGTGCCTTCAAGCTCACAATTACTAGTGACTCAGGCTTACTATATTGTCCCCAAGAGGACGGAAAACCCAATTATGGCTAACCCAAGTGTCACACACTTTGAATCTAGCCATAGGAACAATCTGCTCTTTGGGGTTGCTGACCCTTTGAATTAGAGTTTCTCCCTAGCCTCGAGGGATCTTAATGCTAATGTGCTAGTGGTGCCTGTCCCTAAGACAAGGGGCAAAACTGTTTATACCCTTCTTAGGTAGTAGAGGTTGCCTTGAGACCCACTTAAGGCGTCAAAGTTGGAATGAAAGGACAGTTACCCACTTTTGGGTGCTAGCCTCTCCTTCCTAGACCTCTTCATGCCTACCACACTTTTGGGGGGGGGGGGGGGGGGTGGGGGGGGGGGGGGGGGGGGGGGGGGGGGGGGGGGGGGGGGGGGGGGGCGCGGGGGCAGTTGACCACCAGTTTGCTTTATTTTGTTTCTAATAAAGTGATATGGTCACCGTAAAAATGAAAACAAAACAAATGTGCAAAAGAGACTCATCATGACAAGGGAACAAGGTTAAATTCAAACCACACGTCTCTGACCTCAACCACTCACTGTTTTCAGAGAAATGGTTGTGATATTTTGGTGTATCTGACTTCGGTTATACCGTGAGTTCAGCTTATGCTTCAATTAAGATACTTGGTTAAATATTTGCTTGGATTATTAATATATATATATATATATAATAAAAGGATATGAACCTAACTCAAGTGGAAGTTATGTTGACAGAGCAAGGCCCACTGGCACCTTTTCTCACACACTTAAAAGTTAGGAACTCGAGTGGAAACCAACCCAAGAGCTTAGTAGTCCACTTACAAGCCCGAGTCAATCAAGTTTTTAAGCCTGACACCCTTGACTGATAATAACTCGAATAAGTCTAGGTCCGACAAAATTAGCACAGAACAAACTGCATTCAGGTCACTAGACTAGGGCCAACGCAATCAAGGTCGAGCCTTGGCCATCAAAGCCTTAATCAATGGCATAAACCTAAGTTCACCTAACTTATCAAGCAGTGATAGCAGTGTGAAGACCGACACAATCAAGTTTAAGCCTTGGCTGTCAAACCCTTAAACTAAAGCTTCAATTCTCAACTCGTTGAAATTTGGGAACACATTAAAAGAAGAAGTTCATACTTGAAACTTGAAAAATTGTATTACTGAAGAAGCAAGTACATCAAGTTGTTCTACACTAAGCTAAGATATGGTATGTAATGCTACTACTAGGAAAAAAGCACAATTTTGATGTAAAGAAAACTTGAAGAAGTTTTGTATTAAGTGTTTGTCTCTAGACTACAATAACGTTTTTTTATTTATAGATAAATGAAGTAATGACCGCCTCCTAATTCTGCCGCATTTTCTCCCCATGTCAGGCCACTAAGCTTCTTTTTGCAGGTTAGGGATCAATGAACGTGTCCATGATTCAGTTTTGGAGGTAATCCCGATAAGCCCTCGCCCGGATTTTTAGCTGAAGTCCCCTTTAGAAGCCCCGCATTCTCTTGGATTAAGCTTAGTGCCCAAGTATATGAAATTGTGCTCCAAGTAACTATCTCGAGCTCGAAAACCATATGTCTTGTAGCCTTCTTGGCAACCCCTTGAGTTCGAGCTACCTTTAGCCTTCAACCATATCGAGCTTCGAGTGGTTCATACCCTTGTTAGGGTGACAATCTTCTTAGGATACTGGGCTTGATATGCTGTTATTCCAGCACCTAAAGGCCTAATTCTCCTTGAGAAGGGCCTCACATATTAAGCACATGGCACTTTGTCGTCCGAGGTTCCTCAAATTTAGGGAGTAAACATATTCGCTCTTTTTAGCTATTGGTAAATCCAAATTTACGACGGGTAAAAAAATCATGATTTTGTCCTCAACTACTACAGGGAGCTCAAGAGAACACTGTTTGTTATTTGCTCTTCCTTTCCATGTGTCTATAAGTATAACAGTTAGGGCTTGAATTTTTCACTTTTCTGCTTTGTCCCTGTCTCTCTCCCTCTCTCCCCAAACACTCTAGACGCTCCACTCTATATGTTTACTTTGTGTCACACGTAGGATCGTGTATGATCTTTCCCCCTCTATGCTAGCTTGCTTTTAACTTTTGCTCTCGCGGATATGCCCCCATGCATACTTGCTTACATGCTTATATGCTTACATGCTTATGTGTTTATGTGCTTATAGGCTTGTACGATTACATGAATACATGCTTCGCATGATCCCCTTTGCTTGCTCGCATGCTCTTTATACAGGCTATTCATAACTATCAACTTTCAGGTTGGGGGTCCTCAGAAATAGCCTCTCGTCAGGGTCTCACCCTGATGGATTAAGCCTGCGTACACCTACCCCTCCCAGACCCTACACAAGCGGGAGCCCTTAAGGCACTGGGACAGTTGTTGTTGTTGTTTGTTTGTTTCTCTCTCTCTTTAATGCAATTAAGTGCTTGAATCTTTGATTCTTGATTCAATCGACCTTCATCCCTTTGATTTTTCTTGAAACCAATCCGACGATGGCTTAAATTTCTTTCACCGTCTCTGCTCCCCTTCCCTAGGCTAACAGCCTTATTGAGCGATTGAAACGTTCACTCCAGTCTCACATTTCAATGGTCTCTGATGTGATTTAGAGTCCAATTGATCTCAACATCATCGAAGAGGATCTTTCTTGGTTACCGGAGAATGACCCTTCATCTCCTTTTACTTTATATGCCTCAGGACCCACCTTTGACTCGTCTCACGATATGCCTGGCCTTCCAGGCATATTTCCAGATACTGATGAGTCACCTTGACTCCGCAACAGCCTCTGCAAGTCAAGCTTAAGGACGAAGATGCATATGTAAAGAAGCGGTGCCTTTCAAAGGATGGACATTTCTAACAAAGTGGTACGCCAAATGGGTTGACAGGCTGATGTTGACCCACAAAAAAAAAAGGAAGAACCTCCGCATCTATGAAGCCATCAGGCTTTCCACCATTGCCCTTAGGTATGATCACCCTATCATGATGGCACTGATGTTGGGACACCTGTTACAATGCTTTTGTCCTCCCTGAGGGTTTTTTTGGTATTACCTTAAGGATTAAGCGGCCTTGATAGGCCTTTCACCAGGAGGAGAATAATTGCCTCTTGATTTTTTTTCTTTTATTCCTTTAGGGGCTGAAGCCTTGACCTCTTCTCTCTCTGTCACCAATTTACCTAGTGGTTATAAGTCCTTTGTCAAGATGTTTGCCATAGAGGTGCATAACTTTGGGTAAGGTTTCAGAGAAGAAGACGCATACCTTGACCTGTATTTGTTAATTGAGTTTTTCTTTGTTAACTCCTCTAACTTAGTTCTCAAATTTCTTAAGACTATGGCTGTCAATCTGATCTTTAACATTGGTCCATTGGCCCTGGGACCATTATTTTTGGCCCAAGTGTCTAGATGCCTTCGAGACATCATAGTTAAGAAATATTCTATTCAAATAGGTGAACCTTTTGGGCTGGCCCAGCTTTGGGCCCAAGCCTACTTCCCCGAGCTCTACCCCAGAGGCCCTTATGCTCTTACATATAAGGGGTTTTCTTGTTTTGGGGAGTAGTATGCTTGTTTTGAGGTCCTTTTACACCTAGGACGGTCCTTTGACCAATGCCTTGAAAGATTAACCTCTCCTCGAGGTAGGAAGGGGACTTAATAGACTCCCTTCAGAGAGAGAAACCTTGGTCCTCGTTGGTTCAGAAAACTAGGCCTTCACTATGATGTCTCTGTGGACATCAACTCACAGATCTAGCAGGCAATCCTATGCCCTTGAGATCTATTATTCTATTACTAGACTTACCCTCGTGTAGAGATTTATGGCTTGGATTATTTGCTAGGAAATTTGGCATGGTTTAAGATATTCCCTTTCCTAATATAAGGACAAAAAACCTTTGGTGGGCTTAGAGGATCTCCGTTCAACTCCCTCAATACAAAGATGTTCCTGAGTTGAATCAAGAGATCAAATTCCTTTATGGGTACCCCGTTGTCTGTAGGTACAGTTCAGGTGCCACACCTTGTTTCACGGCTTGGTTCCAAGCCTATTGGTCCTCTTTGGAAACAAGAGGCACCATGTGGTATTTTATACCTTCTTTTGAGCATGCAGGTGTTTGGAATGTATTCAAAAAAACTTTACCTAAACGACTAGAGCGGGCCTAGTGAAAAAAACAGTTTAAAACTCTTAATTTTAAATCTAATGCCTTGATCTAGTTAAACTAGTTAATTAGACCTATATCTTACTCTAATAGGCTATAACAATCAAAAAATATCAAATAAAACAGGCATAAATATGGTATCCAGAATAAACAAAATAAAGGACAGGACAAATTAAATATCAAATACTTAATTCAGACATATCTGAAGCGTGAATCAAAACTCTAATTTGAAGATTTGAAATTAGAAGAAGAAAGCTTTTTGATGTCTCAAGATCTTCATCGCAGTGACATCTATTAGCACCTGAGTGTGGGCTCCCAAACTATTTAATTTTTGAGAAATTTTGGAACAAAATTTTTCCTTTTAATCTTTTCAAAAAGTAATTTTTCAGAAATATTATGCTAAAATTAGTTTAGAAAACTATTAAAACAATTTTAAGGTTTTCGTAGCAGTAGAAAACTAGGTTCCCAAACCAAAAAATAACAACCTATAAAACATGGCAAAAATTGTTTATTTATAAATGAATATAATGACACATGGAAACCACGCATTGGCCCATATCAAGGCACATAGATAGCGCTGATTTTTCTTTTTTTAAAAGTACAAATATCAACACCACGTGGCCCTTCCCCATTTGTCGTGCTTAAGGCAAGCGGATTAGAATCTAGGCAGCGTGTTTTTTTTGTTCAAATTCCCACACGTATAAAATTCATCCCATTATTATTATTTGGTTAAATTAGTTTATACATATTGTGAATAAATAACTCATCTCATGAATTATGTTTAGCAAAATTAATTTATTCAACTTATGAATTAATAATTCATCTCATGAATTTAACTTAAATATTTTTAAACGGCGCTTAATTGAGGCTTGCGGAGGATCTTCAAAGACAACTTAACTCTAGCTCCAATTATTAGGAATAGTGTCCTAAAAATCCAAATTTGTTCTGTAAATGTTAATTTATTAAAGAATAAAATTGAAGTTCTAGTTGTTTCTTCATTAAATTTGTGTAAGTGAGCATTTATGTTACATTTGATTTTCTTTTAAGTAAGATCCAAGAGTTGGATGAAGTCCTCATATATTATGTTTTGGACCAAGCATCGCATACCAAGCATCGCATGCTTTGGACCAACCAATGCGCGACACGGTTCTGGGGGGGGGGGGAGGCAATTCGCGCCTACAGGCGTGGACTAATCAGAGCGTGCCACGTGAAATGCTTTACGATGCCCCAATGGGGCAATCCACGCCATTAGACGCGGACCAATCAAGAACGTGCCACATGGCACACTCTAGGCCAAAACATTAAAACACTTGTTAAAAGACGCCGTTTTGGAGTATTTACACAAATCCCATATCAAAATTTTAGTATTTGTTCACTCCTATAGCCTTTTATAAATAGGTGTCCGGCATCAAATTTAAAATAACAAGGTTTCTCAAAGTACTGACTTTCGGAGATTTAATAAGAGAGAAAATTTGCGTTGAAATTTTTTTTGGAGCCCACGGTCCTTGTATTTTCGAGGAGATTACATAGAAGGCTTTTGGGTATTATTCTACTTTTCTTTATTTGGAGCTTTTCCTGGTATTCTTCTTTCCTTTCCTCTTTAGTTTTTTGTTTTTCTATTTATTTACTGTATTCTTATTATGTTAGTTTTATATTCATATCATTATTATAAATGTATTAGAGTAGAGGCCTTTAGATTTAAAATTAGGAATTTTAAATCACTTGTAAGTCTAAAATTAGGAATTTTAAACTGTCCCGTTGCATTAACTTAATAAACTAGGGAAAGATTTTGCATTTCGTCCCACCAATTGGTATCAGAGCCAGCCTTTGATTACATTCATAATATAAATGATAGGTAAATAAGACTAAAATAAATAAACTCACAATTTCATAAAACAGAGATTTTATTAAAATAGAAAGGAAAGATTATTTAATTTGATTTTATCATAATTATAGATCCAGATTTAAATTGTTTAAAATAGTTGTTTAAATTAATAGTTAATTCAGATCAATAGACATAGTGTTTTGAATTATGTTTATATATAGATTACATATGATGTGATTATGCGTATATTGTTAAGATTAACTAAATCAATTGGGCTGATCTAATGAGATTAGAGTCAATATTTTTTGATAAAAAATAATTTTAAAGGAGCCCTAACGTTGATATCTGTGTTGATGCAGCATTTAAAAGTATTTTTTGAGACGAGTAGACGTCAATACTGAATTAAATAATAATAATTAAAAATTAATTTTTAGTAATTAATTTATTTTAGAATGAGATTCTAATGGTAATTGTGAGATAATCAAGCTGTAAATACGATTAAAAATAGAAAGCACTATTTTATAAAATTTAAGTGGGAGCGAGCTTCAATTGTTGAAATCTCATGGTCTCCATTACTTGTCTAACAGTATAGTGAATTGACATGACTTCCTGCGGAGGGTGTCAGTTTGCATGTTATAGGGTTATATTTCTAATAGGATAAATTAAAGGTGCAAAGAAGCGATGCGACCATGCTGTTGTGGAGTATTACGTGTATTTGCTTGGGGATTTAGGTAATGGTTTACACATGACTAGTGTAATACATTAGCCCACCTGAGGAGCTCTGTGTGTCACATTAGAGACTAAAGAAAGGTGGTGAGCTAATCATCTTTTGTAAGAGTTCCAAGAAAATATGTTAATTGAGAATAGGTCTCACCTCAACTAATTTCATACCACCCTGCTGTCAAGGACTAAGGAATGGTATGTTTGGGTCATCATTAAGCTCATTTTTGTGGATACATGACTCATTACATTTGCTATATTAAGGGAATAGATACCGCTGCATTGTACATGACTCATGTCATATAGTTACACAATTATTTTCATTTACAGAGACTAATAATGGTTGCAACTAGTCCACTTCACTGAATACTTACAGATAGTGCTCTGATTAGACCTAACTAATTCACTTAGAAAATGAATTTGGACATAATATTAGTTCACGAGGGTCTTGAGTCTGTTCTCAATAATGCTTGTCCTCCATGTGCCTACTAACGATTGTACAACAGTTTTTAGAGTGCATTATGAATGCTGGCACAAGGCTAATAAGTTAGCCATATGCCATATATTGATGTTTGTGTTAGATTTTCTCGGGCATTAAATGCTTGAGATACACACAGCAGCTGAGATGATGAAACATTTATAATAAATGTTTGAACAGCAGTATAGAGCAGCTAAGAAAGATCTGAGCAGAAAGTTACTCAACATGAGAATGTTTGAAGGAATGCAAGTTAAGGAACACATCATGATTTTGAAGGCTTGTTTTTTCTGAACTAGAAGTCTTTGGAGCTGAATTTGATAGTCAAACTAAGCAGGATATCCTTAATTCACTATCCAGCTCCTTCACTCAGTTCAGGCTGAATGTTTCTATGAGTAATAAGAACTATCCGTTGCTTGAGCTAATGAAAAACCTACAAGAGACAGATGACTGGTTATGGGCCGAATGGAATGTCCAATTGACCCAAGCATCAAGTATGAGTGAGGAAACCGAGAGAAAGTGTTCTCTTTGCGGAGATAAGGGCCATTGGATTGGGGATTGCACTAAGGACATAACTACCCTTCCTGCCAAGACTGGCAAACCATCTAGTGAAGGTTGTTGATATCCAATTTAGTTGAGTCATGCATAGTTAAGAGTCCACCAGATTCCTGATGTGTCGACTCAGATTCAGTTAACCATGTCTGTAATATGTTACATGGGCTTAGGCTAACCAGGAAGCTACATGATGGCGATGTGTACCTAACGGTTGGAGATTGTACAAGAGTTGCAGTCTTAGGAGTAGGAAATGTTAGCTTAGTTTTTAGTAGTAGGGTTTTAATTTTAAAGGTTTGTTTGTTTGTACCTACATTATGCAAAAATTTGATTTTTGTCTCTCGTTTGGTAAATAATGGTTATTTATTGAATTTTAGTTCTGAACTATTGATTACAAGAAATAAATTGTTTATTCGCGAATGTTCAAGTGTGAATGGTTTATTCATGTTATTTCCCAATCAAAACTCCAATATATGTTTAAATGAATCTAAGACAAGCTCACTTGTTCAATCTCTTAAAAGAAAACACCTTAAAAGGGATAATGCTTACACATGGCACCAACGTTTAGATCACATTAGATTCTAGCAGGATCCAAGCACTAGTAAAAGACGGAATATAGAACCTTTGGACTTCAAGTCTTTGCTAGTCTGCGAATCTTGTATAGAAGGAAAGATGGCCAAGTCTATCTTTAAAAGTAAAGGCAACATGATTGGTGACTTACTTAAGCTAGTTCACACAGACGTATGGGGACCAATGAACATTCAAGCAAGCAGTGGGTATGAGTACTTCATCAAATTTACTGATGATTACTCAAGCTGTGGATATATTTACCTAATGAGACATAAGCCAGATTCTTTTAAAAAGTTCAAAGAGTATAAAGCAGAAGTTAAAAAGCAATTAGGTAAACGAGTCAAGACACTTTGATTAGATCGAGTTGGAGAATACTTTTCAGGTGAATTTTTAAATTTCCTTACTATAAATGGCATAAGATCTTAGTTTTCTACTTCGAGTACACTGCAATAGAATGGCGTTGCAGAAAGAAGGAATAGGAGATTGTTGGAGATGATAAGGTCCATGATGAGTAATGCCACCATGCCAATATATGTTTAGGGTTATGCCTTGGAAACAGCAGCATGCCTCCTTAATTCCATCTAAGTCAATTCCTAAAACTCCTATGGAGTTATGGACTAGGTGAAAGACAAGTCTAGGGTACTTTCGAATTCGGGGGTGCCTAGCACATCTGTTGAAAAAGAATCTTAACAAGTTGGAATCAAGGACAAAGGTGTGTATGTTTTTTGGTTATCCTAAAAGAAAAAGGGGTGGTCTTCTCTACAGTTCTTCTGAATAAAAGGTTTTTTTAAATGCAAATGTGAAATATTTAGAGGAGGATTTTATATTAGACTACAAAAGCAATAGCAAAATCATGTTAGAGGAATTAAGAAAGAATGACGCTAATTCTGATCAGCTAGACACATCTTGGGACATAGTGGATGTGTGAGATACACCTATGGACAGGCCCGGGGATGTTCCAAGTATATGAGAGCATAGGTGTAGTAGAAGGATTGTCAGGGCGCCTGAAAGGTTCATGGTAGGAGCCTTAATTATTGATCGTGACATTAAATTTGATCCTCTCAGCCATAATGGGACAATTAAAGACAAAGATGCTGACGAGTGGGCCGTAGCAATGAAATCTGATATAGGATCTATGCATTCTAATTAGGTCTGTGAACTTTGTATAGGTCCCGACAAAGAAGCTTCAACTGAAAAAGAGATGGTTATGTGACTCATCATCTGAACCACACAGCACACAAATAGCTCGAACATCCTGCATACGATGCCTCAGCAGTCTGTCAGACGTCCATAGTCGCTCACAGGAAGCAAGCCATAAAATGAAGGAATGCCTTGGGATATGCAGCTGGAACCAAAGGAGGTGATGGATGGAATCCTCCTCCCTCCTACTACGGACCATCTCCCAAGCAGACCTAGTGGAAAAGATCCCTGATGGGTGGCCCGTCCACCTGATAGTATCTGCCACCCCTGGCTGGGGCCTGAAGTCAACAGAATCCCAAATAGGCAGCAACTCCTCAATATCCTGTGGGAGTCGCCACTGATCACCCTCAATAATATCTGAGACACGAGAGCCCAAACGGTGGCCAGTGGAGTGCAGGAGGTGGAAAGTGAACCGCCCCTCCAAACGCCCACACGGCAGCCATTAGTCAGACCACAGCGCAGCATCATGACTATCTCCAATAATATGCCGAAAAGCCCCTGCACATAGCGATCTAATGCCCAAGATGCTCCTCCACGACCATGGAATCGATCTGGTAGGCTGAATATCCCAAAAAGACTTCCCCTGGAGTCAGTTGGCATGGATCCACCGAGGCCATAGAGAGTCTCGATCAGTGAGCAGAACCCAGATTTGCGAAGGAATGAATTGTGATGAAACCTTCTCACCAGTAGCCATGCTAAAGTCCATAAGGATACTTCTATCCATTGCAGATTAGGATTATAAGATTTGGCAAATGGATGTCAAAACGGTCTTTTTGAATGGTCGTCTTATTATGGTGCAACTAGACAATTTCATTGGAAAAAATCAAAAGCACATGGTATGCAAACTGATATATGGACTGAAGCAAGCATCACGCTCATGGAATATTAGACTCAATGAAGTGGTTAACTCTTATGGTTTCAAGCAATTTGTTAATGAACCATGCATGTGCAAACAATATCAGATTAAGTAGTGACTTTCTTAGTGTAATATGTGACGATATACTACTCATTAGAATTGATTTGCGTGTCTTATCAGTTGTTAAGATTTGGTTGTTAGGTCAGGTTGATATGAAGGACTATGAAGAAGCTTAGCTATATACTTATCAAAAAAAAAAAAAAGCTAGCTATATTCTTAGGATCAAACTTTCACAAGATTATAAGAATAGGATGTTGGACCTTTCTCAAGAAACCTATATTTATAAGATGTTGTCAAAGTATCACATGAGGGACTCTAAGAAAGGGCTTTTATCTTATAGGCGTGGACTCCCTCACTTTTTAGAGCAGCATCCTAAGACACCGCAAGTGGAAGAGCAGATAAGGAATGTTCTATATGCTTCAGCTGTGGGAAGCCTCATGTATTCCATGTTGTGCATGAGACCAAATATCTAGTATGTTGTAGGCTTGGTGAATAGATATCAGTATAACGCGGATTCGTCGCACTAGGTGGCATTGAAGCATATTCTCATGTACTTGAGAAGAACTAAAAACTATATGCTGATCTTTTATAGTGACGAGCTAGTTCCAGTTGGCTATTCTCATTTAGATTTTTAGTCTGACAGAGATGCCAGACATTCGATGTCTAGCAATATCTTTACCCATGGAGGTGGAGCCATCAGCTGGAGGAGTGTCAACCAGTCTTGTTTTCGGACTTAACCCTGGAAGCCGAGTATGTTGTAGCTTCAGAAGCCGCAACATAGGCATGTTGGTTCTAAAAGATCTTGATAGATCTTGAGGTTGTTAGAGATGGTCAAACACTAGTTACAATCTTTTGGGACAACTCACATTTGGTGGCTAATCCCAAAGCACCAAGAAGGCACAAGACATCCAAATACAAAGAAAGGAAATACCATCTCATTCGAGACTACGTGGAGAAGGGTGATATAGTGATCTTGAAGATATTGCAAATCCTTTTACAAAGACTTTGTCCTTCTTTGAATGACACTTAGAGAAAATGGGTATAAAGTGTATAGTAAATTGGATTTAGGACAAATGGGAGATTGTTAGGAATAGCATCCTAAAAATCCAAATTTTTCTTATAAATGTTTCTTTATTAAAGAATAAAAAAGAAGTTCCTATCGTTTCCTCGTTAAATTTGTGTAAGTGTGCATTTATGTTGCATGTGATTTTCTTCTAGTAACATCCATGAGATCCATGAGATGGTTGTAGTCGTTAGATTACTTTTTACATGTTTGATCTATGTGGTTTATGAGATTAATCCACAAACAGACTTGAAGCAAATGGAATAAAATTTTATTTGAAAGACCCACAGTCAGTGATAAGTTGGAACTGCTTGTCTGCTAAGACTATAACGTACACTTTAGATGATCTGTCTTGGTCATGTGGATGGTGATCTAGAAGCATTATGTTGGTGTGTTCAACAAGATTAATATACTGAGTTGGACCATATGATTTACTTGCTGCTTTATTACTATCGGAAGTGAGTGATTCATGTTGTACTATTTGAATGATGAATCCAAATTCTAGGAGTATTCTTGACCTGTACATGAAATGCTAGTTACCTTAGTGTACAATAAATAAGGTCTTGAAATATGGCCGAAATCAGACGTATTCAACAGGAAATCTATAGTCCCTTATGAGATGCAGATGTCCCCTTGGTTGATTCGCAAGCGTTTGAATTAATTCCGAAAGTTGGCAAAAATGCTCTAAGTGTTCGACATTTGGAATTTATACTGTGAATTTTTTCAAGTATAAATGAATTATACGAAAAACGGCGAGTCAATAAGCAATGGAAAAGTTGTGAAAAAAATAATGGTATTAGTTCTAATTATTTTTCATCATAGATATCCAATAGAGGGGCTGTTGCTATTAAAATAGTCTATTTGGGAACTATTGAATAAATGATTTAAGTCTAGAGCGCAGTGGGATTTTTTTAGTGGAATTATGTCCAATTAAATATTTATTAAATTTTATTATGAGATGGTAATTAATTTAACCCATTTGGAGTTGGATTTAAACAGTTCCCGAGGTCCCTATGCAAGCCCTTGTTTTTTATGGTCATCAGAAAATTATTAAAGCATTCATGTGATAAGTTATTTATTCATAAGATGAGTAAATTAAATTTTTTTAAACATTATTCATGAGATGAGTAAAGCTAAAAATTATAAAATAAAGTAATTTTTTTTTAAATTAAAAATTTATAGGATGAGTTTTTACATGTGGGGAAAAAAAATAGAAGCTACTACAAAACAAGCCTATGGCAACGGTTGGAAAGTGTTGCTGTAGGCTGAAAACCGTTGTTGTAGGTCTATGGGAACGGTTTCTTAACCGCTGTATACACGGCCGTTGTCGTAGCCTATAGCAACGGTTTTAATGACAACAGCAACGAATTGTGACCCGTTACATTAAAGCTATCAATAGCAACGGTTTTTAGCTGATACATGGCAACTGTTATATTTATTTAAGGCAACGGTCTTTATTATATAGTAATTCCTATAGCAACGGTTTTTCATGAATTAACATCAGTTTTTAGGTATATATTGCAGCAGTTTTTTTTATAATGGCAACAATTTTTATGCTTCAGTTTTGCTTATGACAAAAGTTTTTCATGGACTATAGCGGTTTGAGATACCTTTTACAATATTTTTTGTCCCTTATGGCAACCATTATCATGTATAATATTCTATGGCAACGCTTTTTTACTATTAAACACAACAGTTTGAAAATCTATTACAATGATTTTTCCCCCCTATAGCAACGGTTTTCTAGCAAACAAGCCAACAATTTAAAAAATCTATTACAACAGTTTGTTACCTATAAGAACCATTCGATATATATTTATAATCATGTGTTGCAAGAAAATTTATAGTCCAGTACACCTGTTTCGAACAACAAATATTGCCAATTTGATTGTCCAAAAAAAGAATATCCAACTTCATCCATTGACATCAAAATACTACATACCAATTGTTAACAAAATAACATCCATCAAATCTAACATGATGCCCAATTAGTTTATAAGCATAACCTACCAAAGCACAAAATAGCCTAATCAATCCATTGTTGCTTACAAAATTATGCATGAACTAGTTTTTGAGGTAAACTATACAATAATCAGAAAACATGATCAACATCATCTTCGTCATCACCTTCAACATCATCATCATCATCTACCTTCCATGAAAAAATATTAAATCATGAGTATAAAGTGAAGAGCAACATTTAGTAAAGGACAAATTCCGTCCTTACATTAATGTTTACCAATAAAGTCCAACACAAAACACAATTTAAAAAACACAATTATCCACCTAGGCAAAACATAACATCGTATAAAATTAAATTGTCATCGGCAAATGCACATCAAATATGGAGGCCCCAAGAGTTTACTACCAATCCCATAACACCTCTATGTTTGTCACCTCAACCGCCAATTCAACTACCATCACTAACCTTCATTGACCAAAAACTGCTATTACCAACCTCAATTCTCTTCCTCTAACAATAATGCCCAAGAACACCATGAGACTTTCATCACACGCAAGAAGAAGAAAACTAAACACAAAAGGTAATTCAAAATATAACAAATGTATGCACAGTTAAACAAGCCTATCTTAATACAATTTACTAAGTTGTATATGCCTAATCAAGCTAAATTTGAGACTGAATGAGCCGAGATCAAGCCTAAAGAAGGCTAAACGAGCCTAACTAAGGCGAGCTCAGCTTGGAGTTTGCTGAGCAGGTCCAAGCTTAACTGGTCCAAGCTCATACACAATCTTAATCTTGCAACATCTACAGACTCCACATCAGTCTTAACTCTTTACTAACAATATATAACTGTTATTTTTCCCCTCAAACTCTGGTCAGGTATTGTAATGCCTTCTCACGAACAAAGTTTTCATTAATAGTAAAAACGTTATGTACTATTGGCTATCACCCACATTTGGGGCAAAAAGGAGATAGTAGTTGTAACTTAATACTTGAAAGATGAACAATCTAATGATTATACAAAGTCAAATTAGTATATATCATATACAAGTGAAAAATCTCTGAAAAATTAGTTAAAAGTTAAAATCTTCAAAGTAATTTTTGACCCAAAATAATTTGAAGTGCTGAAACCTCAGGCCTCGAGTCCATCAAACATGCATGTGACATCTACATATACGAATTGTTTGTGTTTTGATGTTACCATGTATTGAGCTCAAAGAATAAGCACAGTCCAAAACTCTCACTCCACACTTAGTCCAGATGCAAAACCCAACTGCTACTATTTGCAACATAAAATCTAGCACACAGCTTGGATTCATGCTCTTAGATCACCAAAAAAACAAAAGCTCAACCCAATCACTCTCAGAGCATTTGATCAAATTACACAGTAAGCAGGTACTTAGATTCATGCTGTAAAGAAGGCTCTAAGTCATCTATGAATGATAGAATTTCTAAAAATTTCAAGCCACATCATCCTACCAGCAGGGGGAGAAGTAGAAACAAATATTAAAGAAACACACCTGATTATTTCGAGAATTTCTGGCACCAGATGAAGAAGCACCATTTTGATTAGGAACAGTACCAGCATCGCCAGGTGAGTCAACTAGTCCTTGTGGCACTTCAGGTCCAAGATTGCTTAAGCTTGGGACAATGGCTCCAAGCTTTGATATAAGTTCCTTCAAAACTTCTTTTGTAACATCAGCTTTGAGTTCTGCTCTCATAGCATCCATTATGTTAGATGGAACTTGTATGTCACCTACTTTTGCCTTTCCTTTCACATCCTTATGACAAACACCCCTCCCATAAAGACGCAACCGACCAGCATTTTCATCAGGCATAACCTCAGCAAAGGCATCCCTATTTTTGGCGTTTGCTCCAGCCTCTGCATTAATCTTGTCTTGTTGTGACTGAACTTCATCCTACATAAGTGTGCAAATCAATAAAGAGTCAAACAAAGTAAGATATTAGTTGTTAACTTATTAATAAATCAACTTACAATTTTAGCGATAGTGCTCTCTGCATCGTCTTTGTATTTTTTACTGGGTCTTCTTTTATGCGTTGTGACGAACATTTCCGCTCATGTAGGAGGTTACTTATCTGGATCAATTTGTTGCTGCAAATGGCACTCAAGAAGTGTAAATAAAATCTTAGTCTTTTTTAATTCTAAGAGTGGCCAAAGATGCATATAAGTTAGAGAGCTCTTTTACCAATCCATAACTTATACGTGCGACGCTCTTTCTCCCAACTGTGTGCCCATACTTCTACTTAAGCGAATTACGACTGTTGATTGCAGCCACATTCTATAAAACACATATGGAATAACATTTCATAAATACAATTACAATAAATATATCGTGAAAATATGTTATTTTAATATATTATAAATACCTGGGCTGCTAGGGTACTTCATCGCCTAAATAGATCTCTCATTTGATGATCAGGGACAACTCCTTTAGGACGGTTAGCCCATCTGGTCGCATTAGCCTCATACTTGTCAAAATGATCTTTCTTTAAGTCATGTTTGTATGACCTCCATGCAGAATTCACTGACTGTAACACCCACTTGCGACTCTGGGGTGGAATCTCATACTTTTTCTGCAAAATTAATATGATGTGTGAAGACAAGTATAGTAAATTAAGATAGTAAACAATTAAAAATTGTACCTCTACATAGTCCATTATTAGTTGCTTGGGTACTTTACTCCAATGGGTGTGATTCAGCGGGCAAATGCCAAGATCTCGGCCTAGTGTTCCCAAGAAGCTACTAAATTCATCAGCAATTTTATCCGATGGACCAACAACTTGGTTATATCCATTCACAAATATAGGAACCCTATCCGCTGAAGATCGAGCATGAACATGTATCATTATAGTAGGCCCTCTATGCTTCTTGATATGAGAGGAGGGAGTTACATTTATAGACAAAAAGCATTATTAAACAAGGCATTAATAATTTGGTTAATTTACAATTTTTTATTTTAATCAAAAGATGCACCTTCACTACTTTCAGGATTACCTTCGCTACCCTCAAAAGACAAATTTTGTTGGTTTTGCTAGGATCTTTGTTCTCGCCTTTCAGAATCTTGACTTGGCTGATTTTTAAGCTCACGGGATCTTTTACTGTGATGAGATCTTTGTTCCTCATGTGGAGAGGCTTGGATTGGCTGATTTCCTGTTTCATCTGATCTTTGGCTCGTGTGAGTTCCTTTTAATTTCCTCTTCAGTGTTGATTGAAACCTTTGTGCTTTAAGATTCATTTCTTCTTTTTTAGAACTTAAACCATCATTTTCATGACCAAAAAAATCATTTTCAGCATCAGAATCATCATTTTCAGCATCGGAATCATAATTTTCAGCACCAAAATCATCATTTTTAGAGCCAAAATCTTCATTTTCAGCAGCACAATCATCCTCAACTTCAATTGCTTCTAAAGCTTTAAGTTCATTTCTTTTTTGTCTTAGTAACCTTTGTTGTTGTTGCTTCTTTCTCAGCAATGTGGCTATAGTTCCAGCGAACATAGCCTCTCGTTTTTGTTTTTTTCTGTCATTATTTATAACTTGAAAATTCAAGTACAATGTATTAAAATGATAGAATTTCGACTCGCAAATTTATATCAAGAGAGGAGAAAGAGAAGATGACATTATGTAATATCAAAAGTTAAAACTGTCAAAAATTCAATTTAAACAAAATACTAAAAAGTTCAATTAACACACCAATCAAAGTTGATGGAGGCATTAAACATAGTCCCAATCAGTGTCATCATAATCTAATTCATAATCAGAGTCACCGTAATCTGAGTCATCATAATCTGAGTCATCTTCTTTCTCTTCTTCATCCTCTTCCTCATCTTCCTCAACTCTCTCACCTTCATTGTGTCCGTTGTCTAAAGTATTAGATGTTATCTCAATAATGGTTGCAGGAGTGTCATTTTTGGCCCAACTAACATCACAATCTCCAATTGCTATAAGATTAAAATTAAAATCCTCTAAATCACATCCAAGAGAATCATCTGACATATGAATATTTTTGTTCGCTTCTTGTCCATATCAATTTCTCTAGAGACCCTTCTAATAACACAATGGACACCTTCTTCAATCGAGTCCTCCACATAGTAAACTTGATTTACATGAGATGCAAGAACAAAAGGATCATCTCTACATATCAACCTCTTAAAATTGAAAAGAATAAGCCCGTACTCATCATTTTCGGTATGAAACCAGTTACACCGAAATAATACAACGCTAAATTGAGCGTAGTAATCAATTTCAATGATCTCTTGTATTGCTCGATAATAGGTCAAGCTATCATCAACAGGATTACAATCCTTAGAGCTAGCAAAACTTGATGTCAAAGCAATAAGACTGACTCCACTATTTTGTGTTTTGCGTCTTGCATCATGCCCTGCAATGTGAAACCTATACCCATTGATAAAATATCCTGTATATGACTTTGCTATCGGATTCGGACCCATAGCTAGCCAACGGATATAGTCCGGCACCACACCATTGCTTATCTTATCCTTAAACAATGCTTCAAATTCCTTACTGTGACTTTGAGCTTGATTCCATCTTGTGTTTTTGCCTCTACCCCTTTTAGGGTAACTCTTTAACAAATTCTTGTGCTCTCTGATAAAAAAGGCAAAAGGAATAATTTACATCATTATAGCATAATATTACAACAACATCTATAAAAATATTAAAATTGATGTTCATATAACATTACCTAATGTATTGCTCCACTATGTCATTGCCAGATTTGAACAGAGCACAGTTATGCGCCATGCTGTTAATGCGAGCTTCTAAAACAACCACTTTACCTTTACATTTTTTTTTTGTCCTCCTACAGGATAACCTATCATTGGGAAAATGGGCATTGAACTTCCATCAACACTCTCTCTCTCTTCGTGTTTCTTCTTAAATGTTGTCTTCATGTATCTTTTGCAAAAATTCAAACACTCCTCTGCCAAATAACCTTTTGCGATAGAACCTTCTGGTCGACTCCTATTACGCATGTATGACTTCAATTTACAAAGTTTTCTCTCCACACCAAACATATATCGGCAAAAAACAGGTCCACCAAGTCTTAGCTCATCCACCAAATGAATGGGTAAATGAACCATTATATCAAAAAATGCTGGCAAACAAAATATTTCAAGCTGACATAATATCTCTTTGATCTCATTTTGCAAATGGTCAAGCTCTTCGGGCTTCACAACTTTACTACATATACCTCTAAAGAAAGCTGCCCATCTAATCAATACAACAGCAACAGGCTTATGTAAAGACTTCCTAACTACTACAGGGAGCAAGTCTTGCAAGATCACATGAGCATCATGACTTTTGTTACCTGTAATCTTCCCTTCATCAATATGGACACATCACCCTATATCCGATGCATAACCATAAGGCAACTTCGCATATTTCAGTACATGACAGAAATTATATTTCTCCTCTTTGTTCATTGAGAAGCAAGTTGGATTGAACTTAGCACGTCGACCATCTAAACTTATCTTCGGATGCAAGTCATGTTTTATCCCCATCTCTTTGAGGTACAAACGAGCCTTGAGATGATCCCTTGTCTTACCTGGAATATCCAACAAGGTGCCAAGTATACTGTCACATATATTTTTCTCAATGTGCATCACATCCAAGTTGTGACGAAGGGAATTATGTTTCCAATATGGCAAATCAAAGAAAATTGATGTCTTCTTCCAAGGACTCGACATAATCGGCTGTTGTTGCTTCTTTTGCTTCTTCTTCTTCTTCTTCCTTTTCTGCTTCTTCTTACTATTTTTATGATTTTTCTTCTCTACTTCGTTCTTTTTTCCAAATACATGATGCAACAAAGACATCCCTTCCAAAATTTCACTTCCTTTCAATGCACTAGGAGCAACTGCGTGCTCTGTTTTGCCATTAAAAGAAGTTGCATTCCGCCTCCAAGGATGGCTACGGTCCAAAAACTTCCTATGTCCTTGAAAGCATACCTTTTCTGCTATGAGGCAACCATTTCAAGGAAGTTTGATAATTGCAACAAGGGCATGCCAAGTAGCCCTTCATGGACCATCCCGACAACATTGCATATGCAGGAAAGTCGTTGATCGTCCACATTAGAGCTGCACGCATATGAAAGGATTGTTTTCCAAAAGCATCATACGTCTCCAAACCAACTTCCCATAATTCTTTTAGTTCTTCAATTAATGGTTGTAAGTATATCAATATCATTTCCAGGAGATTTTGGACCTTGAATCAACAAAGAGATCATTAAAAATTCGTCATTAATGCACATCCAAGGGGGCAAATTATAGTTCACGAGCATCACAGGCCATGTGCTATGATTAATGCTCATGGTCCAATATGGATTAAATCCATCACTAGCTAACCCCAACCTGACATTTCGAGGATCACGTGCAAAGTTTGGATGCAATTCATCAAAGTCCTTCCATGCTTAGCCATCAGCTAGATGCCTCAAGATCCCATCCTTAAGGCGATCATTGTGATGCCATCTCATGGACTTGGCTGTTTCAAAACATAGAAATAATCTTTGAAGCCTAGGTTTCAATGGAAAGTGCCACAACACTTTTGCAAGAATCCTACGAGGTTCTGTAGGATTGTTGTGGTGTTTTCCAACATACTTTTCATCCACTTTCCACCTAGAAGAACCACAAACATGACATGATATTGCCTCTTCATACTCCTTCCAATACAACATACAATCATTTGGGCATGCATGCATCTTTTTGTAAGCAAGACCCAAATCCCTAACCGTGTTTCTAGTGTCATTAAAGGATTTCAGAAAATTTGCATTTGGGACCAATTCCTTTAAAAAATCCAAAAGGTCATCAAGAGCCACATTACTCAACCCATGTTCACATCCGGGATATAATTCCGCCTTACCCTCTTCTAATAATTTGTAAAATTTCTTAGCATCCTCAGTCATCTCGTCTATGGTTCCTTGATCCCAATCATAATCACCAGCTATATGGACAAATTTATCACGTAATAACCCATCGACATCAAAAGGGAAAGATGTATCATCAACATCATCAAACTCATTGATCCTATTATTGGACGAAGAACCATCCCCATGAAAATGTTGATCATAATTTGCTACAAAACCATCAGCAATCAAATGATCATATACCTCATTTCTTGTTCCCCAAAATCTAAAAACACACTTACTACACGGGCAGCGAAGTTGCCTTTGTTTCCCTTTCCCTTGACCTTTAGAAGCAAACTCATTAGTCAAAAATTCATTCAGTCACATGTTAAATTCATCTGTCTATCTAACTATTAGCTGAGGCATCCATACGAAAAGCTGTACTGGGCAAGAGAGAAGGAAGCATTAAGATGAAGTATTAATACTTTTTACAAACAATTATAGAATACAAAAGTATCCTCACAAATCAAAACAACAAGCACAAAGAAAGGTGATTGGAAGAAAAACAAAAGAAACCCAAATTTACGTGGTTCAACTAAGCATATATCCATGGAAATATCATAAATATACATTTAAGGAAAACTCAAATGAACTTAAGCTATAACACGCAAAAAAAGGAGTTGTTATTTTCGTCCATTGTAAGTTAATTACCATGAATATACACACGAAATCAAATTAGGGCAAACTCAAATGAACTTAAGCCGCAACACAAGAAAATGGAGAAGTTATTTATGTCCATTTTAATTTATTTACCATAAAAATATGCACGAAATCAAATTAAGACAAACCCAAATGAATTCAAACTGCAACATACAAAATTTACAGAGCTGTTCATGTCAATTTTAGGTTATTTGCTATGAAAATACACACAAAATCAAATTAAGGGAAACTCAAATAAACTTAAACCGCAACACACAAAATTGAGAAGCTATTTATATCCATTTTAAGTTATTTACCATGAAAATACACATGAATTCAAATTAGGGCCAACTCAAATGAACATAAGCCACAACACACAGCAAGGGAGAAGCTATTCATGTTAATTTTAGGTTATGTACCATGAAAATACACACAAAATCAAATTAGGGCAAACCAAATTGAACTTAAGCGGCAACACACAACAAAGGATAAGATATTTATGTCCATTTTACGTTATTTACCAAGAAAATATGCATGAACCTAAATTAGGGCGAACTAAAATGAACTTAAACCAAAACACAAGAAAAATACAAAGCTATTCATGTCAATTTTAGCTTATTTACCGTGAAAATACACATGAACTCAAATTAAGGCAAACTTAATTGAACTTAAGCCGCATCACACAACACTGGAGAAGTTATTTACTTCCATTTTAAGTGATTTACCATTAAAAGTACATGCGAAATCAAATTAGGGCAAACCTAACTGAACTTAAACCACAACACATGAAAATTACAAACTTATTCATATCAATTTTAGGTTATTTATCATGAAAATACACACGAAATTAAACTAGGGCAAACTCAAATAAACTTAAGCCGCAACACAAGTTATTTATGTCCATTTTAAGTTATTTACCTGAAAATATGCACAAAATCAAATTATGGCAATGTCAAATGAACTTAAACGGCAATAGACAAAAGTCACAAAGCTATTCATGTCAATTTTACATTATTTACCATGACAATACACTCAAAATCAAATTAGGGCAAAATCAAATTAACTTAAACCGCAAACCACGAAAATGGAGAAGCTATTCATGTCAATTTTTAGTCATTTGCCATGAAAATATACATGAAATGGGATTAGGGCAAACTCAAACAAACCTGAATCGCAGCACTTGAAATGGAGAAGATATTATGTCATTTACCTTAAAAATAGAGAATGAAAGTGTGAAGAAGAAGAAGCTAAAACCCCCTGCGACGAAGCGAAGAAGCGGGAAGAGTGAGCGGGAAGCGGAGAGCAGAGAGTGGGGATCGAGCGAGAAGAGTGAAGATATAATTGTACAAACGCGGTTTATGAGTTAAACCGCCTTCTATAAACGCGGTTTACCCTCAGTGAAAGCCAACACCATTTACGTCGCCTTGAACCGCGCTGTATAAACGCGGTTTACCCTCAGTGAAAGCCAGCAGCATTTTTGTCGCCTACAATTACCATTATGCCGCAATTCATGATGATCGTCACATTGATCCCATGTCCCTCTCGATGAAGCTCCAACATCATAAGTAGAGGTGGTAAGAAATCATGCAAAGTTATAAAAAAGGGCTATTAATTCAGTAGTGATCAAATTGTTCCGATAATGGTACTTAAAATATCTCCTGCGTATAAAGTAGAAGAAGGGTGGCAACGGACGACGTTACCGGAGGTGGGTTAACGAGAAAGAGGCAAAGAGACAGTAAGAGCCAGGGAGAAGGGTACGCATGAGCGAATGGTCTGGGAAGGGGAACAGAGGCTTACATATATCCTAAATAGAAGCGGTTTACCTAGTTTAAACCGTGTCTTTAGGACACGGTTTTATGTAAAACCGCTGAAGCAGACGCGGTTTACAGCCTTATAACCGTGTCTTCAAGACGCGGTTTATGTCTTATAACCGGGTCTTGAAGACGCGGTTTATTTAAAAAAGTACAACCCGGTTTTGTTTTTGTTGAAACGCATTGATTTGACGCTGTTTATTATAATTGTATTTTGTAAATGCGGTTCAACAGTAGATATGAAAATATTTGTTTTTAGCATTATTTTTATCATTTTTTTATTTTTTTGCATTATTTTCGGAATCGACTCAACAAATTTAAACCAAAAAAATGAGCTTCTAACTTTTACAAAATTTTGACATTGGCACCATGACATTACATAACGGATGTAAATTGTTGTAAAAAGTGTCATAAAAAAAACTATTGCAAAAAACTATCATCATACATAATTGCCTCAACGGTTCTTTTTTCGTTACAAAAACTGTTGCAATAGAGGACCTTATGCAACGCTTTTAGAACCGTTGCAAAAGCGTTGCATAAATTTATATTTTGCAACGGTTTAGGAACTATTGTAAAATAACCGTTGCCATAGGCCAGTTTTATTGTAGTGAACCCAGCGTCACAATCCGTGTTACATGCTTTGGATCCATGTGTCACGTGTTGGGCGGCCATGGGCGCGACCTAATCAGAGCATGCCACGTGGCACGCTGTGGGATGCCCCAAAGGGGAATCTGTGTCGTTAGGCCCAGACCAACCAGAACGTGCCACATTACACGTTCTAGGACAAAAAATTAAATCGCGCATTAAACGACACCGTTTTGGAGTATTTACCGAATCCTGCATCGAAATTGGAACATTTGTTTGCTCCAGTAGCCTACTAAAAATAAGGGTCTAGCAGTCAGGGTTTAGCATCCAATTTAAAATAAATCTTTAAAAGTATTGACTTTCGGAGATCTACTATGACAGAAAATTTCAGTTTCAATTTTTTCTTTTGAGTTTAATTTTTTTTTTTTTTTTTGGAGCCCACACTTCAAGTATTTTTTAGGAGATTGAGTAAAAGGCTCCGGGTTCTCGGTATTATTTTGGTTTTCTTTATTTGGAGATTTTTCAGGTATTCTTATTTCATTTTCTTTTTAGTTTTTCTCTTTTCTATTTACTTACAGTATTCTTGTTGTACTAGTTTTATATTCATGTTATTATTATAAATGTGTTAGAGTAGATGCCTTTAGATTTCAAATTAAGAATTTTAAATCACTTTACGTTTTAAATTAGGAATTCTAAACTGTTCTGATGCATTAGTTTAATGAACTAGGGAAAATTTTTGAAATTTGTCCCAATACCAAGTAGGTCAAATCTGATTATCATCTCATGGTAACAATTGGTTACCACTTAACAAAACTTAATTCCACTAAATAAGTTTTACTGCATTCTTGAATTAATTATATTCACTCAAGAATTTTTGAAAATTTTATTGTGATAATTAACCCTTCTGTTAGATATGCGTGAACAAAAACAACTTTAATTATTATCGTTATTTTTTTCACATCCATCACCGTAGTTCCAAACTCGCCCTTCACGAACAATTCTTAATACACATATAATTTTCTTATTAATTCCAAATGTCAAACATATGAAATACTCATGCTAAAGAATCTAAAATCAGTTCGTATATTTGCGAATCAACTAAGGAGATATCTTTCATTGTAGATTCTTAGTAAAATATTCGTTCCTGCCATACTTTATGCAATTTCCCAATGACTTAAGATCCTGGTCATTCACTTTTAACCTCATCATTTTGGGCATCAAAGCAATTAACATTCCATGCACGAATTCGGACTATTTCTCGGATTTAGAGTTATCATCTTACAGAATTAATTATCTCTAATTGAAGTAAAAGAAACAACTAATTTAGGTGGTTATGCTCAGTGTTCTAATCTTATTGAAAGTACCAACATAATGTTCTTGGATCTCTATCCACGTGACTAAAATAAGTCAACAAAAGTATCATATTATAGTCTTATCAGATAAGTTGTCCAAACTTATCACCAACTGCGAACATATTTTTATAACATGTCACTAGTTTGATCTAAGTCTTTCCGTGGTTCAATCGTATTAACCACTTAAACCAAACCTGACATGTCATCTTGGACAATGTCCATCTCATGGAATGTTTTAGAAAAACAATCACGCATGTTTGACTCATAAAACATAATTAAACAACAAAAAATTAAACCAATTTTTTTTTTAATTTAGTATTTAAAACTAACTAATTGAGTTTTTCAAGGACACCCATTCCAGCAATCTCCCATTTGTCCTTTAACCTAAATAGCCCTACATTATATAACTATCCTCTTGGGGTTTGTCAACTCTTTGACTATAAACTTGAACCAACACTGATCTATCATTGTCTCATTCTTTTGGTCATATGCTTTTATCTATAAGGAACCTACTGAGTCAACTCGCCTACTGAACAACTCGCTAGCTGTCAAGTACCCAACTTCCAGAACAAAGTAAACAATACAAGACTACTTCACTGTTCACCATTTAATTACTCCCACTACAAGGGTAAACAAGAATTCTGATGTCAAACATCTAAACTCCCTTTTAATTCAAACGACTCGTGATAGGCCCAACATTCTTTCTTTTGAATCTCGCCAAAGCTTGATCCTAAGAATGTAGTTGGTTCATCTTAGGTCTTTCGCTCTAATTGACTAGACAATTAAACCTTAACAGCTTATTACAATTCTACATCATTCTTAATGAATAGAATGTCATCTATGTACAACACTTAGAAACTCTCTATTTTTTTGTCATGCCACTTATATACTAATGGTTCACGAACCATTGACTCAAATCCCTAGGACTTGATTAATCATCATTGACTCTACTATATAATGATAAGATGCTTATTTAAGTTTACAAATAGACTTCCTTAATTTGCATACTATATGCTCTTGACTATTGGCAACAAATTTGTCTGGTCGTATCATGTACATAAGCTTTCAAGATAACCATTCAAAGGATGTCATCTTGATTTCCACCTTCCCGTATCTCATCATATGAAACACGATGGGTGAGAGTATCCTTATGGAATTAAGCACATCTTTTGGACGGAAGGCCTCAGCAAAGATGATTCCTTCCTATAGGGTATTAACCTACTACCACCAATCTAGCCTTGAAGGTCTCTTCCTTCATGTCCACTCATTTCTATATACTTATCGATCCATTCAGATCCTATCTAATGGACTTAATGTCTTTCTACGCCTCTGCAAGTTCCTAGACTTAGTAAAAATACAATTTAACTTTTATTACCTCGACCCAATGGTCTTGTTGGCCCTAAAGCCACTTCTATTGTAATTTTGATGATAACAATTATTTAGTGAGTTATTGTGTTTAAATTATTTTAATCTGGTGTCCAAGTGACTCATAAGAAAGCTAGAAAAAATCAAGGCTAATCAGGTTGATACCAAGCTTTCTAAGATGATAAATCAAGAGGAACAGATATCCAAGTTGAAGAGAAGATTCATCCATTTTGAAGAGAACGAGATCCGAGTCTAAGTGCCTTCAAGTCATTTATTTTTATTTTCTAGTACTTAGGATCAGGATATATCAATTGAGTCAAAATCTCAATATTGATATATGATGCTCTAAAGAAAATGTTTTTAAAATATTTTTGAAATTTGGTTTCCAAATTTTACTTGAAAAATATTCAAGTGAAAATTCAAGCCAATCTAGTTTGTCAATACAAACATTTTTCAAGATTGGTATTTGAAAGCATGATCAAATCAAATAAGATCAAATTCTAAATGGGCGAGTTTTTAGCTTAATTGAATCAATCAATCTTTGAAGAGCAAAATTAAGAAAATTACTTAAAAATTAAGCTAATATGGTATCAATTAATCAATCAGTTTACTTAGTTAATAAAGTAAATCAACCTATCAATCCAGCTAATTGATAAAAAAGGTTCAAATCCACCCAGTCATGCTGAGTGTTAACAAAAAGAGGGGACGTGTCGACACACAGACATAAAATAGCCATCCGGAGTTGCTGTGTGTTGACACACAGATCAAAAAAGTTCCAAACGGCTATTTATGACTTGACTTCTTTCCAAATAGTTTTTCCAACATTTTGAACGTCCCCTAGGCTCTTATTTTTCTATATATGGGGCTTGAATGCTTTGGTTTAAATCATTAAATACTCTCTAAGCAATCTTTTATAAAAGGCTCTTACTTTCTTGCGCTTTAACTGTTTGATTTCAACTTTTGTTTAAAATTTTTCTTGAGCATAACAAGTTCTCTCTATTGTTAATCATTGAGCTTAATTGGCATATCCTTAGCTTTTTCCAAGCTTGATCTACTTTCAATTTACTCTTGAAAGAGTAAAGTGTCTCATTGCTTTAGTTCTTCCATTGCTTTATTTCAATTATTTATTGTAAAGGTTGGATCTTGAGCCTATGGTTACAAAAGGATCAGTTGTAAAGGTTGGGTCTTGAGTCTATGTACAAAAAGATAAGTTCTAAAGGTTCGATTCTGAGCCTGGTTTTAAAAAGGATCATCAAGCTTAGTTAAAGGCTAAAGTGACGAAGAGTAGGCACTTGAGGAATGGGCTAGCTTCCGTATTGGAGGTGAATTGCTATAAAAATCTTTGTGCATGATTTTATTTTGCCATTATCTTTTTCATTTCATAGTTATTGTATGCATTTCAATTTAATTTTTAGTTCATAAACTTTAAAATTTTCCACTTATCACGAAAGAACCTAATTCATCCCCCTCTTAGGTTGCTAGTTTCTTTGTGCTCTAAAGGATCAAATTCGTCATCATTCTCAACCGTTAAGATTGAAGACAAGAATTCGTAGTGTGACCTTGACCATCCTCCCACTACACCAAAGCTCTCATGTACCGTGTGTGACAATAACTTAGTTGAAGATATATCTAATACATCATCTATACTGTAAGTTGTATCAAGTAGTATAGACACAGTATCTCACATTGTCAATCTAACCAATACAAGATATCAGTTGTATCTTTAGAACACTTTCTAAAACATCGTACATAGCAAAACTTTTTGATCTAATCATATTCAATAACACATTGTTGATCCTTTCTACAACTCTTTGTGATAAGGATAAATAAGAATTCTCCTAAAATCACCACTTTGATCTAATCAAAGTGAGTTGATATAATTACTTAACTGATTGCAACTTAAGTCTTTAACTCTTTGAATCTTTCAAAGAATTGCAAAACTTTAGTCTTCATAGGCATATCTATATATCAACTTACCAAGTAGCCATTCATAAACATTTTATGAAACACTCATCGCTTCTGCTTGCTTAAACTTTAGTAGTCTGTAAACACTTTATGAACACGTCTTAATAGCTTAGTGGCTCTATTTCTTTTACACTTAAAAGCTCTTTCGGTCATCATTAATTCGAACATGATTCTCATACCAGTTATCATTCTAGTACATGATGATCACATAAGACATATCTCAAACCCGTTTTGAATCATATTAGATTAACGTGACCTAAGATTAAGTACTACTTAAAAGCTACATGGTTTTCGAAATTTGTTCTTTTATATGGTCTCACAGCCTAGCTTGTATTAGACTAATAAGTCACCATTAATGTAGTTTTGATCAAAATAAGTCAACTATCTACCAATGTGCTCTTTTAAATAAACACTTTGTTTATATAACTATCAATCTATTTTTAGGAAAAATAACTTATATTCTATGTTGAAACAAATAGCAGTTAGAAATTAAATTTCTAAAGTACATCAAGATAGTTACTCAAATGCAAATTTACATTCCCTGACTGTATCTACTAACTCTTGATGCGCTAACTGAAAATCTATTCACCATAATGCTAGTGAACTACCTACCAGTCATAACTAGAGGAGAAAGGATAATACCTTGTCATGTTGGTTTTTAGTCTTGGCAATAATAGTATCTAGTTATCTATGCAATTCCTTTCCAAATCCAGTGCAATTATAAAAGTGACAAAACTATTTGACTCATGTTTTATTCTACCCTTTTGAGGTTCCTAATTCTTGACATAGATGCTTAAACTAAGTGGATTTTTCCCTTAGTTCTCATTGTACCTTTTCTCATAAACTGTTTGCATACTACTAGTTCTCTAACCCAACACTTATCATATCCACTATAGTCAAACTTTCAAGTACCTAATACTAGAAAACATTCAACATCTTATGTTGAAATTTTGCAACTAAATCTCTTTAGTCTAGTCTAATGCTCTTAACGTTCTTTTCAACTCAATAGACTTACTAGTAGCAATCTAAAGAACCTTAAGCATCTCTTAGGGCTCAACATGTGCTAAGACATAACATATTATAATGAACAAAACAAAATAGACATGACATACCTGTATTGATCAAAATGTATAGTCCAACAACAAGTTTGAAAACAAAAAACTATAAAACAAGTCATATGACATATATGATTACTTTTCTTACTTTTTAGCAAATAATCAAAGTTCGGAGTTCACATTCCGACACTTATATGTATGCTGTGGAGACCCAACCGAAATTGGCTGAGGTTAAATTGAGACATCAAAAAGGTGAGAATATTTCTCAATAAATGTCTTCTTGTGAACTCATTCCTGAACATATTTAACACACCATCTTTTCCTCAGCCCCAAAGATCCTGCAACATAACTTCTTGAGGAGGGTAATGCAAGACCCTAATCAAGTGTATATCATTACCTGAACATCCATACAAGTGCTCTCCTAGCTCCACGGTGGAGTGGTCGTGCTCAATTGCTTGGATTTCAGTCCATCCTAACGGAAGGCTAACCCTATATTCCTCGGATTAACATCCTCTACGGGGTGTAATGCAACACAATATACTAGTCAAACTTAGTAATGGAGGCCATGAACATTCACATAGAAACTTGCTCCCACTTGATAGTTTGAGTATTGTGAACTTTTAAATAATTTTAGCAAATAAACAAAGCATGGAACTACCTAACCATTCTCTATGTGTGTGGAACGATGAGCTGACCAATCTACCCTTTATTATGGGAGAGGCATAACAAGTAATTAGTCAAATGAGTTTCATTCTCAATTAAAATGTTTCCCAAACATATTTAACCCACCGTTTCTTCCATGGTCTTTAAGACAGTACCATAATGCTTTATAGCAGATTTCCATGATCTTTAAGACAGTACCACAATGCTTTACAGCAGACTATCTTACCATCCTAGTTAAGCGTATACCATTACTGAGATATTAGTACAGCTAAACAACATACTCCACGGCGGAATGGTTGCACTAAATTTTGCCGTACCTCTATCCGTCTTTAAGAAGTCTAACCCTGTATCTTGTGAACAATTTCCCTCCTCGGAGAGTAGTGTCTATCCACTATACTATTAGATTGGTAATGGATATTGTGAGGAATCAACTCCAGATCCTTGCATCCACTTGAAATTTACAATGGCGGATCTTTCCTTTTGAAAATTTTGTCATCTCATATTCAATATTAATATCAAGTTCTAAATTTTATTTAACAATTAAATAAAACCCTAACATAGTTAGGTTCCTTTAATTATCTAACCCATGCAATCTAATCCCATTAGATACATTATGAGAATTTTTTCCACAAATAATTCAACTTTTGAATTATCTAATTAATTAGATCTATTTGAAAAAATTCTCCCACTAGATGAAATGAAATATTTCACCAACTTATCTGGTCTTATAATTTTAGTTCACATCGCATATACTATTTAACTTTTTAATAATATTAGAAATGTAAATGAAAATTTAATAAGTGTCTAGTTATTAAATAATTTGAATAACATTACTTAAGCCCTAAATGTTAGAGCAATTATAGATTTTTTTAAACTCTTTTAGCAAACATTATAACATAATCTTAATTAGGATCTCATCCTAATCAATTATTTATTCATACAAATTATATAAATAATAAAGTATTAAAATAAAAATATTTTTTAACTTTTAGTTTTAATATTATTATTTAAATAAATAAATAAATAATTAGAACTGATCTTAATCTCATTAAATCGTAAACCAAATATCTAATCCAATTAGATATTCTATTTGACGTTGTATATATCTGAATCATTCAACTATTTGAATATTTAATCTGATTAGATTATTTAGAAATATGCTTCCACTATAATTGTACTTCATTCTAATTTAAACACTTTAAATTTGATGAATAATGACCTCATCATTAAACTCTTTAATAACAAAATCAAGTATTCTATGTTTTGAATTATTACAAAATATTCAATAATGGAATATTCCATACCTACGTTCAAAATCTCATCAAATTAGATTACTAATTTAAATCATTCAACTCTTTGAATACCTAATCTAATTAGATCCGAGATCCGATTTAGAATTACAATCCTTGATTGAATCTTGACTCATACAAAATTATAAGCAATTTAAAATTTTAATGAACCTTCAATCTTGTTATTTAGCTCTTTTAACTATAATATTCAAGATAGTCGTTTTCCTTTAATAAAAGTCTCAATTTCATATTGCTCGCAATTCTACATCCCCCAATTTTATCAAGCTTCATGTTTAATGTCAATTATGAACGTATTCAGAGTTGGCAAAGATTCCAACTGTTGGGCACGCATTTCAAAAAAGTTTACCTAAATGACTAGAATGGGTGCAGCAAAAATATAATTTAAAATTCTTAATTTTAAATCTAATGCCCTGATCTAATTAAACTATTTAATTAGACCAAGATCATACTCTAATATGCACATAATATAACAATCAAAAAAATAAAACAAATATAAGCATGGTATGTAGAATAAACGAAAAAAAGAAAGAACAAATTAAATATCAAATGCTTAATTTAGACATACCTGAAGCACGAATCCAAACTCTGATTTGAAGATCTGAAACTAGAAGAAGAAAGCTTCTTGATACCTCGAGATCTTCTTCGCAATATCCTCTATTAGCACCAAAGTGTGGGGCTCCCAAAATATTTAATTTAGAAAAAATTTCGGAGCAAAATTTTTAATTTTAATCTTTTTGAAAAACAAATTTTTAGAAACATTATGCTAAACATTAATTTAAAAGCTCCTAAGATAATTTTAGGATTTTTGTAGGGGGAGAAAACTAGGCTCCAAACCTATAAACAACAATCTATAAAACACGTCAAAAAACCTTGTCTATTTATAAATAAATATAGTGACACGTTGAAGTAGCGCATTGGCCCATACTAGTTTTCCTATTTTTTATTTAAAAATCAATGCTACATCGCACTTCCCGATATGAAAGAACATTGTTATTAACCATGCAAGTTCAATAGTTAGGTTATGTTAGATCAAATGACAATATGAGATATTGTATCTTAGCAGTATGATACAACTAAGTATTTGGTTAATGTATTTGATATATCTTTAGCCAGTGTTAATGTCACACTAAGTACATAAGAGCCTTGATGTAGTGGGAGGATTGTAAGGACGTCTAATAGAAACATGTCATCATCCTTAGTGGTTGGATACGATAGTGAATCCAATCCTCGAGACTACAACAAAACTTTTAAGAATAAAGATGCAAACAAATGGGTCATGGCAATAAAAAGCTAAGTTAGAATAATTGCATTTTAACTAAGTATTGGGACTTGTAGAGGCAGCGAAAGACATTAAGTTCATTAGATGGGATCTGAATGTATCTACAAGAATAAAAGAGTTGAGTGGACAAGAAGGTCGAGACCTTCAAGCCTAATTGATGGCAATGGATTGATACCCTATAGGAAGGAATCGTCTATGACGAAACCTTCTAGCCGGATGCTATGTTTAAGTCCATAAGGATGCTCTTATCAAATGTATCTCATTGTGATGAGATATGGAAATGAAAGTTAAGACAACATTCTTTGAATGGTCATCCTGAGAAAGATGTCTATGTGATGAGCATATAATATGCAAATTGAGGAAGTCTATTTGTAGAATTAAATAAGTATCTTGTTCATTAAATAGTGGATTTGATGAAGCTTATCAAACCATATGGATTTGAATCAATGGTTAGTGAACTATGAGTGTACGAGTGGCACAACTAGAAAGTAGTGACTTTTAAAGTGTTGTATATAGATGACATTCTGTTCAATAAGAATAGTGAAAAATTGTTATGAGCTGTTAAGATTTTGTTGTCCAGTTATTCAAAATGAAAGACCTAAGATAAGCTAACTATGTTCTTAGGTTCAAATTTTAGTGAGATTCAAAGAAAGAATGTTGAGTTTATCATGGGTTGCTTGTTTTAAAAAGGACTCTAGATGTTTGACGTTAGGAGTTTTGTTTACCTTAGGAATGGGAGTCATTAGATGATTAAGTGTGAAGCAGTGTTGTATTGCTTAGTTAACTATGGGAGTCTGGTACTTAATAGTTATAAAGTTGTAAAGTGGACTAGTTGACTCAGAAGGTTTCTGATAGATCAAAGCTTATGAGAAAAAGAATAACATAGTGTAAGATTGATATCGAATATATAATAGTCGATGAGTTGACAGATCCCTAGGAGATAGTTATGCAATGCAGGGCTAATTGGGTTTAGAACAAATGAGAGATTGTTGGAATCGATGTGCTAAAAAACCCAATTATTTTATTTATTTATAGTCAGATTATGTTTTACGTGTCAAATATACGTAAGATTGTTTTCTAAAATGTTCATGTGATCGACATAGTCCAAGATGACATGCTAAGTTGGTTTACGTGGTCGATGGATATGAGCCATAGATAGACTTAAATCAAATTGGTGATATGTTGCCAAAGTATGTTCGTAGTTGGTGATAAGCTTGGACAACTTGCCTAATAAAACTACAATATAATATTTTAGCTGACTTGGAATGGTCATGTGGATAGAGATCCAAAAATGTTATACTAGTGTTGTCTATAAGATCGAAACACTGAGCTGGACCACCTGAATTATTTATTTCTTAACTGCTATAAAAATAATTAATTATATTCAGACAATAACTTTAAATCCATAAAATAGTTTGAACACATGCATGGAATGTTTGTTGCCTTGACATGCTAAAAAGATTAGGTCACAACATGTGACTAAAATCTTACGTGCATTGGGTAACGGCATTAAGTGTAGTAGGAACATATATTTTACGAGGAATCTATAGCCTCTTATGAGTTAAAGATGTCCCCTTAGTTGATTCTCAAACCTACAAATAGATTCGACAATCAATGGCCAGATTATTCCATATGTTTAATAGTTGGAATTAATACATAACTGGTTTTATTTATTAATAAATTGTTCTAGAAGGGAGAGTCGAGAACTAAGGCAAAATGGAGAGGAAAATAATGATAGTAGTTAAAGTTAATTTTTGTTCTCATGGATAACTAATATAGGGGTTAATTATCATAATAAAATTTATTTAGGAATTATTGTATAATTATATTTAATTCTAGAGTGCATTAACATTTATTTAGTGAAATTAAATATTACTAAATGGTAATCAATGTTATCAGGTATTGATAATTAGATTTGACCCATTTGGAACTAGAACAAAATTATCTCTGAGGTCTCTCTATGAGCCTTTAGAAGTACACCAGTTGAAATGAATTAATGAGGTTACTTATTTATTCATATGATGAATAAATTTATTTTGCTAAATAGAATTCATTAGATGAACGAATAAATTAACTTTACTAAATAATATTCATAAGATGAATTTATACATGTGGGAATTTAAACAATAAAAACTAAAAACACACATGAAAACAAGGTAATATGTGCTCCTTGAAATGGGCCAACCAACGCATGACACGTGTTGTGTGTTGGGTAGCCCAACGAGGCTATCAGCACCATTTAGGTGCGGCCAATAGGATGAGGACATGTGGTCATCCTTTGTTCACCCATCAGCGATTCAACACGCAAGCCAGGGGTTAATTATGCGATGCCTCGTGGCGGAGGAGACAGTGCCAACGCATTGTTTTTGCTTTGAGCAATCGACATCATTATGATAATAGTCAAATGATTTTTTTGTTTTCTTTATGCGAATCCCACATCGAAAAATTGGCAATTTTTCTACCTGCGGCTGATTATAAATAGGGTCTTGAGAGCTCAGTTTAGCGTCGAATATTTTTTTGAAAATATTGATTTTTCAAAAAAATTAAAAAGGAGGAATTTTGATATTCTTCCTAGTAAATAGTTTTAGAGCCTACACTTTGAGCGTCAGGGGGTCATTGTGGAGAAAGTTTCGTGATTTCGGTGATTCCTCCCGAGTGACAATTATGGTCTACAATCCAAGTATTTCTAATTCTTTTTTTGAAGCTTTCCTTTAGTTTTTTGCATTTCTATTTATGCTTTTAATTTCTCATTTATTATGCTTAGATATTCTATGTCGTTATGTATATATAAGATTGGAGGTCCTTATGCGCTTGATCTAATTAATTTAGAAAAATTTTAGTTTTAGAAATTAAATTTTCTCAACAGTCATTTAAGGATAAAAGGTTACATGCATGACATGTGGGGCCATGCTCAAGGATAAATGACTTTTAAAATAGAAATAATGCCATATGGAGTCCTGCTAGTTGATGAGTGAAAAAGTTGAACAATAACAACCACTCAAGATAGCTGATGGGTTAAAAGAGGCTTGAGCTCGGGGCATTACCAAGAATGTTGTGGGAAAAGTGGTTTCTAGCCTTGAGATAGTTATTTAGAAGCCTATATCAATGGACACGGGACTTAAGCATATGCAGAAGAAAGCGGATGAATGTGGGGGGGCTAGAAGGGCCTCGAGTATGTTTGTCAATGCATGTTCAATGCCAATTCCGCACGGGAAAGAGGAATTGAGGCTAACATGGGACAAATACCCCTAGTCTTTGGATGCAGCTATTAAAACTTATGCTAAGCTTACAATCTGTTCTCACAATCGACGAGTTGAGATTTGAGTCATTAGTTCAGGCTTTGATGGCCAAGCTCAAAGCTTGATTGCGTTGGCCTTAACACCGGTGTCGCGGCTCAGCAAGTCAGGTGAGTTTAGGTTTGAGTCACTATTTCAGGGCTTTGACAACCGAGGCTTGACCTTAATTGCTTTGGTCTCAACCTCGCGGCTCAAATACAGTGCGCTCCATTTAAATCTTGTCGAGCTTTAACTCATTCGAGTTATCATAAGTCAAGGGTGCCAAGCTAACTTGAATCACATCATTATATTTTATAATGACAAGGAATTTAATGATTTGGGTTACAAGTTCTAAATTTAGGTTAACAGTTAATTACATCTAATCACTCTAAGTGTTAAATGGGTGATCTTAATAGCAATATTTATTTCCTTCATCACATCTAACTGCGTGTTAATTTATATAAAAAATTATTTTCAGGGTTAGGTATAACTTGTTATGACTAGTCGTGAAAACCTATTATATTATGGTATAGGCTACAAACACGTAGACAACGCATGGAAAAAATTTGAAATCAAATCATGGCTACAAGCATATAAAAAAGAAAACTAATCTCAAATATAAAATTTCCCACAATGGTGAGGAAGTTAATATAACAAAAGTCGTTACCGTGAATAAAACATAAATTCGAGATCCAGACGACTAACCTTCCTTTACATCTAAACTAATGGTCTGCCCCTCCATAGGAGTTTCACAAATTACAGGTTCAGAAGGAGAAAGGAAAAGAAAAATTGTGAATTGAAGACTCCCTTGGTCAATGATGACTTCACTCTTACTTTGATGTTCTCATACTCCATCCACTTGCACTTCAGCATTCATGAAATTTGGATCTCTCGGGGCCTCTAAAGGAGGGAGAAGACTTGGAAGAAGAGCAAAAAGTGAGAAAAAATGGCCTCCACCACACCCCCCCCGCCCCCCCCAAATTTATACGAGTGGCATTCCGCAGGAACCAGAAACAATAACTGGCCGATCGATTAGCCGACTACAGAAAAGAAAGTTTCGTCAGCTGATTGATCGACGGACTACAAAAATCGTTAGTGTTGTCATCCAATTGATTGGCCAGAGCCAGAGGCCTAAAATACATGATTTGAAAAGCTGAATCTTGACCTGATGTGTCCTTTTTTCCACATGTGGCTTGGTTTTTCAGCATAGTCTGGGAATTTTCCTGCCAATTTTTCATCGCTTTCGAAGTTGTTTTCTATCCAACTCATTCCAATCCTAAATACACATAGATCATGCCACAACACGCATGTAATGTTTGAAAATATCCTAGTATTGGAGTATAAAATATGTAAAAATGAGACATATCAATGCATTTCTTTAGTTTAAAGAATTTGACTGACAGAATTTGTAACAAATAAAATGTCATACCAAATAATCATGCCAAGTATGAATTCAAAATTTTTAATTTCATATGTTACAAGGCAAATAGTTTAATGAATCTTCATTATGTTGGGCAATGTCAATTATACAATCTCTTATTTGTGGAGCTTGATACCCTATAATGTTTACACAATCAAGATGACTCTTGCAACATGTTGGTGACAGTGGCTTAACTATAAGTCCTTGTATATGATCTTTAAGAACTATACATCTCTTCATAATAGATGAAAAAAATGAATATATATATATATATATATATATATATATATATTATATATATATTGCAATATGCAAAAAAGGAAATAACTTTAGCACATGAATTAGTCATAGTACACAATGTAAGATTAAGATTACAACAACTACATGATGTATAAAAAATAGTATATAAATTTAAAATGTATAGATATAAAAGTTTAAATATATTATGAGATGGTGAAAGTGAAAGCGTGGATTTTTGGTCCCTCATCTGGCTGTTAATATCATTCCTTTTACCCATTAACGTCCTTTTCAACTCAAACATGTGCTTCAAAATTCACTTTGTCACTCTTTGCCTCTCATAAAAGTCATCATATATGTATGTGTGCATGTCTCTGTGTGTGTGCATGTGTGTGTGTGCGCATGTATAATTGTGCTGGATCTTCACCTATCAGCTTAAGCTTTTAGAAAAGTTGGTTCCTGGATATAGTATTAGAGCTTTATTGACCAAGAGGTCATGAGTTTGAATCCTTACGGCCCCCACTCTAAATATAATGTATTTCAGGCACACGGCAGGAGCATGCCTATGCATTATCCACGTTTCAAGCCCAATTGACATTTTTGTGGGAAAATATTTTAAGTATAAAACTATTCTTGAATCTTCACCTATCAGCTTAACCTTTTGGAATAGTTGGTTCCTTGACAAATTGAAGCCTCTAAAATTTAGAAATTTCAAACTAGTCTTCGATTTATTTGAAGTTTTGTCAAGCCTAGAGATAAGGCCAATCCTGACATTTTCAGGGCCTCAAGCAAAATTTTCAAATGAGGTCCTTCACATAAGACAAATTATAGAAATTTCAATAACAAAACTTAGTAATATTAACAATTGACATTTTAAAAATTACAACTCTAAAAATTTAGGTGCCCCCAACTGATTATTTAGGTCATTTAGGGTCATGTATGACTTGCCTGAGGTATATGTGTTTTGTAAAATATATCCTTTACACGGTACAATTTACAACTTCTCAGTTCTTAATATCATTATGGTCTGTTCAAAAAATAAAAATAAAAAAATATCATTGTGGACTCCGTGACTTTGAAAGGGGAGGGTGGGTTCCTCCAAGGTAAATCACATGCTAAAAGTCTCTGTCCACGCATACAAGAAACATAAGGGAAAAAATATTAAAAATATATTTGAACTATACCCTAAAGATTTTTTTTATTTATTTAACTCTTTAATAGTAAAAGAAAAGCATTAAACATTTATATAATAATTAATTTGAAATTAAACAACCATATAAGAATTAATTTAGAATTATACAATAAAAAGGAATCAATTAGCATTCTACAAATATTATAAAAGTATTGAACGATATCCAAATAATTTCTTGAATATTTAACTCTTCAATGGTAAAAGAAAAGTATTGAACACTTATATAGGAATTAATTTGGAATTGAACACTCATATAGGAATTAATTTAAAATTTAATAATAAAAGGGAATAAATTTAGCATTATGTATATATGTAATCTATTTAAAAAAACTAAATATATTTATGAATATTTAAATAGGAGCTTTTTACGTAAAATGTCCTTGCACTTCTTTCAATGTGTCAATTTTTTGCTTTTAATTGTATTAACTTAGTCTTCGTACAAATTAGTAACATATTTTTTTAATCGTTTAATCATATTAAATGTACGACCCAATGCAAATCTACTATTTAACCAATTAAACTCACTCATGACCCACCCATTAAGAACTTTTTCACCACCTTGAAATTAATTTCACTGAAGACAAAAATTAATCAAGCTAAATTAATTTTTAGTTAGGACCATGAGTAAAATTAGGCTCAATTAAATTAGTTGTTGATCTTTAAAAAAAATTAGCCTAATTAATTTGGTCCTAATATAAAACTAACGCCAAAGTGGTGAAATATTTTTTTAACAATTGGGTCATGAGTGATTTCCAATAGGCTAAATGATGGATTTGTATTGGGTCGCACATCTAATATGATCAAAAGATGACAAATTATGTTATTAACTTCTATAAGGACTAAAGTAATGCAATTAAAAGATATATGACCAAACGGACAGACTGGAGGAAGTACAAAATATTTTACATAAACAACCCGAATTTAAATATGCAATATATACATAAATATACTTAGTTTTTTTTTTTAAAAAAATAGATTACGTATATGAAAAATGCTAAATCTATTCCTTTTTATTGTTCAATTCCAAATTAATTCATATGTGAGTGTTCAATTCCAAATTAATTTCTATACAAGTGTTCAATGTTTTGCTTTTACTATTGGATAGTTAAATGCTAAAAAAAATCTTTGGGGTATAGTTTATTACTTTTTTAATGTTTGTAGAATGCAAAATTTATTCCTTTTCATTGTATAATTCTAAATTACTTCTCATATAAGCGTTCAGTTCTAAATTAATTCTTATATAAGTGTTCAATATTTTTCTTTTACTATTGAAGAGTAAAATATCAAAAAATTCCTTTGGACCATAGTGTAATACCATTTTAATATTTATTCCAAAAATAAAATATTCATATATGTATATAACTAAGAAATGATTACTAAAAACAAAAAGTGTGTCCTGTATTAAATAACTATTTTAACCTAATAGGAATAGATAGAAAATGTATGTGCTTTATGATTACTCTTTGAACCACTGGAACGTACCAATAACAACAAAAGTAAGAAGGCACGGGACAGTAGAATCGACATCTCGGAGCCACAAAATATGAAATTCACTTGACAACAAGCAACTCCCGGTCAAAACTGGCATAAATTATTTGCTACTTTACATATCAATTTATGCATTTTAGTTGTATCACAAAAATGATTAAACTTTCAGGTATAAGTAAAAAATGATTATATTAGAGGATAATATCCTTCATTATAGGAAAGCTCATCTTGTATTAGAGGATAGTATCCTCTATCCTAGGCAATCTTATCTAGGGTTTGCATTATTACTGATTTGTCCTTAGTTCTCATGTAAACTAGAAGGGCACCTTTGTCTTTATGTTTTTGTCTCCAGCTCTATAAATAGAGCATGTAATTCTCTTTGTCTATTATTCAATTCAATTCAATTGAGTCATAGCCTCACTTTCACATGGTATCAGAGCCTCCAAAGGAGACTCTCTTCTCTTCTCTTCTTTTTTTTTAAAATTCATGTTTTTCGCTTGAATTATTAGTACCTTGATTGGCTATTATTTTCTTTCTGAATTAATTCTACCTTCTCTTTTCCTTTCGTTGTTTTGCTATGGCATCTGACCCTAATTCTTCCCCCTCCCCCACGGCACCTCACAGGGTTGCCGCCACTCCCCTGGTGACCGAGACCGGCTCGCCTCATGCCGGTTCCTTGGTCAACCACCGGGACGTGACATCTTCTGTGGCTATGACCGATTTTTCCCATATCGGATCTATAACCACAGGTCTATTCCTCAATGGACAAACGAATGCCGGAGCCGCCATCCCCGGTACTTCGTTGGCATCCACGAGACCACAATTTTCTCATTTTTTTGGCTCGGGCATCGCCCCTCTCCCCTAACTGCCGATGGCCGGTGCCACCATGCCCATTGGTGGTCACCGGTCTTCTATTGGTCACACCTCCCTCCCATATAGCTCTCTCGCCCTTCCCTCCCTCGGCTTCCCCACTGGTGGTGGCACCAACACCACCCTTGCTGGTGGTCTGATTTTTGACGCCCTATACAGCCACCAGGTACGAAGTGGTGCGTCGGTCTAGCCCCATGGCTGCGGCGGCGTCACCCAAACCCCCCATTTAACTCCAACCCTAATTTAACTAACACAACTACAACTCCCCTCTTACTCCCTTTATCTAGTATCTCTACTATAATCACCACAAAATTAGAACACGCTACTGATTATGCAACTTGGCGAGAACAATTTCACATGCTATTAATCTCCCATCAACTTATGGGCTACATAGACGGTACTTTTCCGTGTCCCCCAATCCATATAACAACCAACAATGGCTCTTCCTTCCCCAACCCTGAATATATAAATTGGGTCCTCACTGATCAAAGCCTCCGCTCTTGCATTTCCGCTACCCTATCTCGCTCCCTCCTAAACGATATTGTCCGTGAACCCACATCAAAAGCTATGTGGGATGCCCTTGTCAAAAGATTTCGAGATCATTCACTGGCTAAGGAATTTGATCTGAGATCCCAACTTATAAATCTCAAAAGGGATGGCAAAACTATGCAAACTATCTCTTTGAGTTAAAGTCGATCGCCGATGACTTAGCTGCCATAGACTCACCAATAGCCAATCGAGAACTAGTTCATTATGCCCTATATGGACTTCCAATCGAATACGCTGCTTTCGCTGCTCTAACTCGCAACACCTCACCAAACCCTTCTTTTGAAAAATTAGAAACTGAACTTCTAAATGAGGAAAGCGCCCAGATTCGCTATCAGGGTCGCCCCTCCTCCGATCAACAACATGCTTTGGTTGCTTCAAATGCAGGTTCTCAAGGATATAACCCCAACTCAGGTCGTGGGGGACGTGGTAAGGGTAAAGGACGCAACACAGGTCGGCGTGGCAATCGAGGGGGCCATAACGGGGCACACCAACAACAACATCAACATCAATCAGGACCTCATGCCCCGCAACCCCAACCGCACCACTCTCGGCCGACTGGTAATGCTCCACCCAACCCCAACGACATTCTCGGGCCTGGACCTAAACTCTATCAAATCTGCAATCAAATTGGTCATAATGCTGTCTCATGCCCACACCGGCTCGACGTTTCCTCCTATCCCGATCTGTCTCACTCTTTCGCTGCCATGTCCGTCCAAGACTCACAAGAATACAGTTGGTACCCCGACTCCGGTGCCACTAACCACATGACACCCAACTCAGGTATGCTTCGCTCTCTTCTTCCCTATCATGGCCAAAAACGAGTTTTAGTTGGGGATGGAGCTGTCCTCCCTATCACTGATATGGGTTCTACAACTTTAAAGACTAACAAACGACAACTTCACCTTAACAATGTAATGTTAGTACCCCAACTAACTCACAACCTCCTGTCTATAAAACGACTTTGTCATGATAACCTATGCACTGTTGAATTTGACTCTGGTTTTTTCTGTGTCAAGGACAAGGCTACGGGGATACCTCTGCTTCGAGTTCGCAGTAATGGGCCACTTTACAGCTTTTCGCCTCACTCACTTGGACTTATGGCACAAACCTTAACAGGAGATCTTTGGCACCGGCGCTTAGGACATCTATGACGCCCCATGTTAGATGTACTTTGCTCTCGCAAACTTATACCTAGTTCACGTTTTACTGCTTTTTGTCAAGATTGTAGTTTGGGCAAGTCTCATCGACTACCCTTTCAACGTGTTTTGCATTTTGTTTCTACACCTTTGCATTTAATTCATTCAGATGTATAGCAATCGCCTGTTTCATCAAATTCATGCTATAAGTACTATGTTAACTTCATTGATGACTATACTCGGTTTACATGGCTCTATCCTATGAAACAAAAATCGGAAGTCTTTGAAATCTTTGAAAATTTTAAAATCTTTGTTGAAAACCAATTTTCCACAAAAATAAAAAATTTTCAAAGTGATGGTGGCCGTGAATTTGACCATCGTCGCATGCAAGCCCTGTGCCGTCAACACGGCATCCATTTTCGTCTTTCATGTCCTGATACCCCACAACAAAATGGGGTGGCAAAACGAAAGCATCAGCACCTTATTGAAATGGCACGCACGCTTCTTATTCAGTCTCGCCTTCCTTATACTTTTTGGGATGATGCTGCTTGTACCGCATGTTTTATTATAAATCGCCTTCCTACACCTGTACTCAAGAACTTGTCCCCTTTTGAAAAACTTTTTCAGCGCATCCCGGACTACTCTAATTTTCGCGTTTTTGGGTGTGCATGCTATCCTAACCTCACACCCCGTGCCCCTCACAAATTAGCACCACCGGCCAAACCTTGCATCTTTTTAGGCTATGCCTCACGTTACAAGGGCTATCGCTGCCTTGACCCTCAAACCGGTAAAATTCATATAAATCGGCACGTTCGATTCAACGAAACTCATTTCCCATACCTTGAATTGGCCAACTCGTCTTGCACCCCAGACCCAGGTAGTACAGCCCGTATCGTTGACCTGCCCTTCCCCCTCATAGTCACTAGTAGCTTGGGTTCTTCACACCTAAGCATACAACATGTGCCACCCGCAACTCCAAGGACTACGACTCCCCACGACAGCCCAAGTCAGCCCACACCAGGTCATGACAGCCCTCGTCTTGACCCTGCTGGCGTCGGCCACGAGGCTACTGATCAGCCCACGGCCCCTCCCGCTGCACCGCCAAGTCCTCCCCTAGTCCATACCCATCCCGTACCAGACAACGAGTTGCCCCCTACCTCACCCAACCCTACCCCGACCACCCAACCCCACCGTGCTGCAGCACCCATCCCCACCGAGCCCTCCCACCTGCACAGCACAACAACCCAACCGAACCAGGACCCAACGGAACAACACAACAACCCCAGTGTCCATCCAATGCGAACTCGACTCAAGGACGGTATTCGAAAACCGAGGTATCCTCTCTCCCTTTCCTCAATAACAGTCATACAGGAACCTACGTGCTACTCTCAAGCGGTTAAAAATCCCAAATGGCAAGAGGCCATGGCGGACGAATTCAATGCTTTAATACTCAATAACACTTGGGAACTTGTTCCTCCCAACCCCAAACTCAACCTTGTAGGTAGCACTTGGAAATATCGAGTTAAATATAAAGCGGATGGCTCTGTTGATCGCTTTAAAGCTCGCCTTGTTGCTCAAGGTTTTCACCAACGTGAAGGCATTGACTTCAAGGAGACCTTTAGCCCGGTGGTCAAACCATCCACTGTATGATTTATTCTCACCCTCGCTATCACACACAAGTGGCAAATCAAACAACTTGATGTTAAAAATGCTTTTCTACAAGGCCATCTTACGGAAGAAGTCTACATGCAGCAACCTAAGGGTTTCATCCACCCTAAATTTTCCAACCATATCTGTCACCTTAAAAAGGCACTATATGGTCTAAAACAAGCTCCTTGGGCTTGGTTTCATCGCTTCAGCACCTTTCTCTATAGCCTAGGTTTTACCTGTTGTCGAGCTGACCCGTCCCTCTTTCTCTTTCGCAAAACTAATGACATCATTTTCCTTCTTCTTTACGTTGATGATATGATCCTCACTGGATCCAATCCCGCCTCCCTTGATGCCCTTATCCATGCCCTCTCGACCCAATTTGCCATGAAAGGCCTCGGTCCACTCCATTATTTCTTAGGAATTGAGGCTCACCGTACAAAATCCGGCATGTTTCTATCCCAACATCGATACACCATTGACCTTCTCCACAAACACAACATGCAAGATGCCAAACCAATCAAAACCCTTCTACCAGCTCGTGTTCATCTGTCCTTGACTGAGGGTGACGCATTACCTGACCCTACGGAGTACCGCAGTGCGGTTAGGGCATTGCAATATCTCACCATGACTCGTCCCGATATATATTATGCTGTTAACCTTGTCTCTCAGTTTATGCATGCTCCCAGGTCTAGTCACTAGCAAGCTGTGAAGCGGATCCTCTGATACCTCAAAAGCACCCCAGACCATGGACTTACGATCCTTCCAGGCACCTGTACCTCTGTTGTTGCCTATGCTGATGCTGATTGGGGAGGTTGCCCTGATACCCGTCGCTCCACCACAGGCTATGCTCTCTTTCACGGTTCTACTCTCATCTCTTGGCGAGCCAAGAAACAAGCCACAGTTTCTAAATCCTTCACTGAGTCCGAGTATAGGGCCGTTGCCCAAGCTGCTGCAGAGGCTGATTGGATTCGCTACCTCATGCGTGACATCGGTCTTCGGCATTCTGGACCAATCATCATCTACTGTGATAATGTCTCTGCGTCATACATTGCCGCCAACCCAGTCTCCAATGACCGTACCAAATATGTAGATGTTGACTTCCACTACGTTCGGGAAAAGGTTCTCAAGGGTGATCTTCAAGTTCGCTACACTCCCACTACTCAACAGATAGCTGATATCTTCACCAAAAGCCTTGGGGCTACCTTATTTCAATATCACAAGAACAATCTTTATGTTGCTGCTCCTCCTTCAGATTGAGAGGGCCTATTAGAGGATAATTTTCTTTCATTATAGGAAAGCTCATCTTGTATTAGAGGATAGTATCCTCCATCCTAGGCAATCTTATCTAGGATTTGCATTATTACTGATTTGCACTTAGTTCTCATGTAAACTAGAAGGGCACCTTTGTCTTTATGTTTTTGTCTCCAACTCTATAAATAGAGCATGTAATTCTCTTTGTCTATTATTCAATTCAATTCAATTGAGTCATAGCCTCACTTTCACCGATTAAGGTAAGATGAGTAACTGAAGAGTTTTTGGAGCACGTAGAATGCTAGAAACCCAAACGAGTGGACCAGAAGCACTAACTTGCACAAGCAATTCAAATGGCCATAACTTTTGATCTATAAGGAGTTACAGGACCTATAATTGTCTAATCCAAGCTATCAGACTGTACTATAAAACCATAGCCGCTTTGCCATTGCACCGCCTATTTTCCCCAAATTCTGCCTTTATGTGTTTTTGGGCCACTTTTACGTTTCGCAGGTAATTTAGTAGCATTTTTGTAATTGATTTTTAGGGGGTTTTCGTAATTTCACGTTTTAGGGTTTCTTATTTACCTATAAATACCCATTATAATTGTAGTATGGTTCACTAATCAATTTTTGAGTATAAAAATCCATGTATTCTCTCTCTTTCGGTAGATTCTAAGCTTATTGCTCAAATTTGATATGCTCGATTCGAATTTTACATTTCTGTTACTCATAATCTTATGTATGTTTTTTTTATCTTATGCATATTTATATATTTAAAAACTACATAATATAGCTTAAGTAGTACGGCATTTTAACTATGTACTTTGTGAAGTACCAGATCAAAGATTCGAATTATACCGTTGGATGCAAATAATTCCTTAAAGTCGTCCATTCTATTTATAATTTTGTCATACTTTGTCACACATAATAAATATTAAATAAACAATATATATGTATATATACACATATGGTATAAAGTATCCAGGACACCCCGTTAAAAAGCAAATATTACGTACTTAAATTATGCTAGAAGTAGCGCGCAACTGCCACAGAAAAACCAACGTCTGCTCAATAAAGAGCCCTATCTGAACCTCCCAATCCAGCTGCAATCCTGTTGATCCAGAAACAACATCTTGACACGTGTTGCCCTCACGGAATGACTATTCTGGTTGAGCCACCTTATATAAATTGGTCATAGCCTCTACCCCAAAACCAACATTTCTTGCCTGAGGTCCTTACTTGCATAGCATTTTTTTCCAGCTCTCTTTTATTTCAACTTCAGTATTTATTTTTAAGTCTATCAATCACATTATCTTTGATAAAAACCGCATTTTGACCCAAAATTGGGCAAAATTTTGCATTAAAAATGGCCAATTTTTCAATGTTCGTAATCCTATTGTCTTGCATTTTTTGCTTTGAAAGTGTGTGTCAAGTGGAAGGACGAGCACATTACCGCAGGAGGGCCGATGAAGGGGCATGGGCAGCTTCCCAAGCTTATAGCCCTGCCCCTGAACGTACGGAATCTCCTTATAGCCCGGTCCCATCTTATCCGATCCCAACCGATCCAGTTCCATCGGACCCATACCCGGGAGGCTCAAGCCTGCCATGCATCTTTGACGTCACGTCCTTTGGTGCAGTTGGAGATGGGTCCACGGATGACACCGCATCGTTTGTGGCAGCATGGAAGGCAGCTTGTGCTTCCTACTCTGGCGTCCTCCTTGTACCTTCTGGCGGCACCTTCTTAATCACCTCTACTATCTTCTCTGGCCCCTGTGGACCTGACCTAGTGTTTCAAGTGAGCAAATTTGTATAATTTTATTGTGATTTAGCATGACCCACAAAATTAGCATAGATGAGATATATAAATCCACGTGGAGTTTCATATAAAACCTAGGCATTAAGTGCAATAACTAGACTTATAAGTAAAATTTTTACTAAATTCACATGTGAAATCGATACAGATAGACGGAGAGTTAACGCCACCCGATGGGCCGGAATGTTGGCCGGAATCAGACAGCAAGAAGCAGTGGCTGGTTTTCTATCGGCTGGATGACATGACCCTGAACGGGACTGGAACAATTGAGGGTCACGGGCAGCGATGGTGGGACCTTCCCTGTAAGCCCCACAAAGTGAGTCCTTTCGTATATTTAATTATGTATTGAAATTATGTATAAAAGTATTTTCTTTGTGTTATTAGCCTAATTGAAATTGGTTTGCTCAGCACTGAATTTTGTGACACTGACTAATATGCAGGGCCCAAATGGATCAACTTTGCCGGGACCGTGCGACAGTCCGGCTGTAAGTAAAACTAAAATCCTCTCATAATCTGGCAACTTTTTCTTAGAATTTAGCTATTTGTTATCGTCATGGTAGCCCCCTGAAGGGGGAAGGCCGCGTACATCTATCCCCTCAGATTCTGCTTTTGCGGGAGTCCTCAGAGGCACTGGGTTTTTTGTTGTTGTTGTTATCTTTTTAGTTTTTCTTATAAGCTTAAAATTATTTTCAAAATTAATTATTCCTGTTTTAATTTTTTATTTTACCTTTTTTTAATTTAAGTGAAATATAAAAATAAAAAAAGAAATTGCAAAATGTTAACTTGTGAGGCTGCATTTGGTTTAGCTTTTCAGCAGCTTAAAGCTGTGAAAAAGATCTACTTAACTGCAGGGCTTGCATTTAGTTGGTAGAAAAAAAATTTTACATCTTTTTCACAACTTAAATGGAAAGATGAAAAAGTTATTTTATAACTAAGCAAAAAAAGATAGAAAATTGGATCTTTTCACACCTTATTTCAAAAAACATGCTTTTAAAAGACTATATTAATATTAAATCTTCACCAATATGGCCTAGTTTTACTTGTTATCACCGCTCTACCTGCCACCGCCTTTTTTACGCTCTTGGGTCGTTATACTAATCACTCTTCACTGCTATAACCAATTATTATCATGATTTTCTTGTGCCTACGATTATTAATTAATTTATATTATTAAGTGACTTTTGTGATTATAGTATATAAGTTCTTTTTTTTAACTTATATCCAAACACTTTATTTTGTAAAAAAGATCTTTTTACGCAACACAACCAAACACTTCATTGTAAAAAGATACAGATCTTAAACGGATATATCTTATTGGAACAGATAATTTGGAAAAAGTTAAGCTAAACCAAATGCACCCTAAAAGCCTTGTTTTAGTTCTTCAAAATTCAAAAATTGTAAATAGAAAACATTATTAAACAAGCCAAAATTGTTCTTTTCTTTTGTGATTTTCTGTTTCCATATTTTAAATGGGAAAAACCAAATTAAAGACTTGTAATAAAAATAAGAAAGGTTCATATTCATAACTTTCAATTAGTTATCCGAAAAATAAAAACTTAAACTAGTAATGCGGAACGAAAACTTAAATTTTCATTTGAACACATCAAAGTTGAAGAACAATTCGGAATCCACCGAAAGAGAGAAAAGAAACTAGGGTTTTTTTGTTGAGTAATCGGAGAATTAGCGAAATAGCCAGCAAAATGAATATTTATAAGCAGAACTAAAACAAATCATGAAGTGCAAAATTACGAAAATGTTACTATACTACCTGCAAAACTTGAGAGTAGTCCAAAAACATGAGGCAGGGCCTATGGCAAACAATGCGTAGTTCGGTCCAAGAAGTTCGATTTGATAGGTGATTCGCTCCGTAGCTCCTTATGGATAAAAAATTATGGTCAGTTAAAATTGTTAGCACAAATCAGTATTTTAGATCCACCCGTTTAGAGTTCTGACAGTTCAATTGCTACATAAACTTTTCAACTATTCGTCCCATACAAGTTGGAAATGATACCAAAAGTCCTTTGGTGAGATGGGCCCTACTTATTGTGGAATTTACTATGCAATTTTATAAGTCGGCATGAATGTTAAATTTCACTAGGTCTTTTAGGCCTGAACTTCAAAGTTGAAACAGACAAGGTCCACATATAAATCCAAGAGAGTTTTCATACTAAAATAAATTTACATTAGGTGAAGTAAACTATTAGACTTATATATTGATGTATTTTCTCTCACAACTCTAATATGGCATTTTACTAGACTTTTAATACTCCCCCTCACATTTGAGTTTATTTCAAATACATCCCATGCCTTGTCCGTCTAATTGAGAATTACATTCACCTGGATCCAAAAATAAATATTGCAGGTGGTTTTTTTTTTTTTTTTTGGTTTTTAGAGTGGGTATTTTATGTCACAGATGATTAGATTCTTCATGAGCAAGAATGTGAAGGTGGAGGGGGTAAGGATACAGAACAGCCCCCAATTCCACATGAAGTTTGATGGGTGCGAGGGTGTCTCCATTCAAAGGCTCTCTATTTCTTCCCCACAATACAGCCCCAACACCGATGGCATTCATCTTGAGAATACCAACTCTGTTCGTATTTACGATTCTTCCATTGCTAATGGTACGCCTCCTTTTCCTTACTCTCTTAAGGAACTTATCAATTAGTATGGTAAGGTTTTAGTGTTTAATATAGGGAAATACATCCCCGCCTTCTTACTTGGTGGGTAGCTTGACGGGTGACTCTTGGCGAGTTGTACGAGATGGCGAGAAGGGAGGCGTGACGCAGGAAGAGGCTAGGAGGATTTTAGAGTTTTACATTAATTAGGAAAGCTTAGACTAAATTTTATTATCTATCCTTATATTTTAGTCTTTATTTGTAGGATGGTCACACTTATTGCTAAATTAAGCACACGGATAGCTAATATCCACCATTGATGTTAGATTAGGAGTTGGAGTCTAGATAGGAAAGCTCCTCTATTTAAGGAAGAGGAAGCCTAGGATTTTATTCATTCAATTTAGATTATTTTCAACACTTTTACTAGTTCTTTCTTATTCTCGGTTGTGAGAATTAAGAGTAAATTATTTCTCTTTGTTTTCTTAATTGTTTTAGCAATAAGAAACTAAAGGAAGGCTGTGAACCTTCCGTTTCCCAATTTTCTTTATCGCGCTGCATCAGTTGGTATCAGAGCTCAGAACAGTTTATGAGATGGCCGTAGGCGATAGAGGTACGCAGCCGTCAGAAACTTATACGAGCGAGATTTTCAACATTAGGTCAAGAGGAGATTCAAGGACATGGAGGAGAAATTCGGGCTAATTGAGCTATGTTTGGTTCAATTGGGGTAGGGCGTGAAGAGGATGAAACGGACGAGAGTTTCCACAATCCATTTCTAGAGGTTGAAGACCATGGGTGGAACATGAGAAGAGCTCGGTCGATTACCGGAGCTTCGAACTACATAAATGATCAGAGTTGGGAGTCCGAGCTTCATATTGAAATTTAGGAGTTCAATGATGGAGGACGCCCAGAAGAGTTACGAGATTGGTTTGTTGCAGTGGAGGTAGTGGTCGAGTTCAACGAGGTTCCGGAGCACAAATAGGCGCCATTTGTTGCTACATGGTTGAGGGGTACGGCCAATGCCTGGTGGCAGCAGTTGACACATACCTAGCTTAGGCAGGGTAAGGCGAAGATAGAGACGTGGGAGAAGATGAAGCACACGAGGAGCGCCTTCCTGCCTCACAATCACGGCAAGGTGATGTATTAATGTTTGCAAAATTTGCGTCAGGGTTCTCGGACGGTGGAGGAGTACATCGCAGGATTCTACTCTTTAGTGGCCAGGAACGACTTGGCGGAATCAGGGGAGCAATTAGTGGAATTACATGTTGGCGGTTGAAGGAACCAATATAGGGGGTTTTGAACATGCTCGTCAGTCTCGAAGGCAAGTCAAAGGGCCGTGAACATCGAAAAGCAACAAAGGTGACGTCGGGCTGGCAGAACTTGGGGCACCCAAGATAGTGGCCATGATAGGCACAAGTACTTTCTAACCCAACCGTGTAGTTGAAACGGGTAATCGCCAATACTGGTAAACCGGTTAATCATGACTTAGAGGTAGCTTAAGAATCCGTTGTTTCAAGTATGGAGAGACGGGACACCGTGCTACTGAGTGTCGGAAGGGTGACAAATCGGGAAAGGATTTGTCTTTCGAAGGGCTCCATATTGAAGATGGCGTGGCAACAGAGGAGGAGGTGCAAGATGAGTAGGCACAAGTAGAGAAGGATGCCATTGCAGGTGACGAGGGCCACCCACATGTGATTAGGCGAGTCTGCTTCGCCCCTAAAGAAGACAAGGGAGACGATTGGCTACAGAATAATATCTTTCAGAAGACCTATACCATTGGCGGATCTTTCATACGACCTGTACTATTGAAGGAATACTGTGCTGCCTAGTGGTTGATTTGGGAAGCTGCGAGAATGTTATTTCGGAGGAGGCTCTCTAGAAGTTGGGATTGAAGACAGAAGTGCACTAAAATTCTTACAAGCTATCTTGGCTTAAGAAAGGAAACTAGGTAACTATCTCCAAACATTGTTTGGTCAATTTCTCAATTGGGTCGAAGTATCGGGATAGGGTATGGTGTGACATCGTCACCATGGATGCATGCCATCCATTATTAGGGCATCCATGGTAGTTTAATAGGGGTGTCATACATGATGGGCAGAAGAATACATATAGTTTTCTCTTTAAGGGAACAAAAATCATCTTGTTGTCCAAAAAGGAGGAGGCTCCACGAGCATTAGTAGTTGAGAACCCAAACTTATAAGGCAGGGCTATATTTGCCAAGGAGAGTTGTCTTGGTGCTGATCGAGAAAGAGACGAAGGCGGAATATGGGGAGATATCGAGTGAAGTTGAAGACCTGTTGAAAAAGTTCGCTGACGTATTTTCGAAAGAGTTATCGGATGCATCACCGCCTTTGAGGGACAACCAACACCGGATTGATCTAATGCTAGGAGCTGCCTTATCAAATATGTCACATTACCAGATGAGTCCTGCATAGCATGAGGAGTTGAGGCACCAAGTGGAGGATCTACTCGCTAGAGGCTTAATCCAGGAGAGTTTGAATCCTTGCATGGCTCTTGCTTTGTTGACACCAAAGAACACGGTTGTTGGCGGATGTGCATACACAGCAGAGCCATCAACAAGACCACTGTACATTACCGATTTCCTATTCCAAAATTGGATGACTTACTTGATCAGCTACATAATTCTAGGGTATTCAGCAAGCAAGACTTGAAGAGCGGATATCAGCGGATCTGCATCTTGCTAGGTGCTGAATTGAAAACTGCCTTTAAGATGTGGGAAGGATTGTATGAGTAGCTTGCCATGCCATTTGGGTTGTCTAATGTGCCAAGTACATTCATGTTATTCGTGAATCAAGTTCCACGTCCGTTCATTGAAAAATTTGTAGTCATCCACTTTGACGATATCTTTATTTATAGTCAGAACCGAGTTGAGCAATTAGGGCATCTCAAGGACATACTAAGCACCTTGAGGGCAAAACACTTATTTGACGCTTTGAAAAAGTGTGAATTCGTGAAGGACCGGGTGACTTTCCTTGGGTTTGTTGTGTCCAAGGATGGCATAGCGGTGTCATGATTGTGAATCGTTTCAAGCGTATTCTTTTGTTAATTGTGCTAGGCGGGAATGTCGGTTAGAGGTAGTTAAGTCAAGCATTGTTTTAGTTAGATATTTTGAATGCTTTTGCCGCCTTAATTACTAGAGTATTATAAGTAGATGATTCAATGATTGTAAGAGGTATCCAATGAATAGAAAATATCTTATTTCTTATCTCAATTCTTTCTACTTCTCATCTCCATCTCTTTTCTCTCTCATCTCATAATCTCTCTCTCTCTCTCTCCCTCTCTTTCTCTCTCTCCCTCCTAGGTTGTGATTCAAGATTGATGTTGAATCATAACAATTGGTATCAGAGCTTGTGAATTGCAACGATCAAGCTAGTTAAAGGAAAGAAATCAATTTCAATGGCTAGTGATTCAGCAGCGGGATCAAATCAGGTGGATTAGATGAATCAGTTGTGAAAACAACTGCAAGATCTTGTTCTGGCTATAGCCAATTTGCAGCAATCACAACAACAATCGCAGCAACAATTTCAATAGGAGCTGTTTGGATTGCAAGAACAAGTTACTAGACAATTAGCCTAAAGTAGAGATAGATGCTTTTGATGGTTTGCAACATCAATCTTGGGTTATGAGGTGTGAGAGGTACTTTCATTTCTATGCAGTTCCTGATTCTCAAAAGGTAGAATTAGCCTTCATTTACTTACAAGGAGATCAAGAGGTGCAGTATCATAGTTTGATTCTTGGTAATCCTTCCATCACTTGGCATGAGTTTGTAGATGAACTGTGTGAGAGATGAGGTGATGAAGATCCAGAAGCTGTTGATAATTTTAATAAAGTGGCCTAAACTACGATAATTAAGGAGTACATGACCCGATTTGAACACCTGAAAGCAACGATGATGGCTATTAATCCCAGGGCCAGTGAATCTTATTATGTCTTTAGCTTCATTAGTGGTCTCAAACCCAAGATCGAGAACTTAGTTAACATTAAATCCCTTAGCCTTGTCCAAGGCTTACTCTAAGATGAGGTTGTTTGAGTCTACTATTTTAGCTCTGCCTGAAGGAGGACAAAAGAGCAAAAACGTGCATTATGTTCCACCCTTACAGCAAACTAGTGCAAAAGCTATTAAACCTCTAACTATAAAGGAAAAGAAGTCTCAAGGATTGCGTTACAAGTGCAACCAGAGGTACTTCTTTGGGCACAAATATAATCCTAAATTGCTTATGATATTCACCGGAACTGAGGCTAAAGAGGAGCCAGAAGTGTTAGATGTTGAATCTGGTTCTGGTTGGCAGAATGAGGAGTTGCAAGAGGACTCGAATGATGATGAAATGGAGATATCAGTAAGGGCCTTGACAGGCACTGGGACTCACAATACAATAAGGATTAGAGGAGAGACAAGCCGCAAGTCACTTCTGATTTTGATCGATGACGGTAGCACTCATAGTTTTTTAGACCCAAAGATTGTTAAATTGATGGGTTATGAGTTGATTAAGACCAGTCTCTCAGTGGTAACATTGGCTTATGGGAATTCCATGTTAACACAAACCAAACGTAGACTGTTTAAGTGGGAGATGCAGAGTCATTTGTTTGAGTATGATATAGGGTGCTAAAGTTCAGGGGTTGTGACATGGTTCTTGCTATTGATTGGATGAAGATCATCAGTCCCCTTGAGTTTGATTTTGCCCAATTATCTATCTCCTTTGAGAGGAATGGCTCAACAGTGAAGCTATAGGGAATAATTGAGCAAGGACAGCTGCAAATGTTAAGTGGTAAGAAGCTGCAAGGTGTGATCAAGAAGAGGTCATACAAATGGTTTGGGCAACTGTTTTCAATCAGTGTTAAATCTTTGGAGGTGTTAAATCTTTGGAGGCTAAGGTGAATTCTATTCCATCTATTTGCAGGTTAATTCATGACTTTAAAGAGCTATTTGAGCAACCTACCAATCTTCCACCCAAAAGATCCTTGGATCATGCTATTTCCCTTAAGGCCAATTCCAATCCAATTAATCTACGACCATACAAGTACCCTCATTCACAAAAGAACGAAATTGAGAGACAAGTGGAGGATTTTTGAAAACCAACTTTATCAGGCATAGCCACAGCCCTTTTGCTTCCCTATTATCCTTGCCAAAAAGAAGGATGGCACTTCAAGAATGTGCATTGACTATAGACAATTGAATTCCCTCACAAATAAAGACAAATTTCGAATACCAATAATTGATGGTCTCTTAGATGAACTTCATGGGTCCCAATACTTCTCTAAATTTTATTTAAGGCAAGGGTATTATCAAATTTGAGTGATGGAACAAGATATACCAAAAACTACCTTTCGAACCCATCATGGACATTATGAATTTGTGGTTATGCCATTTCATTTATCAAATGCTCCTGCCACATTCCAAGCATTAATGAATTCAGACCATTTTTGAGAAAGTTTGTCCTAGTATTTTTTGATGATATACTTGTCTATAGTCCTACCTTGGATTCCCATGTGGACACCTTTACCAGGTCTTTGAGACCATGCGCAAACATAAACTATTTGCTAAACTTTCTAAGTGTTCCTTTACTCAACCTCAAGCAGAGTACTTAGGCCATGTAATTATCTGCAATGTGGTAGCAACCGATGCTAACAAGGTCCAAGCTATGAAGCAGAGGCCAATCCCTACATCTCTTACACAATTGAGGGGATTCTTGGGCCTGACCGGTTATTACAGGAAGTTTGCATGTGGATATGGAGTTATAGCTAAGCCTCTAACAGATCTTCTCAAGAAGGATGCGTTTGTGTGTTCAGAATCAGCTCAAGAAGCATTTGAAAGTCTTAAAGCAGCTATGTGCTTGGCTCTTGTTTTAGCAATGCCAGATTTCAGTATTCCTTTCATCATAGAGACAAACGCAAGCAAGAAAGGAGTGGGAGCTGTGTTGTCACAAAAAGGAAGACCTGTGGCTTATCTTAGCCAAGCACTTAGCCTCAAGCATTTGAGTTTATCAGTTTGTGAGAAGAAATACTTAGCAATCCTCATGGCAGTGCAGAAATAGAGACACTATCTTGAAGGCAATCACTTTATAATCAGGACTGATCATCAAAGCCTCAAGTATCTGCTGGAGCAAACGATTACAACAACAGTGCGGCGTAAAGGTCTTATGAAAATGTTAGGCTTTGACTATTTAATTGAAAACTTTAGGTGCAGAGAAAATCTGGCAGCAGACGCATTGTCAAGGAAGGAAGAAGAGGTGGAATTAGCTTCTTGTCAAGCTAACTCGGTACTTTTTCCTTCTTGGATGGAGGAATTTCACTAATCCTATGCAGAAGATAATTTTGCTAAGGATTGTCTCATAGCTTTCAGCATTAAAAGTCCTTCTACTAAAGCTTCAAATGTCTCTACAAGTAATGGGATTATGTGCGTAAAAGGAAGGGTATACAGTGGTTCTGCCACTGACTTGAGAAAGCTGGTCATTTTGTCCTTCCCTACTTCACCCTGGGGAGGACTCTTAGGAATTAAAGGCACATATCAATCGCTTAAGCAATTTTTTCTTTGAGAAGGGATAAAGAAGGAGGTTGTTGAGTGTATTCAAGTTTGTGAGGTGTGTCAGCAAATCAAAAGTGATCATGTTCTTTATTAAGGGTTGCTTCAACCCTTATCAATACCGGATAGAGCTTCGCAACACATTAGTATGGATTTCATAGAAGGCTTGCCTAAGTTTGAGGGAAAGGAGGTAATTTGGGTTGTGGTGGATCATTTCACCAATTTTAGCCATTTTCTTGCTCTAAATCATCCTATTACAGCTGAACGCCTTGTCAAATTGTTCTTGGACAACATATACAAGCTTCATGGCCTACCTTAGTCAATTATCTCAGATCGGAACAGGCTATTTACCAGTAATTTCTGGCGTGAATTGTTCCTTTTATTAGGCTTCTCTCTTATTCTGTGCTCTTCTTATCATCCACAAAAGGATGGTCAAACTGGAAGAGTAAATCAGTTGTTGAGCAATATTCGAGAAGCATGACATTCCTTCATCCAAAGCATTGGAATAGATGGCTACCTTTAGCTAAGTTCTGGTATAATACCCATGCCCATTCCTCATTAGGAACAACACCATTGAAGGCTTTCTACGAATATGATCCACACTTTTCGATTGTTTCTCAAAGCAGTACCTCTTCTATGGAAGTATTGAATGACTTGTTGCAACAAAGGAAGTAAATGGTTCTGCAACTCGAAGACAACCTGCAAGTAGCTCAGTCAAGGTTGAAATTTTTTTGCTGATAGGAAGAGACTTGATAGGTCTTTTCAAGTTGGGGATCTTGTTTACTTAAAGCTCCAGCCTTATAAGCAGTCATCAGTGGTTGTGTGCAAAAATGTTAAGCTATGTGCTCGCTATTTTTGTCCTTACAAGATACTTGAGAAGTTGGGAAATGTTGCTTGCAGATTGGAGTTGCCACCTGAAGCTATTGTCCATCCTGTGTTCCATATCTCCCTATTGAAGAAACTTGTAGCTGCTGATGCAGATTGCTCATCAAGTCCCCCTACAGCTGCTTCCAATGGTATGATTGCGCAAGAACCTTAGGCTATACTAGGTTCTCGAACAAGACAGCAGCAGGGAAAGAAAGTTGAACAAGTGCTTTTTCATTAGTGTAATCTCAGGCCGGAAGATGCATCATGGGAGGATTTGATTTTCATCCAAAGTCAATTTCCTTCTTTTCATTCTTGAGACAAGAATGTTTTCAATGGGGGGAAGTATTTTCATGATTGTGAATCGTTTCAAGCCTATTCTTTTGTTAATTGTGCTAGGCGGGAATGTCGGTTAGAGGTAGTTGAGTCAAGCATTGTTTAAGTTAGATTTTTCGAATGCTTTTTCCGCCTTAATTCCTAGAGCATTATAAGTAGATGATTCAGTGATTGTAAGAGGTATCCAATGAATAGAAAATATCTTCTTTCTCATCTCAGTTCTCTCTACTTCTCATCTCTATCTCTATTCTTTCTCATCTCATACTATCTCTCTCTCTCCTAGGTTATGATCCAAGATTGATCTTGAATCATAATAAGCGGCTGACGAAGGAAAGATTGAGATGATTCTAGATTGGCCACAGCCAAAGACAATAGGTGAGGTAAGAAGCTTTCATGGGTTGTTGTGTTTTTACAAGAGGTTTGTGCCAAACTGCAAATCAATCATGGTGCCAATCACGGATTACATGAAGGGACGTTCCTTTGCTTGGACTCCAGCATTAGTTGATGCCTTCGTAGAAGTAAAGAGGAGGCTAACCATGGCATTGGCATTGGCATTGGCATTGGCATTAGCATTACTGGATTTTCATAAGACATTCGAGCTACACACTGATGCCTTAAAAGTTAGGATTGGTCTGGTGCTTATTCAGGAAGGGCGACCCATAGCATACTTCAGTGAGAAGCTTGACGGAAGTAAATTAAACTATTAACGACGTCGAGTTTTATGCAATGGTGAGAGCTTTGAGGCATTGGAAGTCATACCTAGACAACAAGGAGTTTGTGCTATATTCAGATAATGTTGCACTAAAATACATCAACAGCCAAGACAAGCTCTCTGACCAGTATGCAAGTGGGTGAGTTATCTCCATCTCTTTCACTTCGTGCTCAAGCATAAGTCTGGCACACTGAACAAAGTTGTGATGCCTTGAGTAGTCGAACATTGATAGTGACGAGCAGTTGCACTTCGATACTCGGGTTTGACAAATTGGTAGAACAATATAAAGATGACCTCACCTTTAGAGAGGTTTGAAGAGAAGCTCGAATCGGGTTAACACTACATTCAATTCCTGACGAATTTCTCTTCGAGGGAAATCAATTATACATTCCTAATTCAAGTTTATGCCTTCAGATCGTTCAAGAAAAGCACAATGAAGGACACACGGGAAGCGACAAGATGTTGAAGCTGGCGTTTGATGTGAAAGGAGATTGAGCGATTTGTCCAGAGGTACCAGATATGCTAGATATGAAAGGGCGGCATGTCCAACGCGGGTTTGTACTTGCCATTATAGATTCAAAGCCAACCTTGGGTGGATATAAGTATGGATTTGGTGCTGGGGTTACCGAGGACGCAGGGAGGTATTGACTCGATCTTTGTTGTTGTGGATCGATTCTCAAAGATGGCACACTTCATAGGTTACAATAAAACCGCTGATGCTGTATATGTGGCTCAATTGCACTTTCAAGAAGTGTACAAAGTTCATGGATAACTGGCTAGCATTATGTCAAATAGGGATGTGCAGTGCCTAAACTACTTCTGGAAGACACTATGGAAGTTGGCAAATACTTCTCTAGTCTTCAGCACTATTTATCACCCTCAGAAGGATGGGCAAATCGAGGTGACAAATAGATCATTGGGCAACTTACTCTGTGGTTTTGTAGCTGAGAATATCAAGGGCTGGGATCAAAAGCTTTATCAAGTCGAATTCCTGTATAACAGTTCAGTTAATAGAAGCACAGGCTTTCCACCATTCAAAGTCGTTTACGGCTTTGTTCCCCGTTCTTTGATAGACCTCGCTCCTGTACCATATCTTACTCGTCCTCATGGCAAGGCAGAGGATTTCATCTCCAATTTCTAGGAGATCCACGAGCAGACTCGAGCACGACTACTAGAGCTAGAGCCAAGTATAAATTGGCAAATGACAAGCGATGAAGAGTAGTTTAGCTACAAGTTGGCGATTAGGTATGGAAATTCAAACTAGAGAGCCCTTCCCGACATGGGAATATAACAAGTTGACGGCAAGGAAGATTGGACCTTCACGGATTATTGAGAAAATCAACAACAATAACTACCGCCTATAGCTGCTGTATAGAATGCGAACTTAAGAAGTATTCAATGTCAAGCATCTCGTCCCATACTTTGGCGAGAATGTGACAGAAGATCAATTGGCAAATTCAAGGGCGAATTCTCTCCAACCCGGAGAGGATGATGCAACCCCGCCTTCTTACTTGGCGGGTAGCTTGACAAGTGACTCTTGGCAAGTTGCACGAGATGGTAAAAAGGGAGGCATGGTGCAGCAGGAGGTTAGGAGGATTTTAGAGTTTCACACTAATTAAGAAAGCTTAGATTAAAGTTTATTATTTATCCTTATAGTTTAGTATTTATTTTTAGGATGGTCACACGGATTGCTAAATTAAGCACATGGATAGCCAATATCCATCGTTGATCTTAGATTAGGAGTTGGAATCTAGTTAGGAAAGCTCCTCTATTAAAGGAAGAGGAAGCCTGGGATTTTATTCGTTCAATTTAGATTATTTTCAACACTTTTACTAGTTCTTTCTGATTCTCGGGTTGTAAGAATTAAGAGTAGATTATTTCTCTTTGTTTTCTTAATTATTTTAGCAATAAGAAACTAAAGAAAGGCTGTGAACCTTCCGTTTCCCAATTTTCCATATGACGCTGCATCAATCGGGGTAAAAATATTAATATCATAATTTATAAAAATTTGTTTTGGCAATACACACACATACACTCACACACACACACACACGTACCATATTTAAGTGGAAGGTATTGATATATTGTTAGAGTTATGTGCTATGCCGACATTTCTAGTAATATGTACTGAAATAATGTGACTGTCAACATTTTGTAATGAAAATTCACCCACGTCGGAAGGAGGGGATCCAAATAAAATTATTGAATCTTTAAAGAATGCATTTGTGTATATTGAAATTACATGATACCTTGGTGATGAAAGACATAAATCATAGTACTTAACTAATAAATTCCCATTTTTATTAGGGTTTTAGGCAAGCTTTTTATCCGTGAAGTATATGTAGCTCAAGCGTGCCGCGGATGTTGGGAGAGAAGCAAGGACTGAACTAAAGGATGGAAGGGAGACATGGCAGCTGCCTGAATTGGAGTGAGGTGGCCGGAGATAAGGGGGCTCAACGGGGTCGTGGACGTGGCGATGGGAGAGGCCGTCGGTGATGTAGGCAGAGGTGCGGACGGGCAGGGGGCTGGTGCCAGGGAGAAAGGACGGTGGGACGGTACTTGATTGTTTGGGGCTGCCATTGAAGCTTGAGGTTTTGAGCTTGAAGAGAAGATGAACGGCGGTAAGGTAGGGTGAGGAAGATGCGCTGCTGCGGTGATCGAGATTCAAGAGAAGGGAAATTATTTTTGGTATTGGGGTTTCAGATTTGCTCTGATATCAAGTAAAATCCTAGATTTGAGTAGTATACCTAATATGGTTGCACATATAGAAGATGAATTATAGGATATGATAAAGACTAACCCAATCTAAATAATAATACAAAATATAAGATTAATAGCCTAACTCTAGATATGAATATAATATATCCTAATAATATGCATTGCCCACTTGAAAAATTTACTACGTGAAATGGGGTAAATTGAGGCTAATTGATTAGTGAGTAGCTTTTTATCAGCTATTAATATCAAGTGGCATGATTCAAACCACAAAATTTACGGTTCATGATTGTAAGGTCGAAGGGCCTTATCATGGGATTGGGATTCTCCAATTCCATATTTTGCCCTCTATTTAGTTTAAGGAAGATGATTCAGATAAAATTAAAAGTTCTAAGTGTATAACACTAAATTATATGTATTTGAAGAATTGTGGTGAGTGCATTTTTTATACACTGGTGTTTTTAATTTTTTTAATATGACATTTACACTTATCAATATGCTATGCTCTTTAGCAATTAAAATTAGCTAAGAAGAGAATAGTACAATCGAAAAAACAAAAATGTTTTATAAATATACAATAAGAAAATATAAGAAGGGTAGTAATGCATGTAGGAAATAAGTGAAACTGATATTGCATAAATCAACTTGGCCCTTATAACTTGTGTTATAACAATATGTAAATGCTAAACATTATGTTAGCTTTACGAAATTGTATTCGTATTTTTAAAGCTTGGAGGTAAAAACTCCAAAGACCTTTGACCAAAAAAAAGAACTCCAAAGATCCTTTTTTTTTCTTTTTTTATAATTATTAACAGCAAATTGAAATCTTTTTCGTTATCTAGCCTGCATGATATTTTAAAATCAAAAAATAAATCAAAATTATCTTTGAAAAAAAAAATTATTTCGTGGTTGAGGTATGACAATGACATTATGGTGAAGTATTTTCACCTTTAGTAGACTAATTCCTGGGACTGAACAATTTTATTTATTTATTTATTGGTGGGATGAACAGGAGATGACTGCATTTCAATTGGACCGGGGTGTTCGGATGTCCATATACGACAAGTTACTTGCCAGCATAGTCACGGGATCAGGTACATTTTTACATTTTGTTTTTTCAACATTTTCACATCATTATTTTAAAGCCTCTTCATTTGTCATTGTCTCTAAAGTCCATGTGTATTGTCTCGGTTATATGATTCACCAATCAACTTTAGACAAGAGTACTTCAAAGGTATATAAATATTTATGAAAAACTTTGAGAAATGAAAACACACACACACATATATATATATATATGACATTTATAAGACAATGAGAGGTGAGAGGGATAACTAATGACCATTGGATCTAAATCCAGGAAATTCATGTCATTGACTTTAATCAAATGTGTAAAAATAATTTTAAAGTGTTGGCCCTTAATTTAAATCCAATGGTCATATTTTCTTCTTTAATTTCTCACGCTCTCACAAACGTCATGACTAAAATATTCAAAGACTTTCTAAAAAAATGTCATGAATATAAGAGATTCTTTGGTATTTAATTTTAAAATACCACTCTTAAAGATCACTTGATACACATTTAGGCCTCATTTCGTTGCCACACGAATTCAATTCACGTGGGAAGTTGTATGTACCAGGAATTCAATTCTTGTGCCAACTTCTTAAGAAGTAGATACTAAGTGTTTGTTTTTCATGATAGGAAATAAAACTTGCTAGAGAGGTTTGTTAATAACAAAGGAATTAGAACTTACTTGGGGAGGGGTTAGGTAAGTTACTTCTTGCGTTTTGAAGAAATTAAAAATTGCTAATAATTTTCACTTCCGGTATTGTGCTTTGTAGCGAGCAACCAAACAAGATGCTAAATGGCCGCTTCCCATGAATTTGTACTTTTTGCGTCTACTTCTTGGCAACCAAACATGGACTTAGTTTCATAAAAGACCTTCTAAACATTTTAATAGATGCAACTCAACCCATTTACCTTTAATTTTACTAAAAAAACTTTCAAATTTTTTTACTAAACATAAATCATTCCTTAAGCATTTAGTTTAATCTCTTAAGCTTTGTTATCATACGCGAGTTATCACAAAAAGCTGGTGCGAGCAACTTGCAAGTAGGGTTGGCAACAAAGTACAATGATTAGGACAGCCAATAGATTGGAGTAAACTTGTTAATCGACTCGACCCAACCCACCAACAACCTAATACGGTTTGCCACATTTGCTGGCAAATTAGACTTTGATTGGAAAATAATATCTCTAAAGGTCACATTTTAGGATTTTCTTTTTTTTTTTTTTTTTCCTTTGACTTGACCTTACCTGACGTGACCCTATGGTTGTCCCTACATCAGTCTCATCCATATCCCATTCATGTTCAAAGTGAGTCTAGCCTCTATAGTCAACCATGATCATATTCATTTATATATACATGGACTAAACTAATATAATAACAAGGATCTACTGCGTGTTACAAATTGTGGTAAACTTAGGGATGGGGCAAGTTATGTTTGAAATAGATATGAGATATATGAGAAAGGAGAATGAAAAATAAGAAAAATAATTTCTAAAATTTGATCAAGGGGGTCAATGGTAATTATTGAACAATTTAAGGTGTTTAATTAAATGTGCAAGCTAATAATAAAGCTTGAGGGTCTTTTTTGAAATTAGAAGTATTGAGTAACTTGTTTTAGTTTCATGATTTAAGTGATAATTTTTCACTGGCAAAATGTATAGAGGATTCTTCAATTGGATAGCAAAGTTCATATGTGTAAGAATATTTTACCCTAAAATTTATTGGTTTTTAAAAGATAACTATATCATAATAGAAAGAAATGGTTTCTAATTCTAGTAATATATACTCAATTGGGTTTTAGCCTACTTACAAAGAAAGTTTTTCTTAGAGTACCCCATTGAAAAGCCAATCCTACTATTATGCAATATTGATCATGAATGTAGAAACCTTTTAACCATATAAATTGAACAGACAAGTTAGGCGTAAATGGAAATATCAATAGCGAGGATTTTAGGCTGGAAGGGGCTGCGAGTGTTGGTGGTGATGCTAAAACTGTCGATAGATTAGGCTAGTATGTGGCAGGAGTTGGTTGTGGCTACAATGGAAGATCTAACGACTGTGGTAGCGGAAATAGTAGAGGCATTATTGATAGCGGTGGGCAATAAAGTCCGAGGTGGTAGGCAAGAGGTTGGTGGACGGGTTGTTGGTGATGGGAGGTGGCTGTGATACGTGTTATGGTGGAAGTGATGGGCTATCTCACTCATTTTTATCTTCTTTTTAACTTGTTTTATGTGGTTCCTTTGTTTTGTTGTTTTTGAGTTTTTAAGAAAGGAATGAACTACAAAACAATCAATTTCACCGAGAAATAAAAATCACAACCTGAAAATGGTGTCATACAAGCTCTAAACTAACAATTATTTCATGTTTTTGTTCTTTATAGCATTGGTAGCCTGGGAGTGCACCACTCGCAAGCATGTGTCTCCAACATTACTGTTCGTGATGCCATCATACGCGATTCAGATAATGGTGTACGAATCAAGACATGGCAGGGAGGCTCAGGCTCTGTCTCAAGCATATCCTTTGACAACATTCAAATGGAGAACACCACCAATTGCATCATCATAGACCAATACTATTGTCTCAGCAAAGAATGTAGGAATGAGACGTCAAACGTGTACCTCTCTGGTGTCTCTTACAAGAATATCAAGGGAACATACAACAATGTTCGCAGTGCCCCGATCCACTTCGCCTGTAGTGACACCATGCCTTGCACCAACATCACGATGTCCGAAGTCGAGCTCCTTCCTTCGCAGGGGGAGCTGGTGGATGACCCTTTCTGTTGGAATGCTTATGGAACTCAAGAGACCTTGACGATTCCTCCCATTGATTGCTTGCAAGAGGGCATGCCGGCGTCAGTTAAGGATGTCACATTTGGTTGTTAGATAAACCTATGTCTGTTTTGAGTGATTTACTTATAAGCAGATAGATAGATAGAAGATATCTTTATAAGTATTAGGCCATCTATTTTTGAGAAGCTTCTTGATTTTTTTTAACTTCATTGTTGGCTATGTGTTCATCCCTTTCAGGAGTACTTCTTTCCAGTATTGAGTGATGAGTGAAAGTCAACATGGGTCTATTTTTTCTTTGAAAAGTGTTGATGTACAATAATTTAAGTACCAATTATTAATTAGAAAGCAACATTCTCTATTATTTTTATTTGTCTTTCAAGGACAAATAAATTTTTTTTTTTCCACGCAAAATGGGTATAAGAGTTTCTGATGAATGAAGCAAACACGAATCTCCTTTTTTTAACTCTTACGTATATAATATATGTATTGACTATTTAATAAAAGGAACAACTTATATCAATTAATTTTTCTATTGCACGAACAAACAATTTTTTTCTTTTTTGCATGCATATCGAGTACAAGGCTCGATGAATGATAAAAAATTGGTCTAGATGTTTTTCATCTTCAGTGTGGCCTACACAGCTTTCATCCTTATGGAAGCATTTTTTTCCCTTACAGGTAGAATTAGTCCTTTATATATTTCCAGTGGCATTTGTTAAAAGCTTCATGGCATTGAGTCAGCGGAAAAGGAACGAGAGGAGCTCTGAGGTGAGTGAGAAAAGATAAAGCGAGCTGCAATGCACTAGGATTGTGTTCAAATGAAGCAAAATTAGAGAAGTTGCAGCTTCTTTATTGAAGGAGAAGAGCTTAATGCTGCCAACGAGACTAATTGTTAGACTATATTATATAGGTCTCAATATTGTATATATTGAGCCCATTGGGCCTACTCTATGTATCTTGTATAGCCTATTCATTATTCTATAAATATACGAGAGGGTCACTGTTCTAAGTGTGCACTCCATTCTTTCATGGTATTAGAGCTCTCCCGAGCCCTCTCATAAAGGCAAACTCTAGCCTCCGTTTCAATTTTGGTTCTTTTCAAACAAAAAAAAAAAAAAAAAAAAAGAAAGAAAAAGGGACCTGTGCATAGCCGCAGCTACCACCCCTAACCCTAACCCCTTAAACAGCTCGCCGCCGCCACCCTGTCCTCTCTCCCGGCGCTCCTCCCTCACGCTGCGCCCGCCGTCACCCCTGTCCTCTCTCCCGGCCCTCCAATATTCGACACCGACGTCACCAAAGTCACCCCTGTCCTCTCTGCTCCCGCCGCCTCCAACGCCCACCGTCACCCCAACCCTGCTAACCCTAGCCCCCGCTGCCGAAACCCCAACCCGGCTAACCCTAGCCGCCGCCTCTTGTGCGCCGTCCCTATTTTCCGGCGACTTCGGTGTCAAATCGTGACTTGTGGTATCAGCGTAATTATGTTCAACCCAATGATTGGTTCTGTTTCACAACTCGGGCTACCTTTCTTCAGTGCTCCGATTTATGGTGAGCATATATTATATCCACCACTTTTTCATCCCGCAATTAATACTTATGCCACTGGATCTAATCTCTATTCAAGGTTTGCATCTCCTCCAACTACTTTTCAATCTCTTACTACTCATTCTACTCCTATGGTTGATTCTCTTTTGATAATGGATAGTGGTGCATCGTCTTATATGACTAATAACCCCAGTTTGCTAACGTCTCTTCGTCCTTATCATGGCTATGATAAAATATTAGTTGGTAATGGCGCTTCTTTATCGATTGCTGGGATTGGATCTGGTTCTCTTATTACACCTATTGGTCATTTTAATTTGCACAACGTTTTCTATGTTCCTGGTTTTTCCACTAATTTAATCTCTGTTCGTCAATTCTGTAAAGATAATTCTTGCCTTTTAGAATTTGACTCGGGTGGTTTCTCCATTCAAAATGCTAAAACGATGTCCCTCATTATTCGTTGTGCTAGCTCGGGGCCTCTTTTCTCTGTCCCCAAACCAAACTCAATTAGTCGCCCTGGTCAACCCGGACAACCGGTGGCATCCTCCCCACATGTTTCCCTAGTTGCTTCCAAACACACACAATCTCTTTGGCACCGTCGCTTGGGCCATCCGGGGGAACCAGTTTTGTCTACTTTAGTTAAGCAAAAGTTCATTTCTTGCTCTAGTTCTTCAGAGTCCAGTTTATGTCACGCTTGCCAACTCGGTAAGCATAGTCGTTTATCCTTTCAAGCGTCTATAACCAGTACTTCGCGTCCTTTTGATATTGTTCATTCTGATGTATGGACATCGCCTGTTACCAGTTTCAGTAGTTTTAAGTATTATTTGTTATTTTTGGATGATTACTCTCATTTTGTGTGGATTTATCCTATGCGTGCCAAATCTGAGGTTTTGGACCTGTTTGTTCAGTTTTGTAAACTTGTGTTGAATCAATTTGGCGTGGAAATCAAGAATTTTCAATGTGATAATGGGACTGAATATATCAACCGTGACTTTAATAGTCTTTTTCTGCCAAGGGGCATTCTCAGTAGGGTTTCCTGCCCTCACACCTCCCAACAGAATGGGAAAGCTGAACGCATGCATCGTACTATTGGTAACATGATGCGTTCCCTTTTATTTCAAGCCTGTATGCCTTTGGAATTTTGGGTTGAAGCAGTTTCTGTTGCAGTTCATACTATTAATCGCCTACCATCTACCTCTATTAAGAAAAAGATTCCTTTTCAACGTTTATATAAGCAGAAAGTTAATTATGATCATCTTTGGGTTTTTGGTAGTGCCTGCTATCCTAATCTGAGTGCCACCGCCTCTCACAAACTTGCTCCGCGCTCTACTTTATGTGTCTTCTTGGGCTATCCACCAAATCATAAGGGTTACAAATGTTTGGATCTTTCTACTAATAAAGTTATTATTTCAAGGCATGTTGTTTTTGATGAAGCAGATTTTCCATTTGTACTATTGGGCACTCTCTCTCAAAATATGATGACCCGGCTTCAACAAATTTTCTCTTCCCCGCTTGTGTCTTCCCCATTCGCGGGCCTCACTCCACCGCACCCGCCACCTCCTGCAGTGGCACCCGCAACAGCCGCCACCCCTCCCCTTGCACCACCGGGGTCCCCTGCGGCCCAATCACCCATCTCTGCAGCCGCCCTTGCGGCCCCGTCACCCGCCACCGCTGTGCCACCCCCTACTTCCTCTATTCATCCTATGGTGACTCGTGCTCGTGCTGGTATTGTCAAACCTCTTCTCAAGCCTTCTATGATTGCTCATAGCTCTTTGCCCAAGGTACCTTTTTCTTATAAGCAGGCCCTTACTGATAATAATTGGAAGCATGCCATGTTTGAGGAATATAATGCCCTTATTCGTAATAACACATGGGATCTTGTTCCTCCACCCCCTCATGGTAACATTGTTGGCTCCAAGTAGGTTTTCCGTATTAAACAAACATCTACAGGTCAGATTGAATGCTATAAAGCACAGTTGGTTGCTCAGGGTTTTACACAGCGATATGGCATTGACTACAGTGAAACTTTCAGTCCCGTTGTTAAACCTGCTACTGTTCGTACTGTTCTGACTATTGCCGCCTCTCGTCACTGGCCTTTTCATCAGCTCGATGTCAAAAATGCTTTTCTTAATGGTACACTTAATGAAGAGGTCTACATGAAGCAACCGCTGGTTTCATCAGTTCTCAGTATCCTGATCATGTTTGTAAGCTTCGTAAGTCTCTTTATGGTCTCAAACAGGCACCTCGTGCCTGGTACACTCGTTCTGCTACCTTTTTACAAGGGTTGGGTTTTCGCAGCTGTACGTCATATTCTTATTTGTTTGTCTTATGTCGTGGGCATGATATGGCTATTTTACTGGTTTATGTTGATGATATCCTTCTCACGGCCTCTTCTCATGCGGTCCTCCATGATCTCCTCTGCTCTCTTCAATCTGAATTTGACATGACCGACTTGGGACGCCTTAATTACTTTCTCGGAATCTCGGTATCTCACTTATCTTCAGGGTTGTTTCTCTCTCAATCTAAATATGCTCATGATCTCCTAGACCGGGCCGCCATGCTCTCCTGCAAACCTGTTGCTACACCTACAGATTCCAAGTCCAAGCTTTCCTTGGACGACAATGAACTTATGACTGATCCCACTTTATACAAGTCTATTGTTGATGCCCTTCAATATCTCACCTTTACTCGTCTTGATATTTCCTATGCAGTTCAGCAGGTGTGTTTGTTTATGCATGCTCCACGATCATCGCATTGGATGGTTGTTAAGCGCATCCTTCGCTATATCAAGTGCACTATTAATCATGGTTTGACTATCTCCCCGACACGTTTGGACCAACTTATGGCTTATTCGGATGCTGATTGGGCTGGTTGCCCAGACACCTGCCGTTCTACTTTAAGTTTCTGTGTTTTCTTCGGAAGCAACATTATCTCATGGTCCTCCAAGCATCAGCCCACCATCTCTCGTTCAAGTGTCGAGGCCGAGTACCGTGCAGTTTCCAATGCCGTGGCTGAATGTTGCTGGCTCCGGTCTCTCCTCAGTGAGCTAAGTATTCTTCTACCACGAGCTACTTTGGTTTATTGTGACAATGTTTCTGCCATGTACATGTCTACCAACCCTGTTCAGCATATTCGTACTAAACATATCGAGATTGACATCCATTTTGTTCGTGAGCGTGTTTAATTGGGTCTTGTTCGAGTTCTTCATAGTCCTTCCTCACAGCAAATTGCCGATATCTTCACGAAGAATCTTTCGCGTGCTCTTTTTCTTTTATTTAGATCCAACCTTCGCATTTGCTTACCTCCTGCTTCGGTTGAGGGGGGATGTTAGACTATATTGTATAGGTCTCAATATTGTATGTATTGAGCCCATTGGGCCTACTCTATGTATCTTGTATAGCCCATTCATTATTCTATAAATATACGAGAGGGCCACTGCTCTAAGTGTGCACTCCATTCTTTCACTAATTAACTGGAATTACTTAAGGTCATGTTTGGAGCATGGACATTGGGGTTGAGACTGAAATTGGAGCCCAGAATTCTAGCTATTGTTTGACTCACCCGCTAAAATTGGACTTATAATTCCATTATCCAATTCTATAGAATTAGATTTTAATTTAAAATCTTACTTTCTAATTCCTTCAGATGGGGTAAGGAATTGTAATTTCATATTAACTCAATTAACCTGAAACCCAACATGACCCCTATTGATTAACTGAAACTTAAGATAACTCAAAATCAAAAGACTTAGGAACACCCTAAAATTTAACTCGAACATTGAAATCACCCAACTCGAATGACTTGAACTTGAAATGACCAAACTCTAACTTGAAGTCCTATGTGACCCAGCCGGACTGACCCGAAACTCGAGATTACTCAAATCCAAAAAATAAAACTAATTGACATGAATGTGATATAAACAAGCAAGCCACCCTACCATATTGACCCACAACTTAATATGACCCCAACCCATAATGACCCAACCTATCTCAAACTCAGCTTAAAATGATTCAAAATTTAAAATAATACAACTTGTTTGTCCAAAACTAAGATGAATCAAGCTCACAATGACCCGAATCAACTCAAACCTGATTGATTCTTGCCTGAATCTAGAAAAGACCTAATCCGATTAACTGAAAATTCAAGATAACTTGAACACCAAATGATTTGATATGATACTCGACCTGATTTGCCTCAGAACTCGAATAACTCAAACATAAAGTTAATTGGTCTGGCCAAAATAACTAGAATGCATTGTGATGTGGAATGGAAACAAAAAAGATCGAATCAAGCACGTCAAATTCGAAAAACAAAATTCGAATCACCAAAAAGAGAGATCATTGGGGTTTGCATTCAGAAATTTTGGGAATGAAGAATACAACCATCCATAGCTACTATTTATAAGAAAACAAAGAGAAACCCTATTATGCAAAATTACAACAATGCCCTAAAATACGAAATTACGAAACTACCCCTAAACTAGGTGGAAAACATAAAAGTAGCCCCAAAACACGTTTTAGAGGCCGAATATTGGAAAAATAGGTAGGGCTAGAGGCAAAGCATCTGGGGTTGCGTGGTTTAGTTTTATAGCTTTGTTTTTATAGGTTACAGGCCCTGTAACACCTTATGGATCAAATGTTATGGCAGTTTGAAGTTGGCCGCTCAAGTTAGTGCTTTGGGCCTACCCATTTGGGTTTTTGGTTGTCCAGCTGCTCTAGAAACTTTTTTGCTACTCGTCCTACATCACTTTGTGAATTGCTCCAATTAAAATCTAATTATAGCTGATTTAAAACTCAAAATATTCCAACTCGATTGATTGAAATCCCATAATGATCAAATCATTATGGAGTTATAATTCTGACCTCCAATCCCCTTCAGGAATCAAACAATGAAATTTTAATTCCATTAGAATTTCAATTCTACTAAAATTGGATTTGGAAATGGAATTCCGCAGTCCAATTCCAATTCCATGTGCCAAACAAAACCTAAAGGAATAAACCATGCCAATGGCCTCATAAACAAAACTAATAAATTGATATGGTTTTAAGAGTGTTTAAAAACAGTGTACTTACAAGCATAGGAGTTCATCATAGCTAATTCGGGTATATATATGTCGTATCCACAGGGAATCAATATAAAGTTTTATTTGGTGACTATCGAGTGGTTAAAAATCGGTTTTTGTTGGAAGAATGAGTGATAAGTTTAATTTTATATATACTTTTTATATGATTTTAGACTAGTTTATTAACTATCTTACGCTTAAATTATGTAGTTATCGCTCACTTTTACACATTATTGTCGGGGATTCTTTTTGTTTGATTGATATTGATACTAATTAGTTTTAGTACTAATTTGAACATTAATCTTGTTTTTGTTTATAATTCATAACCCTTTTTTTTTTTGTTATTAGATTTTGGATTTATTTTTAGTAATTAAGTTTTAGTTGTAGATATTTAACTTAATTTTGATATAAACGTTTAAATTAAAAAAGAAGTATCGTTGAATTTGAATTCCGATAATCACACGCAATCAAGTTTTGTTTTTTTTTTTTTTTTTAAAAGTTGAATTTGGTTAACTACAATTTCAAGTTTTGCCCACATCAAATTTCTTGTTTAAATTGAGTTTTTGTGATAAAAATAATACTATTTTACATATATATATTTTTTTTGGCTTGAACGTTAAGTTGTCTTGCTGAAATCATATCTAGTATTTTTAGTTTTTAGGATAGAATTGCATACAACAATAACAACAACAACAATTTCAGTGTCTCAAGGGCTTTCACTAGAGCAGGGTTTGGGGGGAGTGAAATGTACACAGCCTTACCCATTCAGGGTACTACCTTAAAGAGAGACTGTGTCCACGGGCCCTAACCCTATAAACATAAGATAAAAGCAAAGTAAGAGTACAAGTGCGAAAGTAAAGAAGAATGTAAGAAAAGTAAGAAAGTAGAGTAAAAATTAACAAGTAAAGAGTAAGTGAACTACAAGAACAACATGATGGAGCAGCAAGAACACGATAGGGTAACAAGCAACAAGAACCAGCAATACAAGAGCAACTATAGCACAAGAGCAACTCTACTCACTTCGCAGTAACCCTACTTCAGGTATACCTAATCTAACCCATCTCCTCATTTAGGTTCAATTGGACGAGGTCATGTCTAATCACCTCCATCTATCTTTTCTTTGGCCTACCTCTACCTCTCCTCCCATGTGTAACGTAGAGTTGTTCGCATCTCCTGACCAGAGTAGTTTTTAGTCTCCTGTTAACATGTCCAAAATATCGCAAGCGTTGCTCCCTCAACTTATCTTCAATTGGGGCCATGCCTAACTTGCTCCTTATAATATCATTTCTGATCTTATCCTTTTTTGTGTGTCCACACGTCCACCGCAACATCCTCATCTCTGCCACCTTCAACTTATGCATATGTTGTCATTTAACTACCTAACATTCTGCTCCGTATAACATAACTTGTGTTACTACTGTCCTATAGTATTCTCCCTTCAACTTCAGCAGAAAGTTTCCGTCACAAAGTACCGTAGAAGTCATTCTCCACTTATGCCATCATACTTTAATCCGGTTGTTGACATCCTTGTTAACCCCTCCATCCTGCTACACTATAGACTCCAAATATTTGAAGCATTCTTTTTTTGGGTATGCATTCCAACCCAATCACCACGTCTTCTATGCTTGGCCTTGATGAGGAGCTGAACTTAAGCTCCATATACTCGGTTTTTGATCTACTGAGTCATAGTCCTTTCGATTCTAAGGCCCTCCTCCAGAGATCCAGCTTCTCATTTACCTCTACTTTGAACTCACCCATAAAAACTATGTCATCTGCAAAGAGCATGCACCAGGCACACCTCCTTGAATGTGCCTAGTGAGCTCATCCATGATAAGAATAAACAAGAAGAGACTTAAGATTGACACTTGGTGTAACCTAATTTTAATCAGGAAAGTGTCTGTTTCCCCTTCCATTGTATGCATATTGGTCAATGCGTCCTCATACATGTCTTTAATGATGCTAATATAAGATATGGATATATCTTTCTTTTCTAAGACCTTCCATAGGACTTCTCTTGGCACTCTATCATATGGCTTCTGCAAGTCGATGAAAACCATGTGTAGGTCATTTTGTCTATTTCTGTAGTACTCTGTAGTATGCCTTATGAGATGGATGGCTTTTATAGTGGATCTACCCGGCATAATCCAAATTGGTTCTCTGATACACCTATTTGTTGCCGTGGCTTTCTTTCTATGACCTGCTCCCAAAGCTTCAGAGTATAGCTCATTAGTTTGATACCTCTATAGTTGGAACAACTTTGAATGTCTCCTTTGTTCTTATAAATTATTACCAACGTGCTCTTCCTCTATTTGTCTGGCATCTTGACCTTGAAGGATTTGGTTGAAAAGTTTAGTCAGCCAACTTATGGCCTTCCGTCCAATGCATTTTCATGCCTCGATAGGTATGCCATCTAGGCCAATTACTTTACCCCTACCCATGTTCTTCAAAGCTTCTCTGACAAAAGGTCTAACTCGCCTATAGTAGTGGTAGTTATGATGCGCCTTAGACGGCCGAAGTTCTGCTAGGAATATATTTGTGTCCTCCTCTCTTTTGAACAAATCAATAAGTAGGCTTTTCACCTTGCTTTAATTTGTTGCTTATCCACAAGTACATGTCCATCCTCCCCCTTGATGCACTTGACCTATTCCATGTTTCTAGTCTTCCTTTCTCTCGCCTTTGCTATTTTGCATATGTCCCTTGCTATCTTCTCCATGTCCAACCTCTTGTAGAAGTTTGCATATGCCTTGCATTATGCCTCTCTGACTGCTTTCTTTGCTTCTCTCTTGGCTTGTTTATATTGTTGTTTCTTGTCCTCTTCTCCACTTCGTTCCCATTCCTTGAAGTAGTCTTGTTTGACTTTAATCTTCTATTGAACCTCCTTGCACTACCACCAGGATTCTCTGTGATTTGGTGCCCCACCTTTTGATTCTCTTAATACTTCGCGTGCTGACTCTCTAATTCTTTTGTGCCATTAGATTCCACATGTGGAATATGACCCCTCTAAGTCCTAGTTGCTCCGAATGTACGCTTCCTTAAATATTTTGTACTTGCCCCCCTTCAAACCGCGCCAACACGTGCATGGGTGTGGGGGTCTCCTAGCTTTCTTGCCCCTTCTCTTGTTCTTGACATCTACTCACACTACCCTAGTTAGTTAAATTTTCCTAATCTAGATAGAATCTCTCCTAACTAGCTAGTTTTTGTTTTCTTTTACTAGAAGTTTTTCACCTACCATAAACTTAGGCAAATAGATTTAATTTAGAAACTCTAGTTAAATTTTATTTTATTTTATTTAATTTTAGTCATCAAATATTTTTAAAAAATTAATAATTTCAAATTTTTTTTCTTTCTAGTAAATGTTTCTTTAAAAAAATTTTCCGTAGTTTTTTCATTTACTCTTTTCTCTATTTTTCTTAATTGATATATTTTTCTTGTTTTCTTGTTTAATTTGTGTTTCTTCTGTCTTTTATTTTTGTTTTTTCTTGTTTTACGCTACGATCTTAAGGAGGAGAAATCACTGCCTTTGATCTCGAGATAGAAAACACACTTCGAAAACTCAAAGAAAAGAAGCAAGTTGAAGCTATGAAAGAACAAGGCAAAGAAGGAAGGTCTTTAAGAGAGTATGCGATTCCCACTCTTGGTGGATGCACTTCTAGCATTAGGGATCCACCTATTCAAGTTAACAACTTTGAAATCAAACCTTCCATCAAATAGATGATCCAACAAATGGTTTAGTTTGGTGGAATGCGTAGTGAGGACCCGAACCTACATATTTCTAACTGTTGAGAGATATGTGATACCTTCAAGCACAATGGCGTCAGTGATGATGCCATTCGCTAGAGGTTGTTAACATTCTCACTGAGGGACAAAGCGAAAGTGTGGTTAATGTCATTACCTCCAGATACTATTACCATATGTGATACCTTCAAGCACAATGGTGTCAGTGATGATGCCATTCGCTGGAGGTTGATTACATTCTCACTAAGGGACAAAGCGAAAGTGTGGTTAATGTCATTACCTCCAGATACTATTACCACATGGGACGAATTGGCCCAAACATTTCATGCTAAATATTTTGTACCGGCCAAATCCACTAAAATGAGGAACAAACATTTCCTCCTTTATGTAATACATTACAGAATCATTGTATGGGGGTGTGGGAGATATTTAAGGAGTTGTTTAGAAGGTTCCCACACCATGGTTTACTGGTTTGGATGCAAGTCCAAACTTTTACAATGTTTGGCACCTACCACCTAGACTATGGTGGATGCAGCTGCTGGAGGACCATTAATCAACAAGACACCTGAAGAGGCATATGAGTTGCTAGACATGATGGCTAGCAATAACTACACGAGGATTCAAGACCGAACTACACCAAAAAGAACTATCGGAGTTCATGAAGTTGATGCATTCAAAGCGTTATCCACTCAACTTTATTTGATCCAAAAGCAATCGCGTAATAGGAATGTCCATGATGTTCATACTGCTATACTAACATGTGACTTTTGTGTAGGAACCCATGCAAGTGTGAAGTGTCAAGTGGGCAATACCTTTACTGCATTGGGGTGTGAACAAGCAAATTATGTGTCGAATCACCAATGAACTCAACATTACCCCTACTCCAACACTTATAACTCGGGATGAAGGAACCATCCAAACTTTTCTTAGAATAATCAAGGAGCACCTAGGGTGCCCATACATCCACCTCAAGAAAAGAAACGCAACTTAGAAGAATTGTTTGGGAAGTTCATGCATGAAACGACAAGTTTCATGCAAGAAACTAGGGCTAATTTTAGGAATCAAGAAGCCTGCCTTCAGAACTTAGAAACTCAAGTGGGACAAATCTTAAGACAACTTTATGAGAGATCCCAAGATTCCCTGCCGAGGAACACCATCACTAACCCGAGGGAACATGTGAATGCCACGGACATGAGGAATAGAATACTTCTAGAAAAACAGCCTCATGAGGTGACCAATGCCAAAATAGAACACAACACAAGAGAAATACCCACAACCAAACCTACTTTAGCAATAACTGAGCCAAACACATCCACAATCGAGCATGAAAATGAGATCGAGCGCCAAGAGGAGACCAAACCGAAAAGGGTTGAGCCTGTACACTACAAGGCGAAGGTCCCTTTTCCTCAGAGATTGAAGAAGTAAAAAGTACATGAACCATTTGGTAAGTTTTTGGAAATTTTCAAAAAGTTACATGCAAACGTCCCTTTTGCTGACATGTTAGAACATCTGTCGAAATATGCAAAGTTCATGAAAGAGATCCTATCCAACAAAAGGAAGTCGGCAGAGTTTGAGATTGTGGCATTAACTGAGGAATGTACTGCCATATTGCAAAAGAAATTGCCTCCAAAGCTTGAGGATCCAGAGAGTTTTACAATTCCTTACACTATTGGGTCTTTTACTTTTGATAGAGTTTTATGTGATTTAGGTGTAAGTATAAATCTAATGTTGCCTTTTATTTTTAGGAAGCTTGGTTTAGGAGAGGTTAAGCCTACCACAATCTCACTCCAATTGGCGGATAGGTCCATCAAATACCCACGAGGGGTGATAGAGGGTGTGTTGGTGAAATTTGACAAGTTCATCTTTCCGACCAATTTTTGAAGTGCTTGACATAGAAGAGGACAGTGAGATACCTCTCATCCTTTGTTGACCTTTCCTTTCTTTGAGAAGGGCCTTGATTGATGTTCAACAAGGGAAATCCATTTTGAGAGTACAAGATGAACAAGTCACTTTAAATTTTTTCAATGCTATGAAATTACTAACTAACTCTGATTCTTGTTTTCAATTTGATGTTTTAGATGGTTTAGTGGCTAAGACAATTAGGGATGCATCACTAACTGTTATGATTCTCATAATAGGGGGCATATGAAATAGAGTATAAATGTAATAAGGTGTGGAATCTAGCCAATTGAGTTGTATTAGCTAGTTGGTATTATAATTCGAATAAGTCTTGATATAATTAGTAGCTTAAGCTTTGGTTAAGTCATGTAATAAGTGAAGTCTAGAGCTTAGGTGGTCAATGCCGGTCAATAGTGGCGGCTAAATAGGTGGTTGGCGGTTATAGCATGAGTTAGATGCAATGTAATAGCTCATATCGTGTAAGTAGTATAAATAGGAGGTTCTAGTTTGTAATCTCATAACTTTGATGAATGAATTGATATCTTTTGATATTTCTCTCTACTTCTCATCCCTTTCCCTTCTTATCTCATCTAAATTCTATATTCTCTTCTCATCTCATACTTTCTCTATCCCAACCAAGATTAAGGCTCAAGAAAAATCTTTGAAACCTTAACAATTGGTATCAGAGCCTTGATTTGGCTTCCGAATCAAGCTCATATCCAAAAAAATTACAAAATCTTATTAATTGTATTGTAATTAATCAATAAAAATAGTTGTGGTACTGATTTAGTTCAGTTTTTACATTGTGGAATTCAATTCTGCATTTTGAATTGATTTCTGGAGGTTACTGCTGTATTGATCAGGAAGTGCCTGGGAGTTGCTTTCGGTTGGGATTAAATCGATTTAATTTTATTGAGGAAAGTATAATTGATCAATATTGTTGATTATATTCAGCATTAAAGTTGATTCTTAGGGAATTCAGTTGAATCGATCAAAATTTCAGCTGTTGAAGTTGAGCTAACTGATCTAGATCAATCATTGAATTGATCTGTTGAGAAGAAGTTAAAGGTGAGCTAATTGATCCACATTGCCCTTGATCATCATCAAAAGATCAGAAACAAGCTTATTTGAGGTTAATTCAGATTCTACAATTCAGTATCGGAGGTTGAGGTAATGGTTTTCTGAACTATCAGATCACTCTCGATCCGAATTTGCTTATTGTTGCTGGATTGTGATGAAATTGTGTTGATAAGCATAGGACTGATGTGAATTCATCAGAATCTGCGTGGAATTCTTAAGAATTATATGTTATTGAGTCGAGATTGACTTAGGTGCAATTCCGACAACGAACTTAGCACCGAAGGTGTTGAAATCCTCTATTGTTCTTGAATATTGTTGTGTATCGTGTGTTTAAATCATCATTACATACAATAATCGAACCAATTTCAGATTCATAGTCTGAATTATTCAAGATAGCATCTCTGTCAGAAATCGTTCGAAGTTAGGGTTTGTTCGCGAACTCTGCAAGTTAGGGTTTATAATCAGTGATGATCGTGGAACCGATAGCAAGGGTTTGTTGTGTGAATGAAGGAGAAGAACTTCATTAAGCAATCGATTGTTGAAGAGTTGCGAAACAAGTTTCACATTCCTGCAAACTGAGCTGTTTTGGATCAAAGCTTGTTGTCATTACAAACATGGCTGATATCAGCTCTTTTCAATTAGAGTTGAGTGAGCTTTTTGAGAAATTAAGGCAAGAATGGAGACAAGAATGTGAGAAAATTCGGCAGAAAAAGCAAGAATATGAGCTGAAGAGGACACAGGAATGGAAAGAAAAGATGCAGCGATGTATGATTCAGCGTTGTTTAGCTTATCCAAACATCAGTATCGATAGTGCTGATGTTCTTGATGCAAATGAGTTTCCGGAGCTATTGGATAGCGTTAGACAGCGGAAGTTCCGTGTTGAACAGAAAGAGAGAGTGGAATCAGTTGCCATTAGAGATAAACTAGTGTCCGATAATGCCGAAATTGATGAACATGAGCTAGAAGAATCTGAGTTAGAACAAGATGATCCTTATGAAGACTCTTTGCTAGAGTTAGAGTATCTTGTTGATGTTAAGGCACAATATGACATGCATCCGGAATGGGAATACGATTTTCATGTCAAAGGAATGTTAAAGAATGTCAAGAGTAAAGTGAAGAGGGATCATCTTAACGGCGCATTGAAAGATTTTTGGGGTGAAAAGACGTTTACTAAGCAGAAATTGAAGCATGACAAGTCCGTGATTGAGTCATGGTCTCTAAAGGATGATTCGATGCTTCAAGCGGGTTGCTATGAAGTCGTTGCAAGCAATCAAGCAGAGAACTATGCAGACAATAAGCATTCTGCTGAAAAATTCGATGTTACTGCTGAAATATCACTGAATACATCTTCAAATTAGTTAAGTGAAATTCCATGGCAAGCTTATATGCAGAATCGAAGCACTTACTTTGCTGAGCAATGTCATTCTGTTAGAAAATCAATTGTTGTTGCTACAGTGTCATCAAATACAGAGCAGGGTGTGCCTCAGTTCACCTTTGGGCATGCTCAAGTGTTAACTCGAGACCAGAACAACATCATCTGGGATGCTTTGCAAGGCCTCTTGTGTTGGGTGAAAGATTACAAATGTATAGAGGCTGTAATGCACTGGCGGCGTGCCGATCGGCAAGTTCGGGATGATTTATTCCTCTATGTGAGTAGAGTTGTGACTTATCCAAGTGCAAGTTCTATGATAAGTTGCCTCCTGATCTGGGCGAAGATTCTCAAGACTATGTGAAGCTGAGAGGAGTCGAATTTTTTCTGAAAAGAAGCACTCGAGCTGCGAGAGTGCGTTTCAGGGTTCACAACAAACAAAGCTTGATTCCTATGCAAGCAATTGAGTTGTTGGATGTGTATAAATGCTGTAATATGCTGAAAGAGAATGCTGTGCAGCCCAAAATCAGTACAACTGGTGCACGAAGCCAAGTGAGGATAGAGTTTATAGCATTTGACAATTGGGATCAATTGCAATTGATTGGTGCTGATATGGTGCAGATCCTGAACATGTTTGGGGTGATTTGTTTATTGTTTTGAGTGGAAAAATCATTTGCACAAGCTTCAATATTTCCTTAATATTTGGATGGAAAGGATCAATGTAAGTTTGAGGAGAACTTCAGCTAAAATCAGAGTTAAAATCAGCAAGGAAGCTCTGGACAGAACAACTCTATGTTTGAAGAAGTTTTCAGCTATTCAAGAGCTTGGTTGGTGTCTCCACTTGTTATATCTGTTACTTATGCTTGTGTTGGTTGATAATAAAGCAAAGCTTGGTCATTTGAGGCAAGATTGGTGGTTGGTTAAGCGTTGGGAACCAAGAAATCTGGTGTTCAGATCACAAAGGGTGAGCTGCAGCATTGGAAGTGTCGTTTGGAACGTTTTGGGTGTTCAAGTTATGACATTGTGCATTTGGCATTCAACAATGGTTTATGAACTCCTAATTTGTGTGTTCGATGCAAGAGTTTGGGAAGAAGTGGCTGAAAATTTCAGATCCTACAAGCTTTCAATCATGGTTCAAGCCATTGAAGCACACGCTGTTGACAATGCTGTAAATTCTGAAAGAGCTCCAATTCTCCCATTGATAGCTATAAATGAGAAGCTCCACGGGAATTTGATTGGTGCTATCATGATTTTGGGAAGGTGTAATAACTTGTTCACATCAATGAGCATTTGAACAAGAAACGAGCTGAAATCTGTCAATATGATTTGCATCAGGTTAGTATTGCTGAATTACTAGATTCTGCAGAAAATTATGTGCAATTGAGAAGCAATCAAGAATTGGCTGAGTTTGGTCTGAAATCGTATTGTAAATAGATGTTTAAGCAATACAAATTTTGGATAAAATCTAAGATGAAAGATTGGCAGCTGCACTTTTATTGGATTTCAATGTGTTTTGTTTCCATAATCAAGAAATTGGCCTGTTGGAGCTGCAATGTGGAATGTTTACAAGCAGAATTGGATGCTTGGTTCTCTTGGTTTGAGTTTGGAAGGCCTCTCGAGATGCTTGAGAACTTCATGTGTAGTTGTATGGGTTTGATGAAATTTAAACTCTGTTATGCATCATTTTACCAGCAAGATGACAGAATGGCTGCACCATTTTGTGATTCTCAGCAGCAAGATAGAAGTTTGGGCTGTGTTAACGGCTTCATGAAGGGTTGTGATGTTTGGTTTGATCGTTGTAGACCTTCTGAAGAATATTATACTTTCAAACGCAAGCATTGTATCAAGACAAGATGCCATCCTTATGTACTTGCCGCGTTTCAGAGTTACTTCCTCAATTGGTTCGTTCCAGTGGCAACACATTTCAGCAAATTCCAGTGCAATAACTTCAGCACCCAGATGCTCTTTAGCTGCACAAATTTCAGCAAGTTCAATTGCAGTGCAATTCAGTCCTGATCTGCATTATATGTGTTCATAGATGCTACATTTTTGTAGCTGCAGCCCTACAACCAATTTGCTTCATGTTTATTTCATGTTTTCTATTGTGGCACTTGTTCTTCAAGCTTCAACTCTTTTCTTGATTCTTGGGGACAAGAATCTTTTAAAGGAGGGAGTAATGTTATGATTCTCATAATAGGGGGCATATGAAATACAATATAAATGTAATAAGGTGTGGAATGTAGCCGATTGAGTTGTATTAGCTAGTTGGTATTGTAATTAGAATAAGTCTTGATGTAATTAGTAGCTTAAGCTTTGGTTAAGTCATGTAATAAGTGAAGTCTAGAGCTTAGGTGGTCAATGCCGGTCAATAGTGGCGGCTAAGTAGGTGGTTGGTGGTTATATCATGAGTTAGATGCAATGTAATAGCTCATATCATGTAAGTAGTATAAATAGGAGGTTCCAGTCCGTAATCTCATAACTTTGATGAATGAATTGATATCTTTTGATATTTCTCTCTACTTCTCATCTCCTTTCCCTTCTTATCTCATCTAAATTCTATATTCTCTTCTCATCTCATACTCTCTCTATCCCAACCAAGGTTAAGGCTCAAGAGAAATCTTTGAAACCTTAACACTAACCTACCACTTGAAACTTGTATCACTAAGGCAGAAATATTAGGGGCAAAGGATGACTTAGTGAGGAACGCTCCCAAGTTCGCAAAAGAAAATCAAAGGTGTGGCATGTCAAGTTTAATGATCCCATGGTTGGAGAAAAGGTTGGAGAAGTGGGAGATGGTCGTATAAAGAAGAAAGCTAAAAAGATACACGGGAGAAGGGTTACGTTTAGTATGGATGGGGGAAGCTTCATGTTGGGAATGGTGTCATAAAAATCCAATTTTTGTAAATGTTTTTGTTAGATAATAAAATTTAGTTACATTATAATTATATTAGTGAGTTCATTATGCATGTGATTTTCTTTTAAATAACATCCAGGAGATAGATGTAGTCCTCAAATAATGTTTCAATGCTTGCTTTAAGTGGGTAATGGGATTATGCCACATATAGATGTAAAACAAATGTAACAACATGTTATTCGAAGATTCATAGTCAGTGACAAGTTCGGACTACTTGTCTACGATGGCTAGATGACCTACCTTGATCATGTGGATGGTGATCCAAAAGTGTTGTATTGGTGTTTGCAATGAGATTGATGCACTGAATTGGATCAAGTGATTTACTTGTATCTAGACTATTATGGGAAATGAATGATTCATTATATACTGTTTAAATGATGATTGAGGGTATTATGGACCTGTGCATGGAGTGTTAGTTACCTTGGTGTACTAAAAGTTAGGTCTCCATATGTGACCAAAGTCTTATGAGTATTGGGTACGTCATGAAGTGTGGCAGGGGTCAGGTGTTCAATATGAAATCTATAGTCTTTTATGAGATATATGTGTCCCCTTAGTTGATTCGTAAGTGTTTGAATTAATTCGAAAACTTTGGCCAAAGTGTTCCAAGTGTTTGACATTTGGAATTTGTACTTTGAATTTGTTCATGTATAAATGAATTGTTCGAAGAAGGATGAGTCGGGAACTAATAGAAAAGTTGTGAGAAAAATAATAGTAGTAGTTATGGTTCCCCCCCCCCCCCCCCCCCCCCCCCCCCCCCCCCCCCCCCCCCCTCTCTTACGGATATCTCATAGAGTTGTTGTTGTCAAAATAGTCTATTAAAGAATTATCGAATAAATAAGTTTACTTCAAAAGTGCAGTAAGACTTATTTAGTGGAATTAAGCTCTGCCAAATGGTAATCAAATACTATCATGAGATGATAATTGGTTTTGACACATTTGGTGCCAGATTAAGTTGTCCATGAGGTCTTTGTGCAAGTCTCTAAATTTACACCATCAGAAAAATGTTAAAAGACTTCATGAGATAAATAAATTTAGTCATGCTAAACAATATTCATTAGATGAATAAATTTATTTTGCTGAAATAAAATTCAGATCATGAATTTATACATATGGGAAATAAAAAAATAAAGGAAAACAGTGGCAATTCACACCAAAACGCATTCACCCAATCACAACACGACACATGTCACGTCACAAATGGCAAATGTGTGATTCGTGCCACTTCGAATGGGCCAATCAGCACGCGAGGTATCCACACCATTAGGCATGGACCAATCAGAATGTGCCATGTGGCATGTTTGGGTTGGCTGCAAGAAGGAGATTTTGCTAGGTTAAAACGACATCATTTTTGTCTATTTTTTATGTCCCACATCAAATTTTTAAGTCTTTTTTCATCCAATAGCCTATTATAACTTGTCATGGTCATGACACTATCGGGCCCCTTGACAATGTCTTGGTACCGAGTGCGAGTGTCGGGTGTCATGAGGTCCGTGTCTAGGTCCGTGCAACGCATGTCAAGATCGCATGTCAAGGTCACTGCCGGGTCCTTGTCCATGCTGTCCAAGTACGTTGCCAGGGCCGTGTCAATGCTGCCCAGTTCGATGTCAGCACCGTGCCGTCCCAGCGCCCCTCCTAGGTTCGCATCTCAGGCGATTCGCTCAGGCAGGCCAGCGCCCATCTAGCCGTTGGCCGGTTCAGCTACTAGCTGTTGGGTGATTTGATTCCTTTCAAGATTTTATTCTAAGATTTACTTGATGTATTTTGATATTTTGGTATTATTTGATATTTTTAATATTCTTTTGATATATGATCTATAAATAGTATAATTGTAATTCATTTTGAATTATTAATGAAATTAATAAAAAATTTCTCCTTTTACTCATCTAATTCTCTCAAACTCTCATCTTGCTCTAACTCTAACTTTCTTCTCATCTCAACTCTCTTTCTTTCTACTCTTATCTAACCTCCATTGTTACGTTTGGGCCCAAGTCCAAGACTTTGGCCTTCACAACCGTGAGGTTGTGAAAAAATTGGTATCAGAGCATCGTACGATCAAGAAAAGCTGGCTATTACGAGAAACAACCGAACCACTGCCAACATGTCTTCATCTGAGGAGATTTCTGATTCGCAAGAACGATTATTTTACCATGGAGAGACGATTGGATAGACTTGACACATTGGTTCGAGACGAAAATGTGGTTAGTGAAGGTTTCGGTAGACAACTTGACTACCGAGCTTGGGAGGTTTGGACAAGGGCAACGTGGGTTACAAGCCACGATGGCAACATTGGCTGAGACGGTAAACCATGTACTGAAGAATCAAGAGAAATGTCCCAAGATCATTCCTGAGGCAGTCCCAGAAGTTGTAATCCATGGAGATCATGGAGGATCGGGCAACTATGTGCACGTAGGTGGCCATGGAATTCTACCGCCGCCGCCACCACCACCACCAACATGTCGTGTTCCTTAGCCAAGTGAGGTCCGACACCAACCTCAATCTGAGGAGGGGGAGCATAGTAGAAATGACATTAGCACTCATTCGTGGTCCGCTCACTACAACCCAAAGCTTGATCTTCCAAAGTTCGATGGCAAGAACCCTCGGGTATGGATATGAAAATGCTTGAAGTACTTTCGTTGGTACTAAGTGCCACCGGACGAATGGGTTGGGTTAGGTTCTTCGCACCTACATGACTACGGGGATATTTTGTTCCATGCCTTGGAACCAAGGAATCCCATCCTCACGTGGCAATTCTTTATTGACGAACTATGTAAGAGGTCTGGGGACAAGTCCTTGCAATATGTGGTGGAGCAATTCAACAAAACGACTTAAACAGGGTCAGTGGAAGAGTATGAAATTCAGTTTTAAGAGTTAAGAAGTTGGATGATGATCTATCATCCCACACTAAGTGAGTCTTACTTTGTGTCAAGCTTCATTTGAGGGTTGAAGCCCGCAATACGTGCCGCCGTTAAAGCTAATCGTCGTACTGATATGAGCTATGCGATTGAACAAGCTAAGCTCTAAGAAATCACCATCGTTGAAATCAAGGGTTCCATGGGTACTAAGCCAAGCTTTAGCAAACAATCGTTTGGCGCTAAACTGGGGTCCTCATTCAGATCTAGGCCAACTGTGTCCTTCCAAAGCAGTGCCCAATCCCAAGCGCCTGTGACACAAGGCATGCCTGCGAGGTCCATGCCTAACGCCTCTACCAGTTCAAATTCTCCTAGACGTGAACCCGGGCAATGCTACAAATGTCACGAGAGGTATATTCTGGGGCATGTGTGTAAGAATAAACAACTTCAAAGTATGGAGGGATAAGAAGAAGTTGAAGATGACTTAGATGACATTGAGGAAGAGCTTCCTTAAGAGGAAGAAGGGGTTGGCATCATGGCGATATCCCTAAATGCTCTTTTGGGGAGAATAACTCACAACGCATTGAGGTTGAGAGGTTCGGTCAAGAAAAGGGCCATAACGCTCCTAATTGATAGCGGAAATACAAATAGTTTCTTGGACACGAGCGTGGTTCAAGAACTCAAGCTTGACACAGTTCCAACCGTGGTGATGATTGTGCCTGTTGCAAACGGCAAGAATTTGCTAAGCTACCAAAAGTGCCTGAACTCGAAGTTGAAGGTGCAAGGCACCATGTTCTTGGATGATCTTAGGGTACTAGACTTGCGTGGGAGTGACATGGTTCTTGGGGTAGATTGGCTGCAACGATATAGGCCGGTGACCTTCGACTTTACGAACCTTAAGTTCTCGTGTTTCAAGGATGGCAAACCGGTGCATCTCCAAGGAACATCTGACCAAGCCACGCTACATGCTATGTCCGAGAAGGGCCTTGCTCGGCTCATCAAGAAAAAGGTAAATTGTGTCATTGGGCACTTGTTTATGGCAACCGATGTTCAAGAAAAAGAACCCTACGTCCACCCGGACCTTACGGCCGTGCTAAGGTAGTATGAGGACATTTTTGACATCCCCAAGACCTTACCTCCAATCCGTGCCCATGACCATAACATTCCCACCCAACCTGATGCTAAGCCTGTCCATATATGACCCTACCGTTATCCACATAGCCAAAAAAATGGAATAGAAAAACAAGTGAAGGATATGCTATCTTCCTCCATCATACAACCAAGCCGAAGCCCTTTTTCCTTGCCCATTTTATTGGTCCGCAATAAAGATGGCACATATCGATTTTGTGTCAATTATCGTCGACTTAATAGTATAACCATCAAGGACAAATTCCCTATACCGGTCATTAACGATCTCCTTGATGAGTTGCGTGGAGCTTGTGTGTTCTCAAAGATAGACTTAAGGGCCAGCTATCATCAAATACAAGTCCGAGAAGAAGATAGGCACAAAACTGCATTTCAAACTCACTAAGGCCACTACGAGTTCAAAGTCATGCCGTTTGGACTCACAAATGCTCCGACTACGTTTTAAGCTCTCATGAATGAGGTCTTCTCTAACTTTCTTCACAAATTTGTTTTGGTTTTCTTTGACGATATACTTGTATATAGCCCTAGTATGGGGGCACACATTGGGCATCTCGGTGAGGTCCTTGAGACTTTTCATACCCATCAATTGTTTGCTAAGAAAAGTAAATGTGCCTTTGGGAACGATCATGTGGAATACCTAGAACATGTTATTAGCAGTGATGGGGTAGCTATGGACCCAAGTACGATAGAGGCCATGAATTCTTGGCCAATACCTAAAAGTGTCAAAAGTCTTAGGGGTTTCCTTGGGCATACGGGTTACTACCGTAAGTTTGTAAAGGGTTATGGAAGCATTAGTAAGCCCTTGACTTGCCTTCTCTCAAAGGATGAGTTCCATTGGAATGATAGTGGCCAATTCGCGTGTGACACCCTCAAGCAAGCTATGGTGTTCGCACCAGTTTTGGCACTTCTGGACTTTAGTAAGCCTTTTGTGCTTGAGACCGATGCATGTGGTATAGGCATTGGGGCTGTGTTAAGTAAAGAAGGTAGGCCCCTAGCTTACCATAGCAAGGCCTTAGATCCTTGTCATTTGGGTTTGTCCGTATTTGAAAAAGAGTTAATGGCAGTCCCAATGGTCATAGAAAAATGGCGTCACTACTTGCTAGACAATCACTTTATTATCAAAACTAATCATGCTAGCCTCCATTTTTTTTCTAGACCAACGTATCACTACCCAGTTACAACAAAAGGGTATGCCTAAGCTTATGGGCCTTAGTTATGGAATTATGTACCGTAAAGGAGTGGAAAATAAGGCCACGGATGCATTGTCTAGACGTGATGAAGAGGTTGAGTTTGGGTCATGTTCCATGTTGACCACCGTGGTACCGCAATGTGTACGTGAGGTAGAGGCTAGGTATGCCAATGACAAACGCGTCTTAGACATCATTGCCCAAGTCACCCTTGATCCTATGGGTCAAGCCCCCTTTTCTTACCAAGGTGGTGTCCTACGTTACAAGGCCCGCATTTACGTGGGCCAAAACACGGAGCTCCACCACAAGATCATGCATGCCTTGCGTGACCCTCCAGTTGGAGGGCACTCCGGGGTTCATTGTTCCTTAATAAGGGCCAAACACTTGTTTTTATTGGCCCAACATGAAGCAAAGTTTTAGTGATTGGATAGCTAGGTGCGATGTGTGCCAACGCACGAAGATTGAGCATTTGGTGTACCTGGGCCTATTACAACCGTTGCCTATTCCAAGTCAAGCATGGGAGAGCATAAGTTTTGATTTCATCAAAGGGTTACCTAGATGCGCATTTCATGACATTGACACATCCTTTTACAGCCTCCAAGGTAGCTCAAGTTTTTCTTGACAACATTTATCGGTTGCATGGGTTACCAAGGAACTTGGTGTCAGATAGGGATGATATATTCCAAAGCCTCTTTCGGAAAGAGTTGTTTTGTTTGGCCGGGGTTAGGCTTAACATGAGTACTTCATACCATCCGCAATCCGATGGTCAAATAGAACGTGTCAACCAATGCCTTGAAAACTACTTGAGGGCTGTGCCATTGAACAAGCCTAAGATGTGAGCACAATGGCTCGCACTTGCCAAATTCTGGTATAATACTAACTATCACTCTTCTCTTAAAACTATGCCTTTCTTTGCATTTTATGGTTATGAACCTAGAGTTTGGGCCATAAACTATCCTTGCGTCTCTTCTTCACTCGGAGTAGAGGACTTAGCTAATGAAAGACAAAACATGGTTAACTTGCTACGGGAAAACCTAGTGGAGGCCCAGCACCGTTACAAACAACAAGCAAACTTGCATAGGTCCGAAAGACAATTTGAGGTAGGTGACTTAGTTTACCATAAACTTCAACCATACTGTCAAAACTTCTGTGGCCATGAGACACAACCTTAAGTTGGCTGCTAGGTATTATGGGCCCTTTAAGGTGCTTGCTAAGGTGGGGAAGGTGGCTTATAAGTTAGAACTTCTCCAAGGTTCTAAAGTTCACCCAGTGTTTCATGTCTCCCATCTTAAGAAAAAGATTGGGGACAATATCGTGCCTTGTATTGCTTTGCCAAATTGTGATCAGGATGGGCATCCGGAGGTTCAGCCTAAAGCTGTGCTCAAGCAATGGACCTTTATTCGCAAAGGACAGAAGTTGACTCAAGTCATTGTTCAATGGGAAAATATGCCAATTGAAGCCGCTACGTGGGAGGATTAGGCCTTCATCCAAGGCCAATTTCCAAATATAAATCCTTGAGGACAAGGATTGGCTTGAGGAGGGGGTATTGTCATGGTCATGACACTATCGGGTGTTGGGAAAAGCACTAAAATTTTGTTGAAAAATAAACTTTGATGCTGACTATTGGGTTCACAATTCTCAACCATGGTCACAACAACAGGCACCTGTTAGAGCACTTAGAGTAGGAGACTCTTCTCTTGACCTAAGCCCCCGGTCGGAGAGTCACGCTTCGTGACACCTCACGTGAGAGAGTTCCCGGGAATAGGTTTATCTCTATAAACCTTTTGCCCTAATACCGGTTGTTGGGATGAATTTCATAAATTCTCCCTTAAGATTACGCAGCGGAACAGGTTTAGAATTAATAACTCTAAACCCAGGGTTGATTTAAAATTCTCAATTTTAAATCAACAGATCTAAATTCTTAATTTAGATCTACAGGCCTTTTACTCTAATACATTCATAACAATATAAAAACTTAAACAGGTATAACAACGAATACTGTAAATAAATAGAAAAGCGAAACTAAAAGAAGAAGGAAAGAAAAACATACCTGGAATTGCTCCAATAAAAAGAAAACCAGAAATACAATAATATTCTTCAAAACCGAGACCCCGAGACCTTCTACGCAATAACCTCTGATTTTAAGCAAAAATAGAATCAAAAACATAAAATTTTTAGGACTAAAATACCCCTACTCAAACATTAAAATTACATCATACCCTTACACAAATATCATCTTTCAAAACCCTATTACATATCTATATACAAGTTTGAAATGTACAAGTTCGATATATTACTTGTATTACATTTATTTTCTTCCATAATATAATATAACATAATATGTATGTATGTATGTATGTATACATATATATATATATGTATATATTGAATTATAAATAAAATTAATAAAAATATTATTTTTTACTTTACAATTCATTATTATTTTATAAAAATTTAAAAATGTATAATGATTAATATATACTAAAAAAATGTTTAAAATTAATTATACATCTAAACACTATTAACTACAAAAGCACTTCTCTCCATATCCTTTTTGGTAATTTGACCAAAAAAAGGCACTTTTCTTAAACACTAGCCAAACATTAACAATAATAAAATAAGCACTTCTGACTGATTGAGCCAAGCATAAACTGCTTCTTCAAAACAACACTATTTACAGAAGTGCTTCTACAAAAAGTGCTTTTTGAAATAAGCAGTTTTTTCACAATAATCCCAAATAAGCTGTAAGGCCATCTAATAGACCAAACCATCTTCATATAAAAAAGGAGCTTCAATGTTTCCTTCTAAAGGTTAATTTCCTAAGACGTTTTATCTCAAATGTTACAAGAAAAATGAAAGTCTTCTCTCCACTACTAAGGCTCAAATTTGAGAAGGACTTCAAGTGAGAGAAGCCACATTAAGCAGCCTTCGAGGCCATCAAGGAGTACTTGATTAGGTCCCCAGTTCGTACCAGAGTAGGGAAAACCATTAAAGATCTATGTCTCTGCTTCTGACGAATCTGATGGTTCTTTACCTGTATAAGAGAATAAGCAATGGGGGCAGAGACAGCAAGTGAAATTTGGCCATCATAAGATCCCAGGAAGTGAAGGATGAAAAGCAAATTAGATCAAGATTTAGAGATTTAAAGAACAAAAGCAAGAATTTGCAAAAGCGCTTCAAAGAGAGAGCAGAAAAGTAAAATTTCAAGCCCTAAATGCAGGGAATTTGTTTGCACCGTAATGTTGAAAAGGCTTCAACGATGACGTTTTGGGCAAAGTACCATGTGCTTAACACGTAAGGTCCACCTCGAGGCAAGTCTGGCATTTAGGGGCTAAAATATTGGCATCAAGGGCTCAGCATCCTGAAGAGATGATCACCTTGATAAGAGTATCAATCACTTAAGGACGCAAGATGGTTGAAGGGCAAAAGGAGCTCAAGTTCAAGGGACTACCAAGAAGGCTACAAGACAGGTGTTTTCCAGGCTCGAGGTGGTTACTTGGAGCGCAATCTCAGATACTTGCACACTAAGTTTAATCCAAGGTGACATGGGGTTTCTAAAAGGGACTTTCGCTAAGATAATGGGCACGGGTACCAAGGAATTCCCGCCAATACTGAATTAAGGACACGTGGGAAGAGTTGTTGCAGAATTATAAGCAGTAGTTATTTTCTGTTTTCTATAAATAAAGGGCTCTGCGTCAATCCAAACAACAACAACACAATACAAAATTTCCTCAAGTTTTTTTTAGAACACACTTGTGCTCTTTTATTAGCAGTAGCGTAACTTAGCATAGCTTAGATTAACGTAGAACTTGTTGTACTTACTTCATCGGTCATACAGTTTTCAGGGTTTCAGGTATGAACTTCTAGTTTTAATCTTTTACCAATTTTAACGAGTTGAGAATTAAGGCTTTAATTTAAGTCTTTGACATCCAAGGCTTGACCTTGATTACGTTGGTCATAACACTACTATCACTGCTTAACAAATCAAGTGAACTTAGGTTCACGCCATTATTTAGGGCTTTGACGGCCAAGGCTTGACGTTGATTGTGTTGGTACTAATTCAGTGACCAAAATATGGTTTGCTCCACCTTAATCTTGTCAGACCTTAACTCAGTCGAGTTATTATAGGTTAAGGGTGCTGCCTTAAAAACCTGATTGACTCGAGCTTGTAAGTGGACTGCTAAGCTCTTATGTTTAACTCCACCCAAATTTCTCACTTTTAAGTGTACGAGGAAAGGTGTTTTTGGGCACTACTCTGTTACTGTAACTTCCATTTGAGTTAGGTCCATATCCTTTTATTTTAGTCAACATATATATATATATATATATATGTGTGTGTGTGTGTGTATGTGTGTGTGTATAATCTGCAAAAATACCTAACAAAAGTCTTCTTAATTGAAGCATAACTAGAACTTATGATATTACCAAAGTTAGATGCACCAACATACCACAACTTTATCTCCGAAAAAGGTGAGTGGTTGAGATCAAAGACGTGTGGCTCATATTTAGACTCACTTCCTAATCGCGCTGAGTCCCTTTTGCACATTTGTTTTGTTGATCATTTTATGATAACCACATCACACTTAATTGCAAACAAAATAATGCAAACAATAATGACTCCTTTGATTCAGATGAAGGATTTGAATATGGTGGGCGTGCAAGGAGAAGCCGACTCCCTCATTACAATGGGGATGAAGGTGGTTATTGTATCAAAACTAGGTTATAGACCTTCAATGATAACTTAAACGTTGAAGATTTCCTTGATTGGACTTTATAGGTTGAGCACTTCATCGATATGATAGACGTTCATGAACACTGAAGGTTTAAACTGGTCACTTACAAATTGAAAGGGGGCACTTGAATTTGATGGGACCAAGTGCAACAAAATTGGAAGAGAAAGGGAAAATGACCTAATTAGGCATTGGAGGAAAATTAGGAAGCGACTAAGGGGAATCCTTCGAAATTATGAGCAACATCTATTCCAAATATATCAAAATTGCAACCAAGGTAATTGCTCAATTGTTGATTATACTACAAAATTTTCAAGACTTGCGGTGAGAAATAACTTATCTGAAACTGAGATCCAGCTCATCTCACGACACAATGATGGGATGCAATTGTAATGATTCAAGCAAGAAGCTCAAATCAAAACCCTAGGGGAGAGAGAGAAAGAGATAGAAAGAAGAGATTGGGGAAGAAGAAGATTTTGTATTATCAATGTACAAGACTTACAAGACAATCAAACCCTTATTTATACTAGCAACCAACTAAAAGAAGCAACCAAGAATACAATGAACTTGGCCACTACTACAACCGACTTGACCAAATCCATCCAAACAAGAAATGGCGCCAAAGAGCAAAAGCACAACAACCGAACAGCAAGGCTTAACTAGAGCTGGGAATTATTACGATATTTACAAAAGTAATCTCAAACAAGCCTCAATCATGACAATACCCTTCCCTAGAAACCATTCTTGTCTCAAGAATGGAAATCCGAAAATTAGCTCTGAATGAACTTCTTGTCCTCCAAGTTGCGTCTTTAATTTTGAGATTGGCCCATTGAACAAACACTTGCTCTATTAACCTTTCCCTTGAGCTGCTTCATACGAGTGTCCAGAACTGCCAAAGGCTCCTTCAAAATCAGACCATGAGAAGAGGCTGTTGAGGTGAGGATGAGCTTAAAGCTCCCTCAGCAATGTGCTTCTTCAGCAATGAAACATGAACACTGGATGAATACTAGCTCCTGGAGGTAACTATAACTTGTATGCCACACTTCCAAGCTTCTGCAGCACACGGTAGGGACCAAAGAACCTGGCACACAACTTGACATTCTTACGTATGGGTACTGATAACTGCCTATACGGTTGCAATTTCAAGTATACCATGTCTCCCACCTCAAAAGTCCTCTCACTTCTCTTCTTTTCTGTAAAAAAACTTCATTCGAGACTGTTCTACTTGCAAGTTATCCTTGAGTTGCTGCATAAGTTGCTTCCTCCGATTGAACAAGTCACTAACTTCCACCACACTTGAAGTTGCCCTTTAAGGAAGAATTGGAAAAGGGGGATCATACCCATAGAGAGCCTTGAACAGTGTTGTGCCTAATGAGGAATAAGCATTTGTGTTATACCAATACTCTGCAAGAGTTAGCCATTAATGCCAATGCTTAGGATGAAGGAAAGTCATGCTTCGAAAATACTGCTCCACACATTGATTTACTCGCTCAGTTTGCCCATATGTCTGTGGATGGTATGATTAACTCAAAGCTTGAGTACAGCCCAGCAACAAGAACAACTCACGCTAGAAATTACTTGTGAACAACCTATCACGATCAAATACAATGGTCTAAGGCAAAGCATGAAGCTTGTATATGTTATCCGAGAACTGTCTTGCTAACCTTTCTACTGTAATGGGATGATTCAGACCAATGAAATGACTAAACTTCGTGAATCGATCTTCCACCACCTAAATAACCTCCTTCCCCTCAGATTTGGGCAACCCTTCCACGAAATCAATGATGATATGGTGCCAAGCTCTATCTGGAATAGGCAACGGTTGGAGAAGGCCTGGGAACTGATTGTGATCCAGCTTAGTTTGCTGACAAACACAGCATTTCTGAATCAATTCGATCACTGCTATCTTAAGTCCCTACTAATGGAAATATTGTTTAAGACGCTGATAGGTTCCTTCAATACCAAAATGACCCCCCAGAGCTAACTCATGAAATTCCAAAATGATCTCCTTCCTTAAATCAGAGTTGATGCCTATGTAAACCTCCCAATTTTTCCTCACAATGCCATTCTCCACCGTGATTCGAGCCTCAAGATCAAAACCTAAGCTGATGCTTGAAGTTAATATGCAATCTTGAGAAAATTTATCCCCTTCATAAGTCCTCTAAACTTCTTCCATCCAAGCAGGTACCACAGCAGAAAAAGCAAGACACTCTCCTGCCTGCATTCGTCCCTCATCTTGCCTCCTGAACAAAGCATCAGCAGCCACATTCTCTTTATCTCTAAGGTATTCAATTGAGTAATCTAACCCAACCATCTGCATGAGGCCTTTCCTTTGCACCCTGGTAGTAATGCACTACTCTAACAAGTATTTTAGGCTCTAGTGATCCGTCCTGATGATGAAATGATGGCCTCTAAATAATATCTCCAATTTTGCACAGCCATAAGGATTGCCATGTACTCCTTTTCGTAGATAGATAAGCTCAAATGCTAGGGGCCAAGAGCCTAACTCAGATAAGCAATAGGCCTTCCTTTCTATGACAGAACAGCTCCCACCCCTTTCCCATAAGCATCGGTCTCAATTGTGAAGGGAACACTACAATCAGGCATTGCTAAAACTGGTGCTGAACACATAGCTGATTTAAGTTCTTAAGCAATTCTGTCAATGGCTTTGCAATTGCTCCATATCCTGCCACAAACTTCCTATAATATCTGGTAAGACCAAGGAATCCCCTCAACTGCTTGATGGTGGAAGGACTAGGCCACTGTTTCACTGCCTCTACCTTAGCCTCCTCAATAGATACTCCCTCTTTAGAGATTAAATGCCCCAAATACACCACCTGAGACTGTCCAAATGAGCACTTTAATAGTTTAGCATAGAGCTTGTGCTACCTTATGAGCTGAAAAACCTGCTCCAGATGCCTCAAATGTGTTTCCATGGATGGACTATTTATGTGCATATCGTCAAAGAACTCTAAAACAAATCTCCTCAAGAATGGCTTAAAGACTGTGTTCATCAAAGCCTGGAAGGTAGCTGGGGCATTAGACAACCCAAAAGGCATTACAACAAATTCATAGTGCCCATGATGTGTACAGAAAGCTGTCTTGTGAACATCTTGATCTATCACTCTGATTTGATAATACCCTTGCCTTAAATCTAACTTTGAGAAACACCTTAAGCCATGCAACTCATCTAAGAGGTCATCGATGACAGGAATAGGAAATCTATCCTTGATTGTATGGGAGTTCAATTTCCTGTAATCAATGCACATTCTCGAGGATCCATCCTTCTTTTACACCAATATGACCAGAGATGCATAAGTGCTGTAGCTGTGTCTGACGAAATTTGTCTTTAATGGCTCTTCATCCTACCTCTCTATTTCATCCTTCTGAGCATGAGGGTACTTATATGGCCTTAGATTGACCAGAACTGAATCTAGTTGAGGTGAAATAGCATGATCAAATGACCTCCTTGGTGGCAGAGAAGTAGGTGCAACAAATAGATCACTGTATTCACTTATCAATTGAGCAATATCTGGATTTGAATCCACCTCAGCTGCAACATCCTCAGTGTGTAACGAGAACAGTTGACCTATCCACTTATAGGCTTCCTTCTTGATGTAGACTTTGAGTATGCGTTAGCAAGTGCGCTAGTCGTACCAAGTAATATAGAAGTGAGTAGAGTATCGTTCCCACGAGGATTGTATTGAGTGATGTTACAAACCGAGAACCGGAGGTTTGAGTTCAAATCGTGGGAATTGGCGGGAATATTGGTTGGTAGTTAAATTTGGTTAAATCTGTTAAAATGGTCTGCTGGTATGGTTGCTGCTGCACGTCTGATGCTGCAGATTTGCTTGGGGCTATTATTAGTTGTGGATTAGCTTAGTAAACGGTGTCATGTGTTGCTTTGTATTGTCTTTAGTTGCTAGTATCTTGTAATGAGCTGTGGTTCTGTCTTGCATTGCAAATACCCGGCAGTAAGCTATGTGCAGCAGGGTCCGTGGAGCTGTTAGTTGCTGAGTTGATCTACTTTGGTAGATTGATTTGGTTTGGCGCCAGAATTAGCTTAGAGGTTGTTAGAGTTAGTTATTAGAGATGTTTCATAGTTGGTTAGGAGCTTATGTTTAGGTTCAATGTAATAGTTTGTGTATAAATAGGGGATCAAGTGTAAATCTGAATTCATTCAAGAATTATCAAATATAAGTCTCAATTTGAGGTTAAACTTCTCTCTCATCTCATTCTCTCTACTTCTCATCTAATTTCCCTTCTTTCTCTCATCAAACTCTAAACTCTTCTTTCTCATCTAAACTCTATATTCTTTCTCATCCCAAACTCTCAATTCTATCCAAATTATATTAGTTTACGTTCGTGGTTCAAGCCCGAGTGTAACAATTGGTATCAGAGCCTCGATCCGATCGAGTGCGTAATCAAAAATTTTAAAAAAAAAATTCAGAAATCAAATTAGTGTTGTTCAGATTGTGCAGATTTCAAACAATCAGATTGTGCTGATCAAAGTACAGATTTCGAGTTCAATTCAGATTTTCTCGGCGAGACGATTTCTGACATCTGACACGGTGGCGATATCTGACAAGAGGCGATTTCTGACAAGCGAACTCAGGTGATTGAAGTCCGATATTGTTCTTGAAGATTGTTGTGTTTCGTGAGTTTAAATCATCACTATAGATAGAAATCGAACCTATTTCGGATTCTCAGTCCGAATTAATCAAGAAAACATCACTGTCAGTGTTCGATCGAAATTAGGGTTTGTCGAATTCGTTGTGCGCGAAACTCGGCAAGCTAGGGTTTGGAATTAGTGACGATTGTCAAACTGATAGCAAGTGGTCGTTTGTGCGTAAGAAGGAGTAAAACTTCATTAAGCAATTGATTGTTGAAGAGTTATGAAACAAGTTTTACATTTCTGCGATTTTGAAATTGTACTCTGTGAAGGTGTTGATTCAAATCGAAGTTGTTGTTCATTTGCAAATATGGCCCAAGGAATAAGGTCCAGATCAGGTGCTGGTGGTGCCAGATTGAGTGCGGATGCTTCCATTGACAAGCATCAAGAGCTTAATGATATAATGGAACAACTGAACGCTAAGTTGGATCAGCAAATTATCGAACTCAAGCAGCTTAATGTCGAAGCCAGAAACCAAACAGAAAGCTTTTAACAATTGTTGAGGAAGCTTTTGGGTGAGGATGTGCACAAAGAAGATCGGGTGCAACAAATTGAGCATTCTAGCCAGATTGTTCCAACAATGGAAGTAGTCCTACCACAAGAGTTCGTTGTTGAGCAAAAAGAGGAGGTAAAATCTATTGTTGTTGAAGATGAACTCGACCATGACAATGCCGAAATTGAAGAACACAAGCTAGAAGAACCTGAGTTTGAACAAGACGATCCTTATGAAGATCCTTTGCTAGAGTTAGAGTATCTTGATGACGTTGAGGCACAATATGACATGTATCCGGAATGGGAAGATGATTTTCATGTCATGAAAATGTTAAAGAATGCAAAAAGCAAAATGAAGAAGAACCACCTCAACGACGCGTTAAACGATTATTTGAAAGCAAAGAAGATTACAAAAAAGAAGATGAAGCGTGAGGAGACGTTGGTTGAAGAAGGATCTCAAGTTGCTAATGTAAATGTTAGTCCTCAAATTCATCTTCAATTAGATGAAGACGGGATCGCTCCAACCAGATGCACACAAGGAGTTGTTGTTGCAGAGTTGCAAATTCCAGTGGAGAAATCACTTATTCGGCTGGAGAATTTGAAAAATCTGATCACATGGCAATATATGCAAGTGTTGGAACCTTTAAAAGTGCAAGATCAACTTTCCAAGTTGAAGGTAGCAGCTTCAGTTCAATGTCTGGTTGCTGATTTACAGCTTGGGCAACATAACTTGCTACCAATGCAAGCAAGGGATCCATTTCAGTCTGAAGAATTGTATGACTCGATCAAGGAGCAAGATCAAATGAGGGAAGCTAGAGTTTATACAACTAAGAACAGTAACAAAAGCTTCCTTGATCAAATAGAATGGAACAAGTTAGAATTGGAGTTCGCTGTACAGATCAATAAAACAGCTGGTGTTAGTCCTCTTGATCCAATTCCAGAAGCTGTTATGCTCTTTCGGCATGCCGATCGGCAAGTTCGGAGTGGAATAATTCTATTTTGGAGCTGTTCAAACTACATTTGGGAATGTTTACAAGCAGAATTTAATGTTTGGTTTTCTTGGTTTGAGTTTGGAAGGCCTCCGGAGTTATTAAATGTCTTCACACGCAGTTTTATGGGGTTAATGACATGTAACATCTGCCAAGCAGCATTCTACAAGCAAAATTACAGTGGTGCTGCTGCGTTGTATGATTCTCATCCATAATACAGAGTTCTGGGTGGTGTTTGCTGCGCCGGTATTAGGATGATTTGGTATGATATGGGAAGACCACCTGAGGTTAACTCTCCAAATCAGATGTGAAATAACAGGTTCAAGCCGTGATACAAATGCAGGCTTCAGTAAACTACTCAAGTGTGTGAAATAACAGGTTCAAGCCGTGATACAAATGCAGGCTTTAGTAAACTACTCAGGTGTATTCATTGCTTCACAGACACATTTCAGCAAGAAGTCATCAATTCAGCTGTCATTTCATACGCAACAAGTGTTATTCATTGTTACAATTCTCTTTCATTCTTGAGGACAAGAATGTTTTCAAGGGGAAGGGAATGTTACAAACCGAGAACCCGAGGTTTGAGTTCAAATCGTGGGAATTGGCGGGAATAATGGTTGGTAGTTAAATTTGGTTAAATCTGTTAAAATGGTCTGCTAGTATGGTTGCTGCTACACGTCTGATGTTGCAGATTTGCTTGGGGCTGTTATTAGTTGTGGATTAGCTTAGTAAACAGTGTCATGTGTTGCTTTGTATTGTCTTTAGTTGCTAGTATCTTGTAATAAGCTGTGCTTCTGTCTTGCATTGCAAATACCCGGCAATAAGCTATGTGCAGCAGGGTCCGTGCAGCTATTAGTTGCTGAGTTGATCTACTTTGGTAGACTGATTTGGTTTGGCGCCAGAATTAGCTTAGAGGTTGTTAGAGTTAGTTATTAGATATTTTTTAAATGTTCTAGATGTTTCTTAGTTGGTTAGGAGCTTATGTTTAGGTTCAATGTAATAGTTTGTATATAAGTAAGGGATCAAGTGTAAATCTGAATTCATTCAAGAATTATCAACTACAAGTCTCAATTTGAGGGTAAACTTCTCTCTCATCTCATTCTCTCTACTTCTCATCTAATTTCCCTTCTTTCTCTCATCTAATTCTAAAACTCTTCTTTCTCATCTAAACTCTATATTCTTTCTCATCCCAAACTCTCAATTCTATCCGAATTATATTAGTTTACGTTTGTGGTTCAAGCCCGAGAGTAACAAGTAAATACCAAAATTAGTAGCTTCAATACTATTTGAAAGACCGAAAAATTTAGGATTTTGATATGAAATAAAGTAAAATGAAATAAAAGTTAAACGAGATTAGAATGTGCTAATTTTTTGTTGGCTTTTATCAGTGTATAAAGTCTAAGGAATCCGATTTCACCTTAGTTGAATCAATACGCCTTTTATATTCTCAATATTTAAGTTGTTACTCTGTGTTGATAGTTGAAAATCCTAATTTACTAAATATTCTCTCTCGAGCAACATTTAGCATACTCTTTAACATATTAGTCCATCACTCTTGTGCATGAATTTAAATAAGAAAAGAGTTTTTAAAGCTCTAGGATTTTCTTTTTTGAAAACCACGCAAATCGCGTTAATCTCTCTCGAGCATTCGCCCAATTTGTGGTGCTTATCACCTCAACAATCATCATAAATCTCCTCTCAGACTCATTATGAATCATTATAGGGTTTAAATAGTAATCAAGCATTTAAAACTTATGAAAAACAATGATAAACACTTTAACAACACAATAACATAAATATTGAATACTTCGAATTAGAAATAAGCATATATTACAACTTAGGCTACATCGTAGCCTTAGAATAACAAAATTAGCTCATGAGAAACTTAATATTAAACATTATAAAAACAAAATTCGTGAACTTAGGAAAGAAAAAAGGATAGAAAGAACTAAAATGAAAAATTACAAACCAAACTTTCTTCTTTCCTTCTCCTTTCCTCTTTCTCACGGTTTTTCTCTCTTTTCTCACTCAAATCTTGAGATTTTTGTTTTGAAATCCAATGCTTAAACACCCCACACCATTTCCTATTTATAGTAGTTGAGCTAGGATAAAAAAAATTGTAAAAAATCATCAAGCTTCATCCTCATTAGCTGAAACTTGCGGCAGCTGCAGCTGGAGCTGAAGCCCTGTTCTCCCTCCTTTTTATTCAATTGTTTTTACATTCCACCGCCCAAATTCTGCTCAAAATCATCATGTTCATGTACTATAAGGTGTAAACAGTGAATTCAAGCTAAAATATTGCATAATATAGCCGCCCAAAGTGAAGAAAGTAAGCAAGTTGTGCAAAATCTGTCTATTTTCTGAAGCTGCAGCAGTGTTGCTTGTTCATCCATTTTTTTTCATTTTTTCTAAATTCCACCTCCCAAAACTTGCAAAAGATGAGTTATTACATGTTAAAGTATATTTGTAAAATGAACTTGGGAAAAAACAATTGAGTTTTTGCTCCCAAAAAGCAAGTTGAAGCTGATAGCACCACCACCTGCACCCTTACCGCCCAGATTCCGCAATGGCTATTCAACTCGATTTTTTTCAATTTTTTATTACTTTGCACCACTCAAAATCAGCTTTAACATCAACTTGAACATGTTAATGAAGTTTTCAAGAAGTTCTTTCATGTTATTTGTCCATTTTGCCACCCAAAATTGCAAGCTGAAATGGATTGGTTCAGCTTGGTATATTTTCTCTGTTCTTGCTGTTCTTTGCTGATTTTCTTCAAATTTTTAAGCTTAGACCCACCTAAATTCAGAGTTTACATCAACTTTGACATGTTAATGCATTGTTTAATTAATTCTTGCACTTGATTTGTGCATTTTGTTACCCATTTTTATAAGTTGAATTGTATTGTGCATGAACTTGTTGTGTTCTTGCTTTAGCCCTGTTAATTATTATGTTTTGCCCATTTTTTCTTTGGTTTGGTGTATCTTGCTTTTACTTGTTGATGTTAATGATAAAACCTAGCAAGATTTAGCATAAAACTAGTGTTTTTGCAAGAAAATGGCAATATGAGCGAAAAAGAGCAAAATCGAGCAAAAGCGATAAAAATTTTGATGTAAAATGTTTAAAAATATATTAAAATAATATAAAAAATTATATAATAATTTAGACTTATCAAAATACCCCCAAATTTAAATCTTGCTCGTCCTCGAGCAAAGATGAACATTACAGCACCGGATCTCACGCTTTTTAGAGAATTTTAGTACAGTTCAAAGCAAGTGCACTCTAATTCAGAAAAGAATAACCGAAAATCAACGCTCAGGGCTCTAAAAGCAAAATCTTCTTTTCCAAGAAAAAAACCTGCCAATTACCTAGGTAACTGAGATTCAAAAGTTCGGAAAGCAAATTAAGTTTATCCTTTCTTTCAAATCTCAAGGCATTCAAACCGAATAAAGGACAAAAAGTCATATCACTTATAACAAAGCTTATCAAGTATGTCCAAGACTAAAATTTTTCTTATATTTTTCCCCTTTTTTTGTTTATTATTTTTCTGAAGAATTTATTTGCTCAAGTCATTCTCGGCTCATAAGTACATCTTCAGTGAGAATCAAACTCCGACTCTTGGGCAATAACCCAGAAGTAAGAGAAGCCACCACTGAGATTCCTTCTTTATGACTTTCCCGAGGATATCTACAGCGAGAATCAAGCTCCGACTCCTGGGCGATGACCCATAAGTAAAAGAAGCCACCACTAAGATGCCCTCTTAACGGGTAGCACATATCTTAAAATTGTTTATAAATGAGATAGCGATGCTAGAGATAATTTCCTCTTTTTTTTTGGGTGCTTGCCTCCTTGTTAGCTTTCAAAGTACCCCTTGTAGCGAGCTTTCAATGCGGCAACTCCCGTTCCAGTTGGCCCAGGGTACCAGGTGTTGAAACACCCCTACGGATCTACTTGCTCAAGGTACCAAGGCATGAAACCATCACACCATAGCACATATCCAAATGATAGATGTTTTTCACAGGATAGTGGTGCTTAGTTATTCTCTCTCTCTATTTTTATTATATTTTTCTTTAGATTCAGGCATAACTCTTCAAAGATCATTATAAAAATGATAATCTTTAATGCAACCTATTCAATTTGAGCATCTTTTAATAAGAAAGAAAATTAAAACAGATATGCTAACAATTGTACTCAAATACCCAGGTTCTATCAAGATAATGCCTTAGATTAGATCTTGTTTCACAATTAGAACACAAAAATAATTGATTCTTAGGTTATTCAAATCAAATTAAAGTCACGAGCTAAGAAAAAATAGAAAAATTCCCCAAAAAGCATGATAATAAGTTTTTAAAACATGTGTGGTATTTTTTATTATATTTTTTTATTTATTATTATTTTTTTAAACTAATGATTAAAACTGTAGAAATAGACATTCTTTTTGTTGGCCAACACTATTTACATCCCCATACAAAAGCTCCGAATTTTGGGAGGCACTGAAGTCGACTCTAAAACATAAAACAGGGAAACTTTTCGATTTTTTTTATTCAAAAGTTTTAATTATTATTTTATTATACTTATTATTAACATTACTTTTCCCACGCCCAAACTTTATTTTTAACAAGAACTAAAAAGATAAATTGGGTGAGAGATACTTCCTAGGTTTGAGGATTGCTTTTTGATGGTGCATGTTGACATTGTGTTACCCCCAAACTTGTTGCAAAATACCTGTTTAATCAAAAATAAACAAGAGAAAAATAAAATTAAATAAATAAAGATATAAACACTTGGGTTGCCTCCCAAGAAGCGCTTAGTTTATAGTCGTTAGCTCGACTTTCTGGGTGGATCTATCCCGTGTCCTGAAGGAGAATAGAGTTTCCACCATCCATCTATAATGACCATTTTCTTCCGTGACTCTTCCTTGTCTCTTCTTTACACGACTTCCTCCATCTTCTGTAATCTTGGGATCTTTGAGCCTGATTTGCCACAGCTTAAATTTCCTTTTCCGATTTCGTCTGCTATTTTTCTCTGAGGCATCCACGGTTCCGAAAATTTTTGACCATGTTAGATAGGCTCGACATTCTATTTCAATGATTGGTGGTGGTGGGTAGGTAAAGATAGGTTTGGTCATTGGTGGCTCTGAGTTGACTAAGGGGATTATGTCACATTGAGGTGGCTGTTCTAATGTGTCTTCATCCCTCAATGTTGTGGCGTTAGTTTGCTCCCCTAGGTCGGTGATGGTATTGCTAGGCAGGGATTCTTTAGACCTCTCCGACTGTTCCTCTATTACAATCCCTACTTGAGGTTTAGGATTTTGGATTGAGGTTTTTTGGCTTTTTAGGTCACTCACAGTTTCCATGAATTTCCTAAAGGTCTCTTCTAAGTCATTGTTCTTTTCTTGAGACGGATAAGTGGGTGACCAAAATGCTTCATGATGATTCCAAGAAGGATCCATCTATTCTTGAATATAGGTGCTACAGTAGGGAATGTACTGGGGTTGGTTAAAATTTGACATGTAATTACCTTGTTCAAAACCCCATGAGGAAAAGCCATTACCTAATTGACATTCCATACTAGCATGGTTACCTGCACAAAATTCACATCTAGGAGCACGAGCAGCAATCATCTCATTTAATGTTTCTCGAATTTGTGAAAGTTGAGCCGATAACTCACTATATTCACAAATGCTCAATTTTCTTTTCGGTATAGCTTGATATTGAGGTCTTATAAAGTTATATTGCTCAAAATCTGAGGAAGAAAAGCTATTACCTATTTGGCATTCTATACTAGTATGGTTACCTACGTAAAATTCACATCTAGGAGTACTAGCAGTAATCATGTCTTCAATTAGCGAAAATTGAGCAGATAATGCATCAAATACAGCTTGGTATTGAGCTCTTATAAAGTTGAAGCAAGCCATCACTCTTAGCACTCTTCTCTTCTTTTTTTTTTTTTTTTTTTTTTTTGAATGAATAAATAAATAAATAAATACACTTAAAAGTTAGAGGAGCAACAAAATTAGTGAGAAAAGATTAAGAATACAATCATCTTTGAAAACCAATTTTTAAGATAGGTGTGTCAATAATACTAAAGGTTTTGAAAAACTTAAAGAAAATAAACTTAACTTTGAAGAACTTATATAGGTGAATTAAAAGTTAAAACAAAGATAAAATTAATCAGAAAACTTATAAATATAACAATTTTAAAATAAAAATTGAGAAAAATATGGTTTTAGGAAGGGGGGAATAGTAGCACTAATGTTTTGAAAAACTTTAAAATAAAAATTTAAACTTTTAAAATTTTAACAAAATGGACTTTTTAAGTAAAATAAAGATGAAAGTAAGAAAAAAAAACAAGAAAAATAACAAAATAACACAAAACTAACAAATTTTAACAAAAACACAATTTTAGGAGTATGCTCTATAAGAATTTTTCTCTTTTTTTTTTTCAAAGAATTTATCTTTACAAATGAATCAAATGAAAAAAATTTTAAACTTAAATAAAATTTACAAATTATTAACAATTTTAAATTAGCACCAAAATTAGTTGGTATCGATATCACTCAAATAGAGAAAATCCCCGGCAACGGCGCCAGAAACTTGATGCAGACTTTGCATATGCATTAGCAAGTGCACTAGTCGTACCAAGTAATATAGAAGTGAGTAGAGTATCGTTCCCACGAGGATTGTATTGAGTGAATACCAAAATTAGTAGCTTTAATACTATTTGAAACACAAAAAAATTTAGGATTTCGATATGAAATAAAGTAAAATGAAACAAAAGTTAAAACGAGATTAGAATGTGCTAATTTTTTGTTGGTTTTTATCAGTTTATAAAGTCTAAGGCATCTGATTTCACTTAAGTTGCATCAATACGCCTTTTCTATTCTCAATATTCAAGTTGTTACTGTGTGTTGATGGTTGAAAATCCTAATTTACTAAATATTCTCTCTCGAGCAACATTTAGCATACTCTTTAACATATTAACCCATTACTCTCGTGCATGAATTTAAATAAGAAAAGAGTTTTTAAAGCTCTACGATTTTCTTTTTTAAAGACCACACAAATTGCGTTGATCTCTCTCGAGCATTCGCCCAATTTGTGGAGCTTATCACCTCAGCAATCATTAGAAATCTCCTCTCGAACTCATTATGAATTATTATAGGCTTTAAATGGTGATCAAGCATTTAAAACTCATGAAGAACAATGATAAACACTTCAACAACACAATAACATAAATATTGAATACTTTGAATTAGAAATAAGCGTATATTACAACTTAGGATACATTGTAGCCTTAGAATAACAAAGTTAGTTCATGATAAACTTAATATTAAACATTATAAAAACAAAATTCATGAACTTAGGAAAGAAAAAAGGATAGAAAGAACTAAAATTACAAAATTACAAACCAAACTTTCTTCCTTCCTTCTCCTTTCCTCTTTCTCATGATTTTTCGCTCTTTTCTCACTCAAATCTTATGATTTTTGTTCTGAAATCAGATGCTTAAACACCCCCACACTATCTCCTATTTATATTAGTTGAGCTAGGATAAAAAAAATTGTAAAAAATCTTCAAACCTCATCCTCATTAGCTGAAACTTGCGGCAGCTGCAACTGGTGCTGAAGCCCTGTTCTCCCTCCTTTTTCTTCAATTTTGTTTACATTCCACCGCCCAAATTCTGCTCAAAATCATCATGTTCATGTACTATAAGGTGTATACAATGAATTCAAGCTAAAATATTGCATAATATAGCCACTCAAAGTGGAGAAAGTAAGGAAATCTGTCAATTTTCTACAGTTGCAGCAGTGTTGCTTGTTCATCCTTTTTTTTCATTTTTTTCTGAATTCCACCGCCCAAAACTTACAAAATATGAGTTAATACATGTTAAAGTATGTTTGTAAAATGAATTTGGGTAAAAAGCATTGAGTGTTGGCTCCCAAAAAGCAAGTTGAAGCTGATTGCACCACCACCTGCGCCCTTGCCGCCCAGATTCTGCAATGGCCGTTCAACTCGTTTTTTTTAAATTTTTTTATTTCTTTGCACTGCTCAAAATCAGCTTTAACATCAATTTGAACATGTTAATGAAGTTTCCAAGGAGTTCTTTCATGTTATTTGTCCATTTTGCCACCCAAAATTGCAAGCTGAAATGGATTGGTTGAGCTTGGTGCATTTTCTCTGTTCTTGCTGTTCTTTATTGATTTTCTTCAAATTTTTGAGCTTAGACCCACCCAAATTCAGAGTTTACATCAAATTTGACATGTCAATGCATTGTTAAAATAATCCTTGCACTTGATTGTGCATTTTGTTACCCATTTTTGCAAGTTGAATTGCATTGTGCATGAACTTGTTGTGTTCTTACTTTAGCCATGTTAATTATTATGTTTTGCCCATTTTTTGCTTTGTTTTGGTGTATCTTGCTTTTACTTGTTGATGTTAATGATAAAACCTAGCAAGATTTAGCATAAAACGAGTGTTTCTCAAGAAAATGGCAGTATTAGCGAAAAAGAGCAAAATCGAGCAAAAGCGATAAAAATTTGATGTAAAATAATTAAAAATATATTAAAATAATATGAAAAAAATTATATACTAATTTAGAATTATCACTTCTTGAGCACCCCTTCAAGTCATTTGCCACTCATCATATGTATCTGCCCACGATCCATAATTCCTTGCATTTGAATTTGTGTCCCATCCTTTTCAAAAGAAATAGTCAATTGAGAGAAATCAAACACCACTGAACCAAAGGTTTTCATTAATTACCCCTAGTGCCATATCACAACCTCCCTACTTCAAAATTCTAAAGTCATATTTGAATTGATGTCCTTGCATTTCCCATTTGAAGAATCTACACTTGCCATTTGCAACTGTGACAGCTAAGGGATTGGTTTTGAGCACCTCATGACCTATTGATTTCACAATTTGATGGTCCATAAAGCTATGTGTGCTGCCACTATTGATCAGAATTAGCATAGATCTCTATCCAACCAATCCTTTGATTCGTATTGTATTATGAGCACCACTTCCAGTCAAAGCTTTAACTAAAATTTCCACCTCATCTCCATCAAAGATTGCACCACTATCTTCTTCTTGACCTTCCAACTCTGTTGCATCCTCCTATTCAAATTCTTCTGAATCGTCTTCCACCTCAGTAGCAGTCACTGTCATGAGTTGCTTTGGATTACATTTATGCCCAAAGAAGTGCTTTTGATTGCATTTAAAACACAATCTCTGAGCCTTCCTCTCTTCTATGTTCAAAGGTTGCAAAACAGCTTGACCCCTCTGGCTTGAATCAGAATAGGCCAAGACTAATGACTCAAATATCTTACCTCTGCATATGCCTTAGACAATTTAGGTGGATTAACGGCCCTAACCAAATTCTTAATCTTTGGTTTAAGTCCACTAATAAAGCTGGACACATAGCACTCCTCCTTAACCCCTGAATTAATGGTCATCACTCTAGCCTTAAGACTTTCAAATCGATTCATGTATTCCTCACACTACTCACTTGTACCACCTTGTAAAACTTGTCAGTTACTTCTCCAAGGTCCTCATCAGCATATCTTTCACACATTTCCTCCACAAACTTAGCCCAAGTGATGTTAGGATTACTCAAAATCAAGCTATGGAACCATTCTTCTTGATCTCCTTGAATATATATAGCAGCCAGCTCCACCTTTTGCGAATCAAGAATAGAATAGAAGCGAAAGTACCTCTCACATCTCCTAATCCATGATTGAGGATGAGTTCCATCGAATGTATCCATGTCCACTCAAGGCTGACAATAATTGCCACTCCCTACCATTGGAACCACCTCTCCTCGCTCATTATCTGGTTTATTGATCACTGGATCAGGAGGTCTGGATTGATGTGCTCCCACAAGAAGGACTCCAGCTCCAACAGGCATTGTTTGCATGTTAATTTGCTCTTGCATTCCTGTAAACCTTTATACCATCGTCTTCTGCTATATTGAATCATCGCTTACAATTGAGCAAAGCGATCATCCTGATCCAAAATTGCTGCTGAATTGCTAGGCATTGTAGCTGATTTCTCCCACTTTGCTCCTGCAGAGGTGTTGCTAAGTGCTGCAACAGATCTCTTGTTCTTGGCTAGCTTGATCGAATCAATCAATAAGCTTCTCTTCAGGAATTCAAGCTCTGATACCACAGTAATGATTCGAGCTAGAAGCTCAAATCAAAACCCTAGGAGAGAGAAAGAGAAAGAGATAGAGAGAAGAGATTGGGGAAGAAGAAGAATTTGTATTATCAATCAATAAGACTTACAAGTCAATCAAACCCTTATTTATACGAGCAACCAACTAAAAGAAGCAAGCAAGAATACAAAGAACTTGGCCACTACTACAACCGACTTAATTAAATGCATTCAAACAAGAAATGGCACCAAAGAGAAAAAAACACAACAACCAAACAACAAGGCTTAACTAGAGCTGGGAATTATTAAGATATTTACAAAAGTAATCCCAAATAAGCCTCAATCATGACAGCAATATGCTATTCAATACAAAATCTTATTATAAGTACTTTGGACTACGGATGACGTGCATAATATGTCACTAAAGGTTGAATTGTAGGAAAGAAACATGCGGGTCAAATTTCAGAGGCGGAATGTTGCATAATTGTTCAACCAGCCACTAGCTAGGGGTAAATCTCCTGCACTGGCCCAAACCATTGCGCCAGTAACCGGTACTGCCAGGGGGTTTTTGGAGACCTACCACTAATAGGGACTAACCCATAACTCAGAACCCGTATGCCAAACTGGGGCTCCTAAAGTGTTACTAATGTGGACAACTCAGGCATACCTCTAATGTTTTCCCTAGTCGATGAATTTTTAACTTGGCCGAACATGAAGAAGATGAAAGAAAGATACCAGAGACCATGTGTAGTCTGATTTTCTTAATGGAGCTGAATTTGCTACAGCTGAAGGAGAAAGGGTTAGTTGTGTTGTGCCACGACTTCGGCATAGTGCCAAGTAAGAGCCTACATTACAATGGAGCAAAACCTTTCAGTCCCATTGTATAGTAAAATTGAACGTCTATAATATGTTCTTTGATAGTGGTAGCTGGGAAAACCTCATGGCAAAGCATTTGGTTGACCACCCAAAGTTACCCACAAAGCAGCACCCGACCCCTTAATCAATTTGGTGGATCAAGAAAGGTCAACATGTTTAGGTAACTGAGCTTTATAGCATTCCTATTTCTGTTGGCAAGCATAATCATGATGCGGTAGAGTGCGATGTAATGGATATGGATGTTGTCATGTGTTGTTAGAAAGAGCATGGAAGTTTGATGTATATGTCATTCATAAGGGGAGGGATAACTTGTATGTAGTTAGTTGAAGAGTTCATAAGATTTCCACGATGCCCATCGCGAATGTTTTAGACACTTCAAAAGTGGAGATGAAACCACTTTCATCTATCACAATTTCTTAGTCGGATTTTGAGAGGAACTTTAAGGCTTCATAGAAGGCCCACGTTGTTGTAGTGCAGTCAGTCTTACAGAAGGAGGAGGAATTCATTAAGAAGGTTCCTAATAAAGTAAAATCTTTGTTAGATGAATTTGAATAGTTGGTTCCTTATGACCTTTCGAGTGAGTTGGCACCTGTACAGGACATTTAATTTCATACTGACCTTGTCCTCGAAGCTAAACTTTCAAACTTACCACATTACAGAATGAGTTCTAAGGAGGCTAAGATTCTGCTAGAAAAGGTAGAGGACTCGCTATACAAGGGGTTTATGTGGGAGATTATGAGCCTTTGTGCCGTGCTCGCCTTGCTTACCCTAAAGGGGGATGGAAGTTGGCTCATGTGTGTTAATATCCATGACATCAACTTACGCACTTGGATGATATGCTAGGTATGTTACACGTATCAGAACTATTTTCGAAGATTGACTTATGGAGTGGATATCATTGTATCATGATCCATCCCAGAGACAAGTGGGAAACTACATTTAAGACAAAGGGAGGTAAATATGAATGGCTAGTTATGCCTTTCATCTCATAAATGCACCTATCACTTTTACGCAACTTATAAACAAAGTGCTCAAGAATTCATTGGGAAGTTCGTTATAGTCTATTTTGATGACATCTTGAACTATACAGGTGCAAGGAGGATAATCTAGACCACTTTTTGATTTTTTACATATATTGATTGATAGAAAAATAAGGGATATGGATCTAACTCAAGTGGCAGTTATAGTGACGAAGCAGGGACCATTGACACCTTTCCTTATACACTTAAAAGTTCGGAATAGGAGACGAGACAAACGAAAGAGCAAAAGAATCCACTTACAAGCCCAAGTCAATTAGGTTTTTAAGCCTAGCACCCTTGACTTATAATAACTCGAATAAGTTTAGGTCTAACTAGATTAAGGTGGAACAAACCATGTTTTGGTCACTGGACTAGGATCAACGCAATCAAGGTCAAGCCTTAGCTATCAAAGCCCTAATCAATGGCACGAACCTAAGTTCACCTGACTTGTTAACCAGTGACAATAGTATTAATGAAGGCCAAGCCTTGGTAGTCAAAGCCTTAAACTAAAGCCTCAATTCTTAACTCATCAAAATTTGGGAATACAATAACACAAGAAGTTCATACCTGAAGCTCGAAATAATGCATTACTGAAGAAGTAAGTACGCCAAGTTCTATGCTAAGCATATCTAAATTAAGTTATGCTGCTCCTAAGACAAGACCTCAAGTGTGATATAAAGAAAAACTTGAAGATGTTTTGTATTAAGTGCGTGTACTACTTTGGACTATCACAAAGTCTCTTATTTATAGAAAAGCTAAATAATGGCTGCACCCGAATTCCGCGGCATTGTTTCCCCATGTCAGGCCACTAAGCTCTTTCTTGTGCGTGAATGATCAATGAACGTGTCCGTGATTTAGTTTTGGAGGGAATTTCTTAGAGCCCGTTTCTGAATTTCTAACTGAAGTCCCTTCTAAAAGCCCCATGTTGTCTTGGATTAAACTTAATGCCTAAGTATCTGAGATTGTGCTCTAAGTAATTGTCTCGAGCTTGGAAACCAGCTGTCGTGCAACCCTCTTGGCTATCCCTTGAGCTCGAGCTCCCTTGACCCTTCAACCATCTTACCTTCAGTGGTTGATACCCTTGTTAGGGTGATAATGTTCTCAGTTAGCTGGGTTCGTGACACCGTTATTTCAGCACCTAAAGGCCAAATTCTCCTCAAGTAGGACCTCACGTGTTAAGCATGTGGCACTTTGTTCAAAAGGGCGTTGTCCTAACTCCCTCGAATTTAGTGTTTAAACAAATTCTCCCATTTTTATCGTTGGTAAATTCAAATTTACAATGGGTAAAAAAATCTACCTCATTTGACCCTCAACGGCTACATGGAGCTCAGGTCAACATTGTTTCTCGTTTTCTCCTTCTTTCCCTACGTGTCTATAAGTATGACCATTAGGCTTGAAATTTCCACTTTTCTGCTCTGTGCTTTTTCTCTTTGCTGTAATCAAGAGCTTTTAAAACACTTGCTCTCTGGTGTTCTTTAGTCTTCAATTCTTGATCCAATTCGCTTCCATTCCTTTGCATCTTCTTGAAACCGATCTGATAATAGCTGGAATTTCTCTCGTCGTATCTGCTCCTCTTCCTCGGGTTGATAGCAATATTGAACAATTGACGCGTCTACTCCAATCAGACCCTACAATAGTCTCTAACATGATTCAGAGTTCAATTGATCTCAACATCATTAAGGAGGATCTTTCATGGTTACCTGAGAATGATCCTTCATCCACCTTCGAGTCCTGTGCCCTAGGGCCTATCTTTGACCCGTCTCATGACGGCGCTAGTCTTCAAGGCATATTTTTGGATACTGACAAATCTCCTTTACTTTGTACAACCCTGTAGGTTAATCATGGGGAAGAGGATGCATTTACAAAGAAGCAGTTCCTTTTAAAGGATGGACATTCTTAACAAAGCAATACACCGAATGGGTTGACAGATTGATGTTGACCCACGGAGAAAAATGGAAGAACCTCTGCATCTTCGAAGCCATTAGGCTTTCCACAATTGCTTTCAGGTATGACCATCCCATCATGACGTTGTTGACTGCTGTTGGAACATCTATTGTAACGCTTTTGTCCTCTCAAAGGGGTTTCTTGGTATCATCTTGGAAGACATAGCAGCCTTAACAGGTCTTTCACCAGGAGAACAGGATTTTCCTCTTGATTCTTTTATCTCTACAGAGGCTGAAGTTGTTGCCTCGTCTTAATTTATAACTTATTTGCTCAGTGGTTATGAGTCTTTGGTTAAGATGTTTGTCACAGGGGTGCATAACATTAGGCAAAGTTCTAGTGAAGAAGAGGCATGCTTTTACCTATTTTGGTTAAATAAATTTTTCTTTGCCAACTCCTCCAACTCAGTCCTTAAATTTCTCAAGACCATGGCTATCAACCTGGTCTTCACAGTTGGTCCATTAGCCCTGGGACCATTATTTTTGGCCTAAGTGTATGGATTCCTTAGGGACATCATAGTTAAAAACTATGCTGTTTAAATTGGTAGACCCTTGTGGCTGGTCCAGCATTGGGCCCAAGCCCAGTTTCTTGAGCTCTACCCCGTAGGCCTCTATGTTTCCACAGGAGAGGGGG